>JACVVK020000629.1:130000-165000 GCA_018292915.2 Batillaria attramentaria
TCCCAGAACATGTTGGTGCAGTAATGTCAGTAGATTATGTCACCTTGGAAAGATTTCGAACTTGCCAGCAAATTGAGGAATGTTCTAGATCTGACCTGTTTAGTATATAAGCAGCCCTGCACAGCATTCTGGGGTCTTCTTCTGTCATGAATTTGTTCTCTACGCATCTTCTGTTAACAAAGTATTGGAGTTGTATCCTGTTGTATCCGGTGTCTTCTCTGCAAGTGCACTAAGAGAGCGACATAGCAGGAGTAAAATACAACACCCTGTATCTCCACTAGAAAGATTTCCATAATACAGGGCATGTAAAGTGAACTGGATAATGTGAATGCATGGTGCAGCCAGAAAGCGAAAATTTTCCTGCATTAGCCAGAATTGCCCTGGGGCATTCAAGACGCAAGCTGACACTTGGAAACGATATATGTATCCCTCATGTCGGAACAAAGACCTTTGGTCAGCGTAGTTTTTTTTTTTTAATACCAGGGTCCAACTCGTTGGAATGATCCCCCAGCATCAGTCAGATAAGCAGACACAAAACCATCCTTCCAGCAAAATCTGAAAACCCACCTCTTCACTGCCCTCAACCAGTAGCAGTAGCCACATCATCATTGTGCTTGGCGGGTGCGCGCGCATGTGTGTGTGCATGCGTGTGCAGAAGCCGGGGGCATGGGAGGCTGTGTGTGATGCTGCATATTGTGTTTGTAGTTACATACATATGTGTGGAGGCATGTTGTGTGCATTTGTGGGTGAGTGAGTGTGTGTTGACTGTAAGGCACCCTGAGCTCCTGCATAGGGAGGGTGTGCCTTAAATACCAATGCATTACTAATATTATTTTGTGTGCTACGCCAGGATGCCCTTTGAAACATAGCAGCTTAGTGATTTACTAGTGGTGTACCCTAACCTCTTCAGCAGCTTTTGCCCTCCTTTTCTTTCAACTCGTACTTGCAGGCGTTGCTCCCGAAGGCAGATGTACTGGTGTATATGGATGTGTCGGTGAGATTCAGGCAAATGGATTTGGACAGGTTCTTTGCTGCGGCTCGTCACTGGGGAGCGCAGTTCCTTATGCAGCGAGACTCCATCCCAAATCACACTGTGGAGTCCATGTTTACCTTCTACGGGGATGTGCCATGCATGTACTCTCCCTTTCCTGAGCTCCTGGCTGGTTTCAGTGTCTTCCACAATGAACCATTTATGCACAAGGTTTGATATATTTTCCGCTTCATGTTTTGTTTTCTTTCTTTTTTTTAATTTAGTACCCAACCAATGGAGTAACGGCTTCTTCTTTAACGATTGTTGTGCAAGGGAGAACACTGCGTACATGGACTGGTGGTGTAGATCTGGAAATTCAAAGGAATGAAATCGAGACTTGGAAGCTGCAAGATAGGAAACAGTGCTTGTATGGGAAAGTGATCACATTACAGATTGTAGCATCCAGGTCTCGATTCCGTTCGCTTCAATCTTATTCGCATTGCGGCAGTCACCGTTTGCGAAATTTCACTGAAACTTCACGTTTCTGTGTTGGAAAGAAGACAGATATTGACGAGAGCTGGTCCCTGCAGAACTTAAAATTACTCGATGTGAAATGTTAGTAAAGTGATTTTGTTTGAAGGTGGTGCTGGAACCGTGGGTGGCCTGCGCTCTCAACAATTCTTGCATGTGTCCTGTGAACGACCCAAACACGCTGCGCATCTGTCCACACAAGGAGCGGCTGGTTGGTCAGTGTCATCGTTTTGACCTTTCTGCCCTCACCATTCAGTTTGCAAAGCTGTATGGAGAGAAGTTCGGCCATCTTGTCATGCAGACGAACAACCCTCCACAGATTCGACGGAATGAAGTCATGGACTTCTTCACTGACCGTCGATAGATGATTTGTGTATTGTGAAGTATTTTTGTGTATTGTGAAGTATATTTCTGTTTTATGAAGTATTTTTGTGAAGTTTTGGGTGTGAAAGAGTCTATTTTTTCAGGGTAGTCATATTTTCTTAACTCTTTGACATCGCGAGCTTGGCCAGTGACCTACTTCCCTGCTGACGCGCATGCAGCTGCTGGCCATTTAGGATGACGCGAATCGGTTCGCGGCTCGGTGCCTACGGCTGCTGAGAGTGACGCGAGCCGGTTCGCGTCCCGATGCGTAAAGGTTAATGACATTTTTTTCTTTTTTTCAAAGTGATGAATATTAAATCCAATCAAAATCCTATACATGTACATGTATAAATATGTATACATTTATATCTGTTGATTACAATCGCAATATGTTTTATCCTCTACTAATACACATTTACTAATTATACATAATTTACTGAGCCCCACCAAAGAGATTTGTCATCAAAATCATTTATGTTAATTTGCAGTTTAATTTATGTATTTTACACTTGCTTCCATATTGTCTTCTGTTTTTGTCATCATATTTCCACTGGTCCAATTTTGGTGTACAGTTTGCGTTTGTATGTCGTGTGTTCTTAAATCTGAATCCTGTGGTTTCAGTGGATGACATTACAGTGACATATTGTATCAACATTGCTGATGTCATGAAGGGTCTACATGTACAAGTGTCTTACCACTGGTATTATAATAATAATATAATAGAGTATTGTGTAGGCGCTTCACCCAGTTCCTTGAATCAGCTCAAAGCTCTGCGGATTTAACCCCCGACGATTGGCGCAAATGAACTAATGTGAGAAGGAAAATTCTTTGCCCCGAGTGGGACTCGAACCTGGCCTCTCGCATTGAAGATGAAGTCACTTAGGGCCCTTGCACACTGGCGTCACGCGACATTGTCGCGCCACGCGTGCAGCAAATTTTGTCGCGCATCTACATATGCAACCCCTTGAAGCGCGAAGCAACAGACGTAGCACGATTGAAAAATTCTGTCGCGCGAGGATAGAAACTGTTCTATTCAGCGCGCTCAACGCGCGCGTGTAGCATTACTTACTTACTTAGGCCCTTGGCTCCACGTGGAGCATAGGCCATCGACAACCCTTCGCCATCGCACTCTGTTCTGGGCTATTCTTGCCACTCCAGTCCAGTTGGTACCCTGCTTATATAACTCTGCCTCAGTGTCCCGCCTCCAGCTGTTGCGAGGCCGGCCTCTCTTCCTTTTCCCCTGTGGGTTCCATGTCAGGGCTTGGCGTGTGGTGCTGGATGCTGGCTTCCTGAGGGTGTGTCCAATCCAGCCCCACTTCCTCCGCAGGATCTGCTTGGCCGTTGGTTCCTGCCCTGCTCGCTCCCACAGCTCTTCATTCCGGATCTTCTCTGGCCATCGGATGTTGAAGATGCGCCTCAGACAGGTGTTGAGAAATGTCTGGATCTTCTGCTGCATCGTCTTCGTTGTCCTCCATGTTTCGCATCCGTAGAGCAGAACTGACTTCACGTTGGAGTTGAAGATGCGAAGTTTGGTTCTTATGCTGACAACTTTGGATGCCCAGATGTTCTTCAGCATGACCATTGCTGCTCTTGCCTTGCCGATTCTGGCTGTGACATCTCGGTCTGTGCCTCCCTGTCCATCAACCACACTCCCCAGGTAGACAAAGGACTCTACCTCCCTGATGGGCTCTCCACCGACTGTGACTGGTGTGTTGGCAGTGGTGTTGATCTTCATCAGCTCGGTTTTCCTCCTGTTGATCTTGAGCCCTGTTCCGGCTGATGTGGCTTCAAGGCATGTAGTCTTGTCCTGCATCTGGCTGTGGCTGTGAGACAGGAGCGCCAGGTCGTCAGCGAAGTCGAGGTCATCCAGCTGCGTCCAGAGTGTCCTCTGTATCCCGTTTTTCCTGCCTGTTGTGGTGGTCTTCATGATCCAGTCGATGACCAGGAGGAAGAGGAACGGGGACAACAGGCATCCCTGGCGGACGCCGGTCTTCACCTCGAAGCTTTCTGACAACTGGCCGGCATGGGCAATCCTGCAGCTCATGTCTTTGTAGGTGCACTGGATCAGGGAGATGATCTTCCGGGGAACTCCATAGTGCCTTAGCAGCTTCCACAGCGCATCTCTGTCTACACTGTCGAAGGCCTTCTCATAGTCTATGAAGTTGATGTAGAGGGGGGAGTTCCACTCCAGTGACTGCTCAACAATGATGCGTAGGCTGGCGATCTGGTCAGCGCAGGACCTGTTCCTGCGAAAGCCCGCCTGCTGGTCTCGGAGCATAGGGTCGACTGCCTCCCTCATCCTCTCCAGTAGAATTCTGTTGAGAACCTTGCCTGGCACTGACAGGAGCATGATCCCTCGGTAGTTGCTGCAGTCCCTGAGGTCCCCTTTCTTTGGCAGCTTGATGACGATCCCTTCTTTCCACTGGGCTGGCACCTCTTCCTTTTCCCAGATCTTGCTGAATAGGCTGTGCAGCATGTTGACGGCTGTCTCTGTGTCTGCTTTGATGGCTTCTGCTGGTATCTCGTCCGGCCCTGCAGCTTTCCCATTTCTCAGTGTCATGATAGCTTTCCTGATCTCCGCCTTAGAGGGCTTGTCGCAGTTGATGGGTAGTTCTGTCTCAGCTGGCGGGATGTCTGGTGGTGTTTCAGGGATGGGGCGATTTAACAGCTCCCTGAAGTGTTCTGCCCATCGCTTCAGCTGTTCCTCAGTTGTTGTCAGTGGGTGCCCATTCTTGTCCTTCACTGGTTTGTCTGTCTGCTGAAATTTGCCCGCGAGCTTCTTGGTCACCTGGTACAGGTCTTTTAGGTTCCCTTGTCCGGCTGCTTCCTCTGCTTGATTGGCCAGGTTGTCGATGTAGTCCCTCTTGTCCTTCCTGGTGCTCCTCTTCACTTCTCTGTCAGCTGCTGTGTATTCTTCTTGTGCCTTTGCCTTAGCTCTTCTTGTTCGGCTCGTGTTCAGTGCAGTTTTCTTCTTTTTCCTAACTTCCAGCTTCTGGATGGTATCAGCAGAGATCCATTCCTTGTGTTGGGTCTTTCTCTTGCCAAGGACCTCTTCGCATGTGTCGTGCCAGAGTTTCTTGCTGTGTTCCCACTGTGTCTCGATATCCATTCCACTGTCTTCTATCAGGTCTTGCAGTGGCTGGAACCTGTTGGAAAGGCTGATCCGGAATGCTGCTTGTGTCTCTGTGTTCCTGAGTAGGCCAACGTTGTACCTGGTCCGTGTGTTGTTGGCGTTGGTGTGTCTCTTAAGCCGAAGTCTCAATGTTGTTGCAAGAAGGTGGTGGTCTGATGATACATCGGCACCCCTCATCACACGCACATCTCGCCACGATCTCCTGAACTTCCGGCTGATGCAGATGTGATCAATCTGGTTCTCCGTGACATGGTCCGGCGATCTCCATGTGGCCTTGTGGATGCGCTTGTGTGGGAAGATGCTGCCTCCTATCACTAGCTGGTTCAGGGCACAAAAGTCTGCAAAGCGCTCGCCATTTTCGTTCATCTGTCCCAGTCCGTGTGTTCCCATGGTGTTCTCATAGCCTGTGTTGTCTGATCCAATCTTGGCGTTAAAGTCTCCCATCAGTATGGTCATGTCCTTGGCTCCTCCTCTATCTATCACTGTCTGCAGTTGTTGGTAGAAGTCATCTTTTTTCTCCTCTTCCGCATCATTGGTGGGAGCGTAGCACTGGATGATGTTTAGCTTGATGTCTTTCTTCTTGGTGATGAATTTGGCTGTGATGATGCGGGAGTTGACAGGTTCCCAGCCGATGAGTGCCCGCTGTGCCTCCGGAGCCAGCATCAGGGCCACGCCCTCAGTGTGGGGGGCTCCATCCTCTGTGTGTCCCGAGTACAGCAATTGCTCTCCCGATGAAAATCTCAGCTGTCCTGTCTGTAGCCACCTTGTCTCACTCAGTCCCAGTACTCCTATCTTGTAGTTCTTCATCTCTCTTGCTACTTGTATGGTCCTTCCTACTTCATACATTGTCCTGATGTTCCATGTGGCTACTCTCGTCGTTGTCCTGGGTGTTAGAAGGGGGGTCGGCCTTGCAGCTTCCTTTCGGCTTTCACTGCAATGCGTCATAGGTCTCCGGGATGGAGACCCTTCCTTGCCCAGGTGAATGTCTCGGTTTGTTGCTGTCGATGCTTCTGTAACTTACTTTTTTTACAGGTAGGGCTGTTAACCCTACGCAAACCCGTTTAGCCTCTTGGAGAGGTGGTCCATATTCGTCTGACCTCTACCCTTCGACCCGTCCAGCTTGGGTGACCCTGCCAGGAGCATGTGCTCCCGCTGGCGTAGCTCTCTAGGTCATTGAGGTACACAAGCCACTACCCCACGACAAGGGTTGGACCATGTAGGGGCGTGTAGCATGGTTTCAGCCAATCAGAAGAGCCAGCCAGCAAGGGCCAGCACTCGCCATCCTCTTCTCTTCCAAGATGGCGGAATTGCGCGAAAACGAAATGTTTCACCTCATCGATCTGTATCGTGAACAGGAAAACCTCTACAATTTTCAGCTCGATTCATATCACAGTCGACAGGTATGCCGTTTTGTTGTGTCACTCTCTGCTGACTCGCACGACGGTAAATACGTAAATGGAGTAAATAAAACTAGACACAACTGAACCGCCGGCGGGTTGTCACTGATCTCTCATCGTCTACGATATCATTCTACAGCAAAGCCGGGTTTGTTGTAGCTAAATTCTATCAAGTTATCGTGGCCTCGATCACCAGTCTCTATTCAGACTGCGAACAAGCAGCCTGAAGTTTGATATGTTTCAGATCCCTAATTTCGCATTCCATCGCACACTCAGAAGCACTGACTCGTGGCGAGATCTCCGAAGCACTGCACGCGGCACGCGTTACTCCACGTGTGAGAGCCCCACTGTGCGTGCAGCACGCAAGGCGCTACGTGCGTGCGTGCGTGCGATGTAGCACCGACGCTAGTGTGCACCGGCCCTCAGCCATTAGACCACCGACTGCCCCTGTATCACCTGAACCTGTTTTTGACTCCTGTATGCGAGAAATTTTGTGTGAATTATGAGTGAAACACAGGGTAAAGTGATAAGTCGAAGCTTCAACTTCTGTGTTAGATCTCTGGTTGTGCCTTATCCTTATAGTTCGGTGGCTGCCAGGAAGTCCGCCATGCATTTGAAGCCTTCGACAGATCTCCAGAGCTTGGTACCCATGTTAGTATCGGTTGGCCAAAAGGATTGATGATCGAAAAATTGTGACTTTTTTATGCATTAATTATCATACTGGTAATATGATTGTCCCAGTAAACAGAAATCTGCATTGGTAGCAGTACACTTTGTACACAAATTTAACCCATTTATTTTTGTTGATATGTCCTGTGTAGATTGCTTTAATGTATTGATACCCATTTAAATATTTTTTCAGTGTACTCTTGAGCATAATTGTGCACAGATTCCAATTGGCAAAATTTGTGTTGACAGTTCCAGACTTTTTACTGCGCTTTACACCATTGTACAGCATTTATACAGAACTTTTGTGACGTTTTTGCAGTCGGTGTTCAGTTATATACAAACTGCTTCATTCAGATTCATTTGTTCTGTTTTTGCTGTTCCCTTTTCGGTCTGTGTGTGTGTGTGTGTGTGTGTGTGTGTGTGTGTGTGTGTGTGTGTGTGTGTAAACCTGACAGCTGAATTTTAGAAATACCTAATTAATTCAGACAACCCAGATAAAGCTCCAGCAATGCGCCACCGGGGTTACAAGAGAATCGCTTCCCTTCACAGACTCTCTTGCCTTCGAGAAAACAAAAGGCTGCCGGAAGTCGGGATACCACAAAGCCGAAAGAAATCGTCAACGATGTCCACTGTGAAAGAAATTACTGTGGATAAGAAGAAGAAGAGGCTGTTAAAAACTGAGCCTCCTCCTGATGTTAAAAAAGTGAAGTTAGTAGATGGCACTTCATCTAAGGTGAGTGTGGCGGCACAGATCTGTTGCTCTTCCCCACAGTGCTCCCCACGCATGTTCTGCAAAGATCCAATTCCAAGTATTTGTATGATCTCTGTGGTCTCTCTTTCGCTAACCTTGCACGATGATCATTCACTTTGAAGATCAGTATTTTAAGAAAATTCAACATTCCAATGCTCAGCGGCCATAAAGGCAAAAAACAGTGCAAATAAAAGACAGCCGCGGTCACAGCTGGAGTGCTGTCACAGTAAGTTGGACGCCTTTTTGTTGGCAATGTTGCCCAGATACTGAGATAGGGTTATGATAATCTCAAGCAGTCGTGTTCGTGTCTAGAAACCAATAGAACCCATATAACTTGAAAGAAAATTGTATTAATTGAACATTGTGACAGCCGCTTTGGAACTTCGTTGAACCAGAATTAGTGGAAGATGAGCCATAAGAGTATTAATACAGCTGATAAGTCAAGGTGGTACTGGGAGTGGGAACCCAAGATCACTTGTCCCGTAATTTATTCTAAAGTTCTGCAAGTGTTAGCCTACGCTTTTTACACCTCCGTAGACTATTACATATGTTTGAAACTGATGACAGGATCTTGAGGTTGCCTTGTTCCATGCTGAAGAGGAGGAAGCAGAGGCCAGGGATGCAGAACGGGATGTACAACTGTTCAAAGCATCGTGCAGTGAAATACGAGATGCAATGAAAGATGTCCAAGCAATGAAAAAGCAGAAAGTGGTAAGCCATAAGCAGAAATGAGATCAGGGATTGCTTCTGTTTAGGTTGATTTGATTTTGGAGATCAATTCATATTACCAGTGTGGATTGTCCTGATTTTGGAACGAAAAATTAACATAACATACTGCAGAAACTGCTGCAATTGCAAAAGTATGGATTTGTTGAAACAAAATTTTTAAAAGTATATATATTTATAATAATAATAAATTATAATGGATAATCTGAGCGCTTACAAAAGTTTAAAAGAAAAGATAAGGTAAAAATAAAATGGCATGAAAATTATTATTTGTGCATTTTACTAGAATTAGATTTTACTTTGTCAGGATGTTATTATTGTCATAGAGTGACAGATTGATCTGTGCAGTCGGAACCGAACGGCGAAGTAGTGCGCATTTTGCCCTGGTTGTTTGGCTTACACTCACAGTTAACTGCTGTGGAGAAAGAAGATATGAGTAAACTGTGTTGCTTTTCTCCATCACTTCAGTTTAAATACTAATATTATGATGCCTGTATTGTCACTTGGTTTGTATAGACTGGGGAGGAACTGGAGGGACGGAAGGTGGACGTCTCTCTGCAGTTCATGTCCCTGAAGAAACTCAATCGACTGGCACACTTTCGGTGCAGGAAAGCCAGGGAAGCAACCAATGATGTAAGTAACTAATAGTAATACATTTAGTTGTAGGGATGTCGTTTGGGGTCGGATCTCGGCTAAAACTTAGTAAAAGCCGAATTTGTTTTGAAAAACTTCCTCAAAAAGCCGATAATCTGTCTGTCATGTCGGCTGGCCGAGCCGAAGTTTTCACGAGTGAATCGGCTCGATTATGTCCGTTTCTGCGAGATTCCTGTGCTGGCTGGACTAATTTCCAAGAAAACGCAACTTTCGGTGAGGATATGTATCGACAGAACATCTTTAATTTACTGAGGTGGAGGGAGCACGTAAAAGTAGGGAATCTAGTCGAAAAACTTGTGAAACTGCTTCGGCAGAGAGAGCCGAAACTTTCTGTAAAAAGCCGAAACTTTCATGGCTGTTTCGGCTAAATCGCCGAAGAAAACAAATCCTGGCAACATCACTGTAGTTGTACAGCACTTTATTTGGAACTTTCAACTTACTGTCTGTAGTCCTGACGATCAGCTTATATTCTCAAGGAATTTGTGGTTGAAGTGTGATTTACTCCAGCTGCGAGTGCAATCTTTAGTAAACACGTGGTTATCTTGGGTGGATGAACAATTTATAGTATAGTATACATGTCCATACAGTATCACCCAGATGATTCATTTTACTGGATTCTTCTTATTTATTCTTTGACTAAGTAAATTTGTTCAGTGGCTTGTCTTGAACAGGAATTGGGGATTGGAGATTTAATGTCGTTACTGGATTTAATTTTTAAAATGACAGAAAATGAATTCACGTAAATTTACAGACCAGGGCAGATGTGGTGCCCCCTCCCTTTCATTCCCTGAAGTCAAAGTGTGTAGAACTAAAACTTACTTACTTACTTAGGCCCTTGGCTCCACGTGGAGCATAGGCCATCGACAACCCTTCGCCATCGCACTCTGTTCTGGGCTAGTTTTGCCACTCCAGTCCAGTTGGTACCCTGCTTACATAGCTCTGCCTCAGTGTCCCGCCTCCAGCTGTTGCGAGGCCGGCCTCTCTTCCTTTTCCCCTGCGGGTTCCATGTCAGGGCTTGGCGTGTGGTGCTGGATGCTGGCTTCCTGAGGGTGTGTCCAATCCAGCCCCACTTCCTCCGCAGGATCTGCTTGGCCACTGGTTCCTGCCCCGCTCGCTCCCACAGCTCTTCATTCCGGATCTTCTCTGGCCATCGGATGTTGAAGATGCGCCTCAGACAGGTGTTGAGAAATGTCTGGATCTTCTGCTGCATCGTCTTCGTTGTCCTCCATGTTTCGCATCCGTAGAGCAGAACTGACTTCACGTTGGAGTTGAAGATGCGTAGTTTGGTTCTTATGCTGACAACTTTGGATGCCCAGACGTTCTTCAGCATGACCATTGCTGCCCTTGCCTTGCCGATTCTGGCTGTGACGTCTCGGTCTGTGCCTCCCTGTCCATCAACCACACTCCCCAGGTAAACAAAAGACTCCACCTCCCTGATGGGCTCTCCACCGACTGTGACTGGTGTGTTGGCAGTGGTGTTGATCTTCATCAGCTCGGTTTTCTTCCTGTTGATCTTGAGCCCTGTTCCGGCTGATGTGGCTTCCAGGCGCGTAGTCTTGTCCTGCATCTGGCTGTGGCTGTGAGACAGGAGCGCCAGGTCGTCCGCGAAGTCGAGGTCATCCAGCTGCGTCCAGAGTGTCCACTGTATCCCGTTTTTCCTGCCTGCTGTAGTGGTTTTCATGATCCAGTCGATGACCAGGAGGAAGAGAAACGGGGACAACAGGCATCCCTGGCGGACTCCGGTCTTCACCTCGAAGCTTTCTGACAACTGGCCAGCATGGGCAATCCTGCAGCTCATGTCTTGGTAGGTGCACTGGATCAGGGAGATGATCTTCCCGGGAACTCCATAGTGCCTTAGCAGCTTCCACAGTGCCTCTCTGTCTACACTGTCAAAAGCCTTCTCGTAGTCTATGAAGTTGATGTAGAGAGGGGAGTTCCACTCCAGTGACTGCTCCACAATGATGCGTAGGCTGGCAATCTGGTCAGCGCAGGACCTGTTCCTGCGAAAGCCCGCCTGCTGGTCTCGGAGCATGGGGTCGACTGCCTCCCTCATCCTCTCCAGTAGAATTCTGTTGAGAACCTTGCCTGGCACTGACAGGAGCATGATCCCTCGGTAGTTGCTGCAGTCCCTGAGGTCCCCTTTCTTTGGCAGCTTGATGACGATCCCTTCTTTCCACTGGGCTGGCACCTCTTCCTTCTCCCAGATCTTGCTGAATAGGCTGTGCAGCATGTTGACGGCTGTCTCTGTGTCTGCTTTGATGGCTTCTGCTGGTATCTCGTCCGGCCCTGCAGCTTTCCCATTTCTCAGTGTCATGATGGCTTTCCTGATCTCCGCCTTAGAGGGCTTGTCGCAGTTGATGGGTAGTTCTGTCTCTGCTGGTGGGATGTCTGGTGGTGTTTCAGGGATGGGGCGATTTAACAGCTCCCTGAAGTGTTCTGCCCATCGCTTCAGCTGTTCCTCAGTTGTTGTCAGTGGGTGCCCGTTCTTGTCCTTCACTGGTTTGTCTGTCTGCTGAAATTTGCCCGCGAGCTTCTTGGTCACCTGGTACAGGTCTTTTAGATTCCCTTGTCGGGCTGCTTCCTCTGCTTGACTGGCCAGGTTGTCGATGTAGTCCCTCTTGTCCTTCCTGGTGCTCCTCTTCACTTCTCTGTCAGCTGCTGTGTATTCCTCTTGTGCCTTTGCCTTAGCTCTTCTTGTTCGGCTCGTGTTCAGTGCAGTTTTCTTCTCTTTCCTAACTTCCAGCTTCTGGATGGTATCAGCAGAGATCCATTCCTTATGTTGGGTCTTTCTCTTGCCAAGGACCTCTTCGCATGTGTCGTGCCAAAGTTTCTTGCTGTGTTCCCAGTGTGTCTCGATGTCCATTTCACTGTCTTCTATCAGGTCTTGCAGTGGCCGGAACCTGTTGGAAAGGCTGATCCGGAATGCTGCTTGTGTGTCTGTGTTCCTGAGAAGTCCAACGTTGTACCTGGTCCGTGTGCTGTTGGCGTTGGTGTGCCTCTTAAGCCGAAGTCTCAATGTTGTTGCAAGAAGGTGGTGGTCTGATGATACATCGGCACCCCTCATCACGCGCACATCCCGCCACGATCTCCTGAACTTCCGGCTGATGCAGATGTGATCAATCTGGTTCTCCGTGACATGGTCTGGCGATCTCCATGTGGCCTTGTGGATGCGCTTGTGTGGGAAGATGCTGCCTCCTATCACTAGCTGGTTCAGGGCACAAAAGTTTGCAAAGCGCTCGCCATTTTCGTTCATCTGTCCCAGTCCGTGTGTTCCCATGGTGTCCTCGTAGCCTGTGTTGTCTGATCCAATCTTGGCGTTGAAGTCTCCCATCAGTATGGTCATGTCCTTGGCTGTAGAACTAAAAGCATGCTGTGATTTGCAGGCCAAGCAGAGGATTCAACAGTATCACCTTCAGCTCCAGAACCTGCTGTATGAGGCCATGCATCTTCAGAAGGAGATCACCAAATGCCTCGAGTTCAAGTAAACTTGTCCTTTCAAACATTGTCGTTTTACAAAACACCTGTTTGGTTTTCCCACAGACGCAGTTCCCTAGTATCTGGAAGAAGTTAATCTTGTTCAGGACCTCGTTTAAGCTACACACTTTTTCAGTGTATAATTACATCATGTTTTAAGCTGGACATATTTTGAAGGACCTGGCAGTGAGGGACTCTGTCAAGCCGCGAAATAGTCTTTGTTGCTTGTGCGGCGTTAAGCCCTATATAACTAACTAATCTAGATAACTAGCAATTTCCTAGTGCCATTGTTAAGTATTTTTGTTGGATTTTGTGTTGTCGATAAACTAGACTTAATTATTTAACATTTTTAGTCTACAATTCATGATCTGATGATTGTTTATGTGCAGATCCAAAGATGAAGAAATAGAGTTAGTTGGTGTGGACGAGTTTTACAGAGACGCCCCAGATGACATCAAGCGACAGGCATGTATTCACCTCATTCTACAACTACAAGGTTTTTCTAGGCAACAAACACCGTGGAGCCTGCATTAAAATTTTGTTTTGGTCGCTTTCAGCAAGCCCCAAACTATGTCACTGTTTGTTTTACTTTGAGTTTGAATTCCAGTAGGAATAATTCACTCTGCATGGAGGTGAAAACATTGTGCATCCGCCAGCTGCCTCAGTTACATTTCATTTGATTTAAACCATTTGAGATTGTATTTCTTTCTGTTTTTCATTCATAAATCAGTACACATGCAGTTTAAAAAGACTTAGAATTTTGCTTATATGAAGCTTATATTCTGCTCTTTATAGAAACTGACAAAGGATGATCCCCATCAGCTAATGTTGTCACGTCTTGAGTGGGAGCTGGAACAGAGAAAGGAGTAAGTAGAAGCACTCATACTCATAGCCTTTCAGTGCATAAAGACATAAGGGTTGGAGACAGTCATACAGTTGGCGTCACTGTCTGGTCATGGCCTGTGTATAACTAAAAGTACTGACAGGTCAGAAGTTATTAGTCATTGCAGAGTTTTTAAATGTGTGGTAAAGTGAAGCGTGCATTTCTTTTACAAGATGACGTTTTGTTGAGGCTCTGTGTTTCTCACATTCTGTGCGTAATTCTAAAACTAAAAGTACACACAAATGGACTCTACTGTTTGAGCAGGCAACCAGTGGTTGTGCCAGCAAATTGAATATTATCTGATTTTGGCATTTAAAATGATGTTTGCTGTGTCCTGCAGGCTGGCTGGTAAGCTGAAAGACGCACAAACTTCCAAAGAGAAAATCAGTCAAGAGATCAGAAGCAAGGAAGACTACCTGGACACCCTTCAGCCCAAACTGTCGTCCATCCTCGAGGTACAGTTACTAGAAACAGGCAGTGATTGGAATGTCTTTCACTGATTCAGTATTCGGGTGCGTTTGGTTACGTTAAATAATTGATTAAATTTGAAGGTGTTATGTTCATGATTTTATCGCTGGCTGGCCCACCCTTGTTCCTGAAAAAAAGAAAAACTAGCTATAGATATTACTTATCATGCATTATCGGGGGTCGAAATTCTCCGCGGTTCCGCGGTTGAGACATCTCTTTCCAGCACAAACAAAAAAAACTCTGCTGAAAAAAAATCGCATTTTTCTTTCAAACGGCTGAATTCTCAAATGGCGCTGTCTGTTTGAGGACAGAAGTTGTTTTCACAACATATGGCGGGCTGTACGGTCATCTCGCAGAGACACAAAGTTTATGTAGGAGGGATGAAAAAAACGCTAGGCCGTGGGAGCAGACAGATCACCTGCATAGAGGAGAAACTTGGTCAGATTCTCAGCCAGTGACCGTTGATCAAAAATGATACTGGGAACGTGGAACCCATAGGCAAGAACTGTCAGAAGAGGAACTATGGTCAAAACAAACTTGAACCAAGTGTCACAATGATTTTTGTTTTTTTTTCGCTGATTTTGTCATTCACTGTGTGTTCCCCAGGCTACAAGACCAGTTCAGAACTACTTGAAAATGCCATATGATGAAATTCGAGAGCAACACCAGACAGCGCGTCACCTGCCTATGCCACTGTATGTGCTGTACATGCAGGCTGGAGCGTACCAACAAGCTTGTGGTAAGCTGAGTTCCGATGATGTGTTCTGACGCAAAAAACATACGTGTCACATTTAGGATAAAAAAAAAAGTGCTGGTAATGTTTATTCTGACAATAGTGCAATTATATTGATGATGTTAGAGCCGTCTGTGCATTCTGTTTGATTTATGCAAGGTTTGTATCAATAATAATTATTGTAATAGTATCATGTACTTGTTTTGCAGACTTGTGTCAATAATAATTATTGTAATAGTATCATGTACTTGTTTTGCAGACTTGTATCAATAATAATTATTGTAATAGTATCATGTACTTGTTTTGCAGACTTGTATCAATAATAATTATTGTAATAGTATCATGTACTTGTTTTGCAGACTTGTGTCAATAATAATTATTGTAATAGTATCATGTACTTGTTTTGCAGACTTGTATCAATAATAATTATTGTAATAGTATCATGTACTTGTTTTGCAGACTTGTATCAATAATAATTATTGTAATAGTATCATGTACTTGTTTTGCAGACTTGTATCAATAATAATTATTGTAATAGTATCATGTACTTGTTTTGCAGACTTGTATCAATAATAATTATTGTAATAGTATCATGTACTTGTTTTGCAGACTTGTGTCAATAATAATTATTGTAATAGTATCATGTACTTGTTTTGCAGACTTGTGTCAATAATAATTATTGTAATAGTATCATGTACTTGTTTTGCAGACTTGTGTCAATAATAATTATTGTAATAGTATCATGTACTTGTTTTGCAGACTTGTGTCAATAATAATTATTGTAATAGTATCATGTACTTGTTTTGCAGACTTGTGTCAATAATAATCATTGTAATAGTATCATGTACTTGTTTTGCAGACCAGTTTTTGAAAGTGACCATTGATGGTGATGTCAATGCGGCCAAATCTTTCGACCTTGGTGCTCTGGAGCCTGGTATGTTGCACAGATATCATAAAATTTGTGGAAAGTGTATTCAGTCAGGGTGAAGGAAATAAACTGGTACTGGATTTAACCGTTTTGGATGAGGTCTCCCGTCATTTGTTAAAAGGGCCTATACGCACCAGGGATTTGATAAGCACTTAGCCCATTCTACCATTTGACACTAGAGCAGTGTGTGGTTAAAAAAAAAATTGTTTTAATAATACATGTCACAGGGCTGAGCTTTAGCGGGCGCCCGAGGCGCCTAAAAATCACGTCGGGCTCCCTCGGATCACAGTTTCAATCGCCCGGCTGGCACCATGATATTTCCCGGCCGGATCGGTAGATTCCGCTTACTGACACGCCTGCACTGGACTGGTAATACGCGGCAATACACACGTATGCCGTCGCTGAACCCGCTGACCGCCTCAGCGCCCAGAGTTCTCATTTCACCATTGCGCAGACTGGTCTAAAAATAGCGCAGATACAGCAAAATTTCTCATCAAAGAGTCGGGCTCCTTGAAAAATTGTCGGGCTCCCTCAACTTCCCTGGTTGAGAGCCCGACTGGCTCCTTAGTCAGGCTTGCTAAATCTCAGCCCTGATGTAATAATAATAATGAGTATTGTATCTATAGGCACTTTACCCAATTTCATGAATCGGCTCAAAGCGCCGCGAACTGAACGCAACACGCCGCGCACACTCACGTGAATCACGGGCATTCTCTCACACACTGGACATAAACACATTACAATCACATGGTGCGAAGGGTCAGCGCCGCTATTTATATTTTGGAATTTAGAATTGCATTTATTTTTCAAATTTGGTGGGCTGAACATTTCCAAAGCAGAGTGGGAGGAAGCCGGAGTACTGGGAGGGAACCCCCGACGATCGGCTCGAATGAACGGTGCCACATATGAGACGGAAAAATTCTTTGCCCCGAGTGGGACTCGAACCCTTAACCTCTCGCATTGGTGACAAGTCTCTTAACCACTAGACCACCGACCGCCCCATTTTCATGGCAGTCCGCCGTTTGTACCAACAACTTGCATCTTAATTAACGTTTCAAAGAGAAACGAGAATCTGCCAGCTTCTCTGGTTAGAGTGTTGGTTTGGTTGTGTGTAACTTCAGTAACTATCAAACTTGGAAACAACGAGAGAGGAGGAGGAGGAAAGCATTTTCACATTTCTGATTGACTTTTTTCTCCAGATGATGACAGTGACAGTGATCAAGAAGGGGAGGAGCAAGAAAAAAGAAATTCGGTGAGTTCCTGCTACACTGTACTTACTTTGACAGCACTGGACGATGAAGGGTAAGAGGAAGGAGACTTTGGCCAGATGTGTGTCATTAGTGATGAAAATTAATCACAATGCATCTAATCAGGTAAATGTTTTGCAAGAATTCATTGTTGACAAATTGTGCATTGTGAGCTCTTTTGATATTCTTTCTTTTGCTGTGTTACAGAAACGCAGGCGCAAGACGGTGGAAGCGAGGTTGTCTGACAAGAAACAGAAAGTTATCCGCAAGCATCCGCTGTCCGTGGTTTTGGAGATAAATTGCAAAGGTTTGCATTGCTCCTTTCTATTCTTTCTTTTTCTTCTTTTTGGCTCCCTTGTGTAACAATGGGAGTCTATGTATTAACCCTCCGTCGTCTGTCTGTCTGTCTGTGTGTGTGTGTGTGTGTGTGTGTGTGTGTGTCCAGAAAACTTTAACATTGTCATTTTCTCAGAATCTACAAGCAGCAGAGGCACCAAACTTGGCATGTTGATAGACAACCACAAGACCTTTCAAAACATATCATTTTGAATGACCTTGATTTAAGGTCAAGGTCACCAAAGCTCTCTGTTTGAAAATTTTACATTGGCATTTTCTCGCAATCTACAAACACCAGAGGTTTTAAACCTTGTATGGTGAGAGATGGTGATAAGAACTTTACAGATATACATGTAGTCAGTGGCCTTGTGTCAAGGTCAAGGCCGTACAAGCTATTTTTGTGAAACCTTAACATTGGCATTTTCTCAGAAACAACAAACAGCAGAGGCGCCAAACCTGGCATGCTGATAGACAGTGATAAGACCTATGCACACATACCGCCTTAAATGACCTTGACTCAAGGTCAAGGTCATTAAAACAGTCTGTTGGGAAAATTTACATTTGCATTTTCTCAGAAGAATCAGAAGCATCAAACTATATGTGCAGTGATTGACATTGGCAGCACCTTTACAGACATACCTGTGTTCAGCGACTTTTAGTCAAGGTCAAGGTCATGCAAGCATTTTTGGAGAAACTTTAACCTTGGCATTTTCTCCAAAACAACAAACAGTAGAGGCACCAAACGAGGCATGATGATAGACAGCAATGAGACCTACCTTTCTGAATGACCTTGACTGAAGGTCAAGGTCATTAAAGCTGTCTGTTGTGAATTTTAACATTGCTGTTTTCGGAGGAACTACAAATACTAGAGGCATTGAACTTGGCATAATGATAGACATTGATGAGGTCTCAAAGGTCAAGGCCATACAAACTGTTTCGGGGAAAATTTTAATATTGCCTGAACTCACAGCGCCAGAGACACTACACTTGGCATGATAATGGATAGTGATAAGAGCTTTACAAACATACTCTTGTGAATAACCTTGGCCTGTGTCACAAGGGAGCCATGGAGGCTTTTGCCTCTCTAGTTTTTTCTTTTTTCTCTTTCTTTTTTTTTCTCTTTCTTTTTCTCTCTCTCTTAGTCTTTCGGGGTTTTTGTTTTTTTTGGTTTTTTTTTCCTCGCACACAACAAAATACAGCATTTAGCAGCTGATAAAAAAGAAAACTTTTTGTCCTTTCCAGATGGCAGTGTGCTGCATTTGACATTTTACTTCCTACATGCCTTGAACATCATCACTGTTGGAGTGAAAGTCATACCAGGGAAGGAGGTTGTCACAAACTCTGTGACAGGAGGGTATGTGCCGTAGCCTGAGCACTTTATAAAAAGTGTGTTTTATAAAAGAAAAAGTGTGTTTGTTTCAGGTCTGTTGGTCCCAGAAGTCAGTGTCAGTAGGTAGGGATGTGGGTGTGTATGTCTTCTGTCATCCCCACCCACCTCTACCTCAGAGTCAATCATTCTTCTCTATAGATAATCTTGGAACTTATAATCCCACAAGTTTTTCCAAGTCTTAAAATCCTCCAACTTTTGGCGGATTTCCACATTTGGCGAAAAATTTTCCTCCCCCTGAAAAGTATGTTTTCTCCTCTGCTAAAACGCACCAAATTGCACAGATTTCAGTCAAATTCTACAAAATTTCCTCCAAAAGAAGTATTGTTTTCCTCTGAGGCACTTAAAATCATGCCAAAATGCACCCAATTACACAGAGTTTAGTCTGTCCAAAAAAAACAAAAACAAATGCCCCCGGACACCCCTAGCATAACGCATCTGCATAGCAGACAAGCGATTCGGATTGTGGCTTTGCCATTTCGTCTGTAAATTCTATGCACTTTTCTTCCTTTTGGATCATGGACCATTTTAAGCCTGCTTTTCAATGATTAGACAAAAGTTCAGAGTCTGCCATTGTCTGCCTCTCTCCCTCTTTGTAAATGTTGCCATTAAGCATGTGATTGGTGTTTGCAGTGATCTTCTTTCGCCACAGTCTGTGCTGGATGAACTTTATCCTGATGACCATGGGGACACCACTCCAAACCCTGCCAATCAGTACGAGCTGGCACGCTACGGGTGAGTGTGTGCAACATCTCCGATTTGTCTTCACCAGTGCTTCAGTGAAACTTGTCAGATTTTTTTTTTTTATTTTTTTTTTTAGGGGGGTCCAGATTGTTCTACAGTTGTTTGTATGTACGTACATGTATAACATAAGACATATTATGCTGTCAAATGTTTTCCGGATTTTCTGAGTTGGGTCAATGGAGCAGTGGCTAATACTTACTTACAAGTTCGCTTGGGGTGGCAAGTTCTTTGCCTCACACGCTGTGATGTGTTGATTTGCAGTGTTTGAGCGAATATGGTGAATGTGTGTGGTTCATGTGAGCACACAAAATTAAATCAGTGAATAGCACTGTGAGCTGGGTTGGGTATGCCACATACCAGTCTTCTGTATTGTTAAGGTCTTATGTTTCTTGGATTAATCACATTAGTTATCAAGATACGTGTTTGTGTGTTTGTAGGATGGGGGATTTTGGCCAGTATGTGGCTCAGGTCGGTCGGCCCTACATGTGGGCCCAGTGGTTGGGTGGTCTGCAGTTCCTCGATCATGTAGAAGCGGAACCATCTTCATCACTGAGCTCCATTCGCCCCAAGACGTCCATCAGTGCCACCTACATGCAGCAGACAATCAAAAGATTGCGGCAGCGTCTGAAGGCTCGTCTGGGTCTTCTGCAACAGCTTGCCTCCCTTGGTAATTGATGTTTGATCGGTTCCCTAGTGAAACTGCTTTTTGTTGTGCACATATTAATTTATTAATGGTGTCTCAGTTTTGGATGGAGAAATTCCTATTGAAAAATAAATTGATTGATGGAAATTTGGAAGAAATGAGACTGTCCAGGAGTGCACATGCGCTTGGTCTGTGTGCTTGCCAAAGCTAGTATATATATATATATATATATATATTGCATTTACAGGGTTTCACAAGGACGACAACAGTAAGCTGTTAGACTCTGACTCAGTTTTCTTGCAGCCTATTACTTTGATCAGGCAATCAAGTCAAGCCAGTTGCAATCAGTTAAAATCAGTTTGTCTGTTTACTTGAGCATCCGGTATCCTTGTTTGCGTAAGGTGGATCCATACTGAGATGTTTGTGACGTTTCTGCTTTTGCTTTGCGTTTCTAGAACGAGGTATCGTGCCATGCACTGGCCCCGTGATGAAAAAGTTCCCCGTCAAGATAATATCTCAGCTGGTGTCGTGGAAGAGAGTCACCTATGATGATGTGTCCATCCTTCCGTACGCCTCAACGCTCATAAATACAGGGTTCATCAAGAGAAATGACTTGGTCTTCATGGCAGTGCTGGAACGGGGATCTGGTGAGATATCGTTCGCAGCAGAATAGGGCTGTCCATATCAAATTAGGGTTATACAAGAATGGGATTAAATTTCTGTTGCTGCTTTTCAAGTTTGTGGTAGTGAAATTCTGTCCCAGTGAAAGGGTTAATGTATGGAGTTTATATTTGATGTACACATTTGCTGTTTATTTGATGATGAAGCAAATTTTTGTAGTTGTGGGTTGGGTTTTTTTTGGGGGGTTTTTGGTGGTTCTTGTTTTTTCAACTTTATTGTGAATTTAACTTAGACAAAGTGGAGTGTAAATTGTGTCATCATGAACCATTTAAAAAAAACTGATTTAAACCAAATTTCCTTGACAGAATGAAAAACGTGTCTTTGAGCTCATCACTCATTTTGTCTCATGAGTCTGTACGCTGGCTGTTTACTTGGATATATCTTTCTGCACACAGCCAAGTTGACAGCCCACGTCATCGTCAGTGTCGACTACCCTGAGGTTGTGCCGCTGTTCATGACAAGCATTTCGTGGCATACACAACGCACCGCTGCCACAGATATCCATGTCAAGGTCGGTACATACGACAGGAGAAGTGCTTTTGAGAAATAGTAATTTGCCCTGCTGAAATACCATTACATGTCCGTTTATGATACATGTACCGTAATGACCATTACTTTTCAACCAGACCAGTAAAACTATGGAGCAACCTGAAGATAATGCCAAATGTCCAGAAACACACACACACACACACACACACACACACACACAAATTGATAAAACTTTGCCGATTTGCCAGTCTGGCAATCGTTCACTTTGTTGATAACCCCCATTGTGTGAGACCAGAAGTACAGAGTAGTCTCCCTTCACCATTCCCCTCTCCGCCATCTTGCAAGTTTCTCTCGTGAGTTTATTGTATTCCCACTGCTCATTACACAGAGCAAAGATGATGTAATAATAGTATTTGCTGAAGAAATGCTGCTACAGCAGTAGGCTGTAAAACTGTTGGTTCAGGTTTGCAATAATTATTCCCAACTGACCTCAGTGCTGGTAATGGAGATGAAGGCACTGGAATCTGGAAAAGTTTTCATTGGTCTCTCTGCCTGCAGGAAATGGAAGAAGAAGTGAACATCCACTATGAGGAGTTGGTGGTAGACAAGTCACATGACCAGCTGCTGTCCAATCAGCTGCAGCGCCTCCTTGTGTGCTTTGATGTCTACCTGGAGACGGAGGTGTTGGATGTTTCAGCCCCTGTGGAGATTCCCAAGGAGAAAGTCATACCTCGAGCATCAAGGTGGGTAGAGAGTAGCAACCTTCACTGAGTATCAGTCAGTACCTGTAGTTCCTTTCATGTCGGGGTCAGTAACTAGGCATTTCAACACACACACAAGAGTAGTGCCTTTTTTTTCCTTCTTCTTCTTTTTCTTTTTAGGAAATTGTTATTTATTAGAGCAAAATCAGTCATTCCTGAGAGAGGAGAATTGCATTGGGTAATCCTCCACTGTCATAGACTCAGCTCCCAATCCATGTTCCTCTCCACCATGTGATGATGATGTTGTTGTTGTTGTTGTTGTTAACTTCACCCTAAATGCTATACTCGTTTCCCTCCTTTTGGATCATGGGCCATTTTTAGCCCTGCAAGTTGGCTGCCCCACTCATTTAGAATGTAAGTGTAATTGAACGCTGTACTGTGTTTGCAGAGGCCCAGGGAGAAGCAAGCCGTACAAGTACATTCCTGAGCTGGCCATTTTCACACAGAGATAGACAATATATACATCTGTTGGTATTCATTGCTTCATTATCATTATTGAATGTTGTTTTTTAACAACCTTCTGACTGCCTGTGGTGGCTGTGTTCAGTTCAGCACGATCCATTAGACGTGTTGAAGGTTTGCGTGACTGACTGTTGGTGGAAGTGCAGAGGCATGTTAGTATAATTTCTGTCCAGTTGCAACTGTTTTGCGAAACTTTAAGAGGGTGAGCTGTTGATGAAATGTTCAATTACGGTAGAACAGAGGTTCTGAACAAATGTAGAGACCACTTCCTTATGACAAGTTTGCAAAGCATGAAAATGCGTGCTGAACCTGGAAAATTTTTAGCTTCAAAGATATGCAGAATGAATTTGAGAAGAGACAAACTTAAAATGCATGCTTGACAGGTGTCTTTTTGACTGCACAAATGTATGAAATTTAACTCTTAAAATGACACTTGACTGGAATCAGTGAAATGCAACATCTAATATATATATATATAACAGAGGGTGCCAGTTGGAGCACATGCATGCTTAGATTTACCTGAGCTGGTTTGTATGTGTCGTATGACTATTAATTTAGAAAGTTCTCCTCTTTGTTCCTTCGGTCGTATGCTCTGTTCAATGTGACTTCAACAGTGTGCGTAACGTTTTCATCAGGATGTATTTTCATGAATCAGATTTGGCCGGCTTGCTATGTTCAAGCAACGTGTAAAGTAAAACACAAAATGAATAAATAATTATGGAGAAAAGAAAAGTTCATAATCTTGCATTTAAAGTCTCCTAGTTTTTTCTCTGATTTGATGGGTTCACACAACCAGAAATACTGTTGAACGAACACACACGTGCACACGCACACACAACACACACACGCACACACACACACACACACACACACACGTCAGACAGTAGTCATACACCGATTGATTTCAATATGTCCACTTACTTTCTTACCAAGGCAGACATGTCCAGTTTTTATGACCTATACATTTACGATTACCCAGGGCATTTGTCCTATTGTATTACATTACGCGCACACACACACACACACACACACACACACACACACACACACACACACACATATATATATATATAGACAAGAGAGATAGAGAAAGAACAAGATCGGCTTTGTGTTCCCACAGGTCGATATCTAGCGCCGGCATAGTGGACCTCCGGGAACATGGACATGCTGCAGATGTGACTAAGTTGTTGTAAGGACTTTCTGAACAAGCTGAACAAAGTGAAAATAACCAACAACATCTATGAAAATATCAACACTTTAGCCGTTCAGGCTCATTTCACACGCGTTTCATGTGTGACACACGACTTCAACATGTCTGCTCTTATACTAACGGTTATTCGGAAAGGCGGACAACAGTAGGTCTGCCGGATGAAGAACCCTAACACTAGTAAACTATTTACCATGAACAGGAAAAAGGGTGTAAATGCTTAGGAAATACGTGGCGGTCAGTCCCATTTTCCACACGAAGACTAGTAGAAATGCAGCCCCCCCCCCCCCCCCCCCCCCCAAAAAAAAACAAGATGGCCACTGACCAGCCCAATATGTTGTTTCCATTTAATCACCTGCTGTCGTCACGGTCGTTCTTTTGTAATGCCATGTATTCGGGAGGACACACACACACACACACACACACACACACACACACACACACACACACACACACACACACTACACACTCTCTCTCTCTCTCTCTCTCTGAATGGAAACAACTGACCGGGCTTGTCAGACCAATCTTGGTTTTGGAAGAGAGACGTCAAGTTGTTTTCTTTGAAATCTATGACGTTTTCCTCATTGGGATGACGCATAATACATTTGACGTAATAACTTTGACTCGGATACAATTCTTGCAATGAAAGCAGCCCCATGAAAATTGAAGTGTTGCTGCTGCGCAGTGTAAAGATCGAATTTATACCGGCTCAATGTGTTTAACAGACAAGTCTGCGCGGCGAACGTTTTTTCACTATGTGTTATGTCTGCTGCGCGCGCGCGCACACAGACACACACAGACATACGCGCGCGCGCACGCACGCACGCACGCACGCACGCACGCAGACTTGCGCGAGCCGCGTTTGTGCATGTGCTCCATTGAGACCTATGTGGTGTTCTCTCACTCTACTATGCTATTGAGTGAGAGTCAGTGGGAAAAACAAAGCTCACTACATCAATGAAACTCCCGCTTTCCCCGTCTACAAATAGAGAACTTCCGAAAAGTGACGACACACCCCCACGTCAATCAAACATGACGTCGGCAAACTGACGCTGATACAGTTTTGCGTCAGTGCGCGTGTGCCTTTTCTGCGATGTTTGTGAGGCGTGTGGCTTGTGTAAAGGAAATGTGCTTCGAGTACAAATTTTCGAGTCAACTGACGACAACGGCTGCAGTGAATTTTTCTAATTTTTTTGTATATTTTTTATGGCACCCCAGGCTCATTATCTATGTATAGTAGGAGCGATTTTGAGATCTAAAGTGTGTTCACCAGCACTTTCATCAGGTACGGTTTACGCCAAAAGTATAAAAGCGACAACCTCCAAAATTCACTCAGTTGAGAGTCCGTATTCATGCTATCTATGTCCCAAAAATGGAGTGGTTTAGGTAAATATTACGCCTTTAAACGCCAGAAAGCCACTTTTTTTGAAAAGGGCGATAACTCGCAAATCATGTGTGCAATCGTACCTGGATCGGGCCTTCTATTCAACAATCTTGATTCATTTAGAAACCCCAAATTTGAAATCGATCGGTTCAGTATTTTCGGAGAAATAGGCATCTGAACTGGGTTCACATGCAATGTCAACTCAGGCTCGGTTTACATGAAAACTATAAGAGCGACCATGTTCTAGTAGTGAGTCAATTCAGAGTCCGTATTCAAGCTATCTACTGCCAAAAAATTGAGTGATTTAAATAAATATTACGCCTGTACACGAAAGACAACCAACTTGTCTCAAAAGGGCGATAACTCCCAAATCACTTAAGCAATCATCACACGCTTGAATCGTCTAATGTAACATTTTGATAAATTTGGATGCCCCAAATTTGAAGCCATTCGGTTAAGTATCTTCGAAGAAACGGGCCCGGACACAATTCACACACGCACACACACACGCACATCCGCACAGACGGCACTCAGTGAGGAGGAGAAGTGCGTTCGGAACAGCATACATGCCAGCATCGATGACGCAGGTTTTCTTACGTCATTGTCAGAGTTACACTTGCATAATCGTCTCTGCGGGAGATCGGCAGTGACGTGCGTTTGTACCACAGATGCTTGCCTGTGAACGTGGAAATTTTAGCCCGTCCTATTATGTTGTTTCCATTACTATGGAAACAACATAAAAAAAAAAACCCGAAGGGGAGATTGACCGGTTGAAGGGAGATAAAAACCGTGTCCAAGGGAGATAACATCGGCTGGTACAAATGGCGACCTGCCGGTCGCATATTTTGGGTCTCTGCAGGGTCGCTGCTTCCAGACAAAACCAGCTGCAGCTGTTTGTTCCATCTACGGCTTTTAAATCATTAACTTCACCTCACTTCAAACAAAAAGCAGAGGATGCAGGACCGGGGGACTGCGTACACAAGACCGACCCGTTCAGATTTATGGTGGATGAACCCGAAGAACCGAAACCACCCGAACCGAAACCGCCGATCGTATGTGAACACAAGGAGGAACTTGAATCTAGATCAATAAGCTTTTGGGGCCACGGCACGGCACCAAGCCCGAAACCCACGCGGGAATCCAAGCATCCCTGGGTCGACCTTAGATTCATAAATTCGAAGGAATCCTACAAAAGCAAACGAACGTATGAACTTGTCAGAGCCTTGCTGGTTTTCAACCTTTGTTCTATCAATGCGCTCGTCAACAACCAGAAAACTGTGAGTGATATATCATGCCAGGCGACTGTGACCCTTTGGTTTTGCTAGTCAACAAAATTTGTTTTTGTTTGTTTGTTTGTTTGTTTTGTTGTTGTTGGGGTGTTTTGGTTGTTGTTTTGTTTTGTATTTTGTTTGTTATTGTTTTGTTCTTGGTTTTTGGTAGGGTTTTTATTTGGGGGGGGGGGGGGTGTTTTGTTGTTTTCTTGTGTGTGTGTGTGTGTGTGTGTGTGTGTGTGTGTTGTTGTTGTTGTTGTTGTTTTGTTTGGGTTTTGGTTTGTGTGTGTGTGTTTGGGGGGGGGGGGTGTACTAAATCGAAGAAGTCAATGGCAGACTTTTACACCATTCTTGCTACATTTGTTTGTATCTGTTTTTGAAGGTTTGAAAAGTCGCCAAACCAACAGCAACAACAAACACCTGATTTGATAAGCACACACACACACACACACACACACACACACACACACACACACAAACTGTGACGCCGGTCACATAACAACAAAACTAGAAAACGGACACGGTACCGTGCTAATGAAATAAAGGGAAAGAAATTTATCACAAGTTAGCAGCCGGGTATGACAGACCAGTATGTAGCCAATGTATATTTGCATACACTAATGGAACGGACCAAAGCAGATCATAACCTTGGTCATATGTTTGCTGATGATAGTATGGATGGAAATTATGGTCCCATAAAGCCTGCACTGCAATCCCCAGATCTTGCAATGGTGCAGAAAGATCCTTGGCAAGCGGCTGTTCGCAAAATTGATGCAGATGACCTTCTACGGGCAATTCGTCGCGGGAGAAGATGCAACCACTATCGCCCCACTTGTCTTGAGGAACAAGTTGTATGGTGTCAAGTCCATTTTCGATTACAGCGCTGAGAAGGACCTCTCCCAGGAAGAAGCCGTTGAAAAAGAGATGACGTAAGCACACCCCCTACCCCCCCTCCCCCCACCCACACACACACACACCCACCCCTCACACCCCCGCCCTCCAAACTTAGAAGAGCCTGCTTTTAATCTGTTAAAAAACAATTTGATAGAAAGAGTGTGAGTTGTTCATTTTTTTTTTTAAATCTTCCCCCCCCCCCCCCCCCCCCCTCTCTCTTACGCTCAAGTACTCTCACTGTTGAAGTTAAGCGCTGCTAAAGTCGCTCGATCAGCTGCTCTGCTCATGAAAGGGGGGGGGGGGGGGGGTATCGTCCTTTTCCATCAGGGGATTAGGGGAAGTGTTCATGGAAAATATACTGGATATGAAGCAGTATATGTATTTTAGCAGGGTCCTGTATGTATAGCATATTCAGTTCGTACCGCGCTGCGCACGTGCATTCCACGTTTCTGACTCTTCCGGTTTTGGCCCTGTACGCAAAAATCAGGCAAGATTAACCGTTCCTTGACAGCTCTTACTGCAGCAAACACGAGTATAATCAAAGTGCAACACTCCCACGAAGCCAAATTTAAATCCATGCAGTCAGCACTAATTGTGTTTTTTTTTTTTTTTTTTTTTTTAGCGAGGCCACATGTGCACAACCCTAAACTTACTTGGTAAGAATTCAGTTGATAAGATGATCTGGTTGACAGTGTAGTTGTTGTCGTTAAGGCAAAAAAAAATAAAATATATTGTTGTTTCTGGTAACATGGCTAAAAAAATAGGGTAGGTAGGTAGGGTTGTTGTTGTTGTTTTTTTTTGGGGGGGGTTGTTGTTGTTTTTATTTTTAACCCCCCCCCCCCTCACACACACACACACACACACACACACACACACACACATATCCAAGAACAAAGAAACAGGGTATTAATAAGAAATGATGCTCTGTGAAACTGTACTTAATATTATAACACACTATCTTACCATATTTCGTTCTAATCTTGGGTCCGTGATGGCGCACGACTTCCCTGACGACAGGCGCATGAAAACCGAAACTGGTCGTGCTTGTATTTTTTCTTCTTTTTTTTTCCAGCAGCCAAAACAATTTTTTAGGGTCGGGGGGAAAAAATAGGGTCGGTCGGGTAACCATGAACAACAATTTTTTTTTTTTTTTTGGGGGGGGGGGGGCTAAAGCAGCTTTTACTTTTGTTGCAAATTAACGTAAACCACTATTGTCTGTTCTTCAGCGGCTGTGTACCAGAAAACCAGACCCCTCATAAATCAGGTACGTCAGTTACCGTACAGTTCCTCCCTGACCAAAAGTCTTGTTTGAAGTTGGTGGTTGTGGACCAGGTGGTGGGATGGGGGGGGGGGGGGGGGGGGGGGGGGGGGCAGGGGGGAGTGAAGCAGGGGAGGGGTATAGACAACGAACAGAAATGTTCGGCTATAAATGTGTAATATTAATATCTATTCACGCATTTCAAACCCTTCAAACAGTTATGCGGGTGAGTGGGTGTTATGGGGTTTAACGTCCTTTTCCACCACAAAGGGTGATATCAAAGACGGGGCAACGATGAAAAAGCCAGCACAAATATTTGGCCCCAGCCGGGATCGAACTCACGACCCGAGCATTAGAAGTCCAACGCTCTACCATTCGACCACCCCGGCTCCCCGCAAACAGTTATGCTTTTTCCTTTGTTCCACATAACTTTGAATTTGGACCCATAGTGTTATTAGAGTCCTAAGTAATAATGAAATACATACACCGTGGTCTTGCTCAGAACGGAATATCCCGGACTTTCTCATGGCTTTTTTCAGCATAAGACAAATTAATTCAATAAGGCCAGGGTTAAGACGAGAGCACCCACCCCTTCAGTACACAAAACAAACCGTGCACACATCTTACATTCTTTATATTCTATAAAAGATCAAGTGTGAAAACTAAAATGTCAACAACATAAAAAGAAATTAAGGAAAATAAAGAAAGAAAAATTTGTATACGACACTAATGTGGGTAAGGATTGTAACATATGCATATATAGCAAGTCATACTGTGTCATTCGTTTATCTGTTCACCACTGCTATCTGCTAAGGTGTTAGCTGGCTCATAGTTGACTATGGTGAAAGCTGTCCAGTCTATGCTTTTGTTTTTAAGTTGTTTCTCTATAGAGAAACAACTTTATGAGACGGGGCAGATTTTGCTACGCGCAGCAGCAAGTTTCAGTGATACAAAACAAGACTGTGACGTTTCTCCACACAATACTTACTTTCACGCACACAGTGACGTAACGAAATCTGCGCCATAGACACCTTACGTGCACACTATGCTGCTGCGTTCTTTTTGGCGGGAGTTGTGAGACGTGTGTGTGTGTGTGTGTGTGGACGGATGTAATGATGGCTATCTGCTAAACCACCTCGCCGGATGGCTTTTTACTTTGAGATAAAATGGGCAGTCATATTCTCCAGAGCTACCTTTCACGATTTTTATCCTGCCGCATTTTGAGAACAGTTATCGCCGATTTAAAAAAATCGGTCATGTTACGAATTTTTTCGAAAAAAATGTTCAAATGGCTTCATTTTCTGAAATTGGGAAGATCATCCAATTATACTGCCTGTTTTCGTAGCACAGCTCTGTAGCTCTGACAGGTTTTGTGTAAGAAAAATATTTCCGAGGTAGGGGTGGTTTGCATATAAGGCCAAAATTAATATCTATGAAAAGACTCCTTCAAATTACTCATCATTCCGGTATTTTTGTCACTTGTGACAACTGTACATATGACACGAACTATTGCACTATTATAGCTTTAGTATTAAGAATAACAGAGCTTTTAGATAAACACATTGTTTGCACGTTTCTGCGAGAAGCGCCGGTCAAAAAAGTTCCAATTTTGCAATTTCGTAAGTACAATCCAAGGCACTTTAAGTCCACGTTTCATCAGCTCTCTAGATCTTCCAGATTTTATGTCAAAATTAATTCAGTCCCGGAAGTCACAAAAGCAACAAGGAAATCACAAGATATGAAGAAGTATCATCTGTCAGACGAGCAGCGTGAGGCTGACGGCAAATGTTTGGTTCACAAACAAAATCTGCAAGTATCGTCACTGCTTCCGACATTTCATCAGCCCTTTACATCTTCCAGATTTCATGTGAAAAATAATTCAGTCGGAGAAGTCACAAAGCCAATAGGGAAATCACAGGACATAAACAAGCATCCTCAGACGATCTCAGTGCTATAGGCTGACGCCAAAAGTTTAGTTCACGGAATTGACGTCATCTCTCTCTCTCTGTATGACGACCTGCCTGAGGCTGACGTCAAATGTTTAGTTCACGGAACTGACGTCTCTCTCTCTCTCTCTCTCTCTCTCTCTCTCTCTCTCTGGGGAGCCAGGGTGGCCGAATGGTAGCGCGTTGGACTTTCAATGCTTGGGCCGAGAGTTCGATTCCCGGCCGCTGGGGCCAAATATTTGTGCTGGCCTTTTTCTCGTTGCCCCGTCCTTGATATCACCCTTATGTGGTGGAAAAGAGCGTTAAACTCCTAAACACCCACCTACCCACCCTCTCCCTCTGCCTCTCTCTCTCTCTCCCTTCTTCCCACACCCGGCCCCACCCCCAGTCACGTGGCTAATCGGTCGAGGTCGTAGAGGATCTAGTGTCATCGGTAGAACTTGGAGAGGGGAGAACCGGCAACAATAACAACAAAACAGACAAAATAAAATGAAGTTTGGAGAAACAACTTTGTAGGACGGGGCCGTTCCTCCTTGTTAGTTCTTACCACTGTTTTTATTTCACTGGTGTTTTGCTTTATCGTTTCTTCTTTGTGTTTGGTCTTTGATTAATTCATTCATTTGTGCTTTGTCTCTGCTGGTCCTTTTTTTTTCTATTTCAACTACGTTTTGTGTTCTTAATCTGTGCTTTTTTACTTTATAAGTTGTTATTCGTCCGGTGCAAGATGAGAGAATGCGTTGTTTTATGTGTTTTACTTCATATTTCTTTTTTGCTGTCCTAAGATTGTAAGGCGCTTAGAGCTTGGTCCTCAAGGATAGGCGCCCTATAAGTATTCCTATTATTACTATTATTATTATTATTAATGTACCGCTTTTGCTTCGCACTTTGTTATTTCATTATGCTGGGGCTGGACGGACAGCGTCGACTGCACAGTTTCGGGCCCACAGGAAGTTTGGAGATCGTCGAGACAAAGTGGTCAGCGCGCGCACCTATTTCTATGAGGACGAGAAGCAGTGTGATCGGAATATGGAGATTTTCCTGGGCTGTATAGATGCAGTGTCTGGTTGGTTTTAAGAATTTCTTTCAGATTCCCCCTGCGATAGATGTGTGTGTGTGTGTGTGTGTGTGTGTGTGTGTGTGTGTGTGTGTGTGTGTGTGTGTGTGTGTGCGTGTGTGTGTGTGTGTGTGTGTGTATGAGAGAGTTTAGATTTATGATTATGCATTTTTTTTTCTGCCCCAACTCTTTGCCACCTCCAGTGGTGCTCCTCCATGGGTGGAATCCACGGAGAGCTCGAAAGCTTGGGCAATGTTTACTATGCATGATGGTGGAGATAAGGATGATAGTAAGATGATACCATGGAGGTCCGTGTGGTTTGGGACTGCGTGACAGGGCCGCATTCCACGCTTCCTTTCATAGTAACCCGGCGTTAACCAGGCCCGGGAACTACGGCACCTGCGATGCTGGCCGTGTTATCATCCACATCATACCAGGGGAAGCATCCCCAAAGTCGCACCCGTGAAGTGGGTGAATCTCGGCTGTGTGGCAACAGCCTCCCCATCGGACCCATAGCACACCCGCTCTGAGTAGCAGCCGACCTAGGTAGGAAAAATCTCGCTTGCCTCGGCTGAGACTCGAACCCGGGTCTCCCAGTCCATGGTCCGAGGTGCTAACCACTACACTACAGGGGCCGATCATAGTCAGTTTTGTGCTATTAATTCTTAAGTCTTGGCATGCCTTGTCTTATGTTTTTATGTCATGTTTCTTATGTAATGTAGTGAATTTTGGGCAAAAGCAATTTCCCTTAAAGTATTTTAAATTCAATTAAATGCAGTTTAATTCAATTAAGCTTTCCTGTACTGTTCCCACACATTCTCTCACACTTAGAGCAGAAGATAAGCAATCCGTCTACCATAATTATGCAGTTGTGCATACATGGCGTTCGTGATTGTAATTGTATCCCATGTTGGATACTACTTGAAATATCTGATCTTGCTTCTTCTTCTTTTTTTTTCCTGGATATCCTTTTCAGATGTGACAGAAAAATCTGGTTTTGCAGCAATTAAAATGACTGCACTAGGAAAGCCTCAGTTGCTGGTAAGATTGTTATGTGTGTGTGTGTGTGTGTGTGTGTGTGTGTGTGTGTGTGTGTGTGTGTGTGTGTGTGTGTACCCATTGGGTACCGTGTACAAAGAAATCTTTAAGATTAAATGTCCCACAACTGCAGGCAAAAATATAAAATATAGAGAGAGTGTAAAGAAATGTTCACTGTCACTGTTTCCAGCTTCAAATGTCAGATGTGCTCACCGCCGTGAAGAACTTCTTCATCCTCTATAAACAAATGTCATCCGGGGACTATGAGGCAGAGGGTCGCCGCTTTCACTTGGAGGACTTTGACAAGCGCCTGAAGGAAATGGGTGTTCACGTAAAGGATGGCGGATCCAGGAAACGCGTTTCCATCATGGAGATTTCCGACAGTAACGGGTAACAAGGCTTAAAATCTTTCGCCTTTTGACGGATTTCGACCTTTGGTTAAAAAATTTTCCTGCGGAGGACCTTAAACCTTGGTGGTGCTGAGAACGGAATATTCCGGGATGAAGTCCCTCCTTATACTATCCCACGTGTCTGTTTGCTGGGATATGTTGATCTTTTTAAACGTTGAAACTGTTCAGCTGATGTCATAAATTGCAGTAGCCCTACCGCCAAAACGCATCATCGTTTCTCTCTTTGTCCACAACTTGTCTCCTTCCCTTCCGTGCCCTTGCCCCCCTCCCCCCTTCCCCTCCTCCCCCCCCCCTCCAGACACTGTTCAGCTGATGTCATTAATTGCAATACCCCACTTCCAAAACGGATCGCCGTTTCTCTCTTTGTCCAGACATTGTCTCATTCCCTTCTGTCTCCCCCATCTGGTGGAATTGTTCTTGTTTACAGAGAACCAGTGGACCTGTTGGACTGGCACAATCTGCTGGAGATAAACGACAGTTTGTCAAAGCTGTTTGTCGTCCCTGATCCCAAGGTGTGAGTTCTTCTATTCAGCAATAATCTATTTCGTTTGGTTTTTAAAACGGTGTGGTCCGGCTTTGTACTGTGAACTGGGGCAGTTTCTTAGGTATTTGAGGCACTTTGTCTTCATTCTCATAAAGATGAAAGGCGAGGTGTTATTTATCTGTCTGTGTGATTGTTGATCTCATCACTGAATCTGTATACAAACTTGTATTCAGTGGTCAAGGTCAAGGCCACACAAGCTGTTTGCGGAAAACTTTGTAAAACTTTAACGTTGGCAATTTCTCAGAAACAACAAACAATATAGGCACTACACATGGCATGCTGATAGACAGCTACAAGACCTTTCAAAAAATACCTTTTTGAATGACCTTGACCTTCAGTCAAGGTCCCTAAAGCTGTCTGTCTCGAAAATTTAACATTGGCGTTTTCTCAGAATCTACAAAAAGCAAAGGCATCAAACTTTGCATGATGATAAACATTGATTAGATCTTTACTGACAAACCTGTATTCAATGGCCTTGAGTCAAGGTCAAGGCCATACAAGCTGTTTATGGAAAACTTTCAAAACTTTTACGTTGGCATTTTCTCAGAAACAACAAACAGCAGAGGCACCACCGCGATGATAGACAGCAATGACACCCGGAAAGACACACCCTGTTGAATGACCTTCACTAAAGATCAAGGTCATCAATGCTGTCTGTTGTGAATTTTAATATTATATTATTGCAGAAACTACAAAAACCAGAGCCATCAAACTTTGCATTTTCAGAGACATTGACAAGATCCTAATGACAGATCTCTTCTGACTGACCTTGACTCAATTTGTCAGATGCCTATACTACTTTCAAACCTACTCTTGTCAGAATCTACCCATAGGTTATCAAAGGGACGAGCAGTTATCCCTGTTCACATCACAGGAGACAAACTGACAGACTAGCCTGTTGAGTGTTCTTTTACAGACAGGGCAGCTGCGACCGTTGGTAGAAAGGATGACAGAGGCTGATGAGGCGCGGATGAAAAACATGTTGAAAAGAGTCAACACTCTTGTGAAGGTATTTCTCACTTGCTTCTAGTTTCAGTGCATGGTAGATTACAAACTTGAATATCATTGATTGCATTTGAGTCGGTTTCTACAGAGAGATATATTATAGAGAGATAGGAAACTAAGGCACTTTCGGGAATATGCAAAGCTGCGGCACTTCCGACTGAAACTCCTCCTTTCATAACGCTTTGCTGTCCAAATGACCACTTTTACTCCTTCATGTAAGCTACTTGAAAACGTTATTGGGTGGTTCTGGTTTAGCAGAAGGTCTGAGTAAGTCAGTATTTAAAACTGCAATTTTCTAGGAAGTGCAGAATCCCGACTGAATTTCGAAATTTGACATTGCAACTTTAAAGTCGATCTCCTGCATCAGTATTAAACTGTTTCAGTGGGGCAAAAATACTTGTTTCCCACTGTTGGATACCTTGTTTCACGCTTTGGGGTCACTCGGAGGAGATGGCCGGAGGGCTTAGAGTTGTGTTAATTGAAATGGAAACAGGGACCTGGTTCTTAGGGTACCAAAGTATGTGAGCAGCTGCAAGAGCCAGCTTCCTATCTCTCGATG
>JACVVK020000629.1:170000-257500 GCA_018292915.2 Batillaria attramentaria
CCAGGTACGATTGCACACATGATTTGCGAGTTATCGCCCTTTTCAGAAGAAGTGGCTTTCTGGCGTTTAAAGGCGTAATATTTACCTAAACCACTATTTTTGGGACATAGATAGCATGAATACGGACTCTCATCTGAGTGAATTTTGGAGGTTGTCGCTTTTATACTTTTGGCATTAGCCGTACCTGATGAAAGTGCTGGTGAACACACTTTAGATCTCAAAATCGCTCCTACTATACATAGATAATGAGCCTAAGGTGCCATAAAAAATATACAAAAAAATTAGAAAAATTCACTGCAGCCGTTGTCGTCAGTTGACTCGAAAATTTGTACTCGAAGCACATTTCCTTTACACAAGCCACACGCCTCACAAACATCGCAGAAAAGGCACACGCGCCACTGACGCAAAAACTGTATCAGCGTCAGTTTGCCGACGTCATGTTTGATTGACGTGGGGGTGTGTCGTCACTTTTCGGAAGTTCTCTATTTGTAGACGGGGGAAAGCGGGAGTTTCATTGATGTAGTGAGCTTTGTTTTTCCCACTGACTCTCACTCAATAGCATAGTAGAGTGTGAGAGAACACCACATAGGTCTCAATGGAGCACATGCACAAACGCGGCTCGCGCAAGTCTGCGTGCGTGCGTGCGTGCGTGCGCGCTGCCGTATGTCTGTGTGTGTCTGTGTGCGCGCGCGCGCAGCAGACATAACACATAGTGAAAAAACGTTCGCAGCGCAGACTTGTCTGTTAAAACACATTGAGCCGGTATAAATTCGATCTTTACACTGCGCAGCAGCAACTCTTCAATTTTCATGGGGCTGCTTTCATTGCAAGAATTGTATCCGAGTCAAAGTTATTACGTCAAATGTATTATGCGTCATCCCAATGAGGAAAACGTCATAGATTTCAAGAAAACAACTTGACGTCTCTCTTCCAAAACCAAGATTGATCTGAGAAGCCCGGTCAGTTGTTTCCATTCAGAGAGAGAGAGAGAGAGAGAGAGTGTAGTGTGTGTGTGTGTGTGTGTGTGTGTGTGTGTGTGGTGTGTGTCCTCCCGAATACATGGCATTACAAAAGAACGACCGTGACGACAGCAGGTGATTAAATGGAAACAACATTGGGCTGGTCAGTGGCCATCTTGTTTTTTGTTGTTGTTGTTGACAGGGCAAGCAGGTTACTCTGTGTACAAGTATGTCCCATATGGCCCAGTGGATGAGGTGCTTCCGTACTTGTCGCGTCGTGCCATGGAGAACCGGGGAGTGCTGAAGAAAGTCAAAAAGGAGAAGGGGCTGATAATGCAGGAGCTGTTTCGCAGATTCAGAAAAGGAACACTTGATCACGATCCTGAACGGTGCCTCCGTCCATACTGAAGCGGTTGTGGTTTGCTGGGACATTGTTTCAGAACGCTGGGATACCAGTGTTCTGGACTTGGCATGGTTTCAGCTGAAGTTGTTTGTCCGTTGACCCCCCCAAGAGAGAGAGAGTAAAAGATGGATATGTCAAGGACGCAACAATCTCTCCATGTCCTAGACAAGAACTTTGCAAACTAAACAACGCATGGTTTTAACTGGTGCAATAGTTTAGTTTTTTTCATTACCCAGCAACTGAGCAATGGACATGTCAGTGTGGTGCAATCTTCCTACACCTTGTATACAGCATTTGTAGATACAAATAACATGCACAGCGGGGGTTTTTTTTTGTTGTTTTTTTGCACTGATTTGTGTGTGTGTGTGTGTGTGTGTGTGTGTGTGTGTGTGTGTGTGTGTGTGGTGTACTAAACAAGAAACAATAATACTGTGATCTGTGTACATCTTGTATAAGGCCTTTACAGATTCTTATACTTAATACTATTGTTAATTGTTCACTCCTGAAGCAGCACAGCAGGACTGTGCCTTTTGTCTGTTGATAAAGCGATGTCTATGTTGATTCAGTTCCACATGTCAATGATTTTGTTAGAACTTTTACTAAAGGCAAGGAGTAACTACAGACTGTATGAAAATACAATGATCTTGTGTAAATGAAGATCCCACATAGTAAACATGTCTACCTTTGCAGTTTCAAGCACTCTGATGCAGGTAACAAGATACGAAGACATGCACATAAATACATTCATTTATTAACATGTACCGCAAAACATGCTTACTGGCTGATGCAGGTAATACGCGGCCGACATGCCACAGTACATCACTGAGTCAAGACATATTTATTAGCATGTTTTGTACACTGATGTTTACTGGTCCTTTTTACTGGGACCTTTTTATGTTGTTTCCATAGTAATGGAAACAACATCATAGGACGGGCTAAATTTTCCACGTTCATGGGCAAGCATCTGTGGTACAAACGCACGTCACTGCCGATCTCCCGCAGAGACGATTATGCAAGTGTAACTCTGACAATGACGTAAGAAAACGTACGTCATCGATGCTGACGCGTATATGGTGTTCCGAACGCATTCTCCTCCTCAGTGAGTGCCGTTGTCTGTGCGGATGTGTGTGCGTGTGTGTGTGTGAATTGTGTCCAGGCCCGTTTCTTCGAAAATACTCAACCGAATGGCTTCAAATTTGGGGTATCCAAATATATCAAAATGTTACATTAGACGATTCAAGCGTGTGATGATTGCTTAAGTGATTTGGGAGTTATCGCCCTTTTGAGACAAGTTGGTTGTCTTTCGTGTACAGGCGTAATATTTATTTAAATCACTCAATTTTTTGGCAGTAGATAGCTTGAATACGGACTCTGAACAGAGTCACTACTAGAAAATGGTCGCTCTTATAGTTTTCATGTAAACCGAGCCTGAGTTGACATTGCATGTGAACCCAGTTCAGATGCCTATTTCTCCGAAAATACTAAACCGATCGATTTCAAATTTGGGGTTTCTAAATGAATCAAGATTGTTGAATAGAAGTCCCGATCCAGGTACGATTGCACACATGATTTGCGAGTTATCGCCCTTTTCAGAAAAAGTGGCTTTCTGGCGTTTAAAGGCGTAATATTTACCTAAACCACTCCATTGTTTGGACATAGATAGCATGAATACGGACTCTCAACTGAGTGAATTTTGGAGGTTTGTCGCTTTTATACTTTTGGCGTAAGCCGTACCTGATGAAAGTGCTGGTGAACACACTTTAGATCTCAAAATCGCTCTCTACTATACATAGATAATGAGCCTGGGGTGCGATAAAAAATATACAAAAAAATTAGAAAGATTCACTGCAGCCGTTATCGTCAGTTGACTCGAAAATTTGTACTCACAGCACATTTCCTCTACAAGCCACACGCCTCACAAACATCGAAGAAGAGACGCACGCGCACTGACGTAAAGTAAGTGCGTCATGTTTGATTGACGTGATGCTGTTTTTTCTTGGGGGTGTCTTGCCACTTTCTTTCCGAATTCCTCTGTTTGGAGACGTACGTGGTGTATTTTACTTCTACTATGTCGCCATCTTCGTGCAATCGCAGAAAAGACACGGGATATATAACAGAATACAACTCCAATACTTTATGGACAGAATATGCACGGAGAACAAATTCATGAAAGAAGAAGAACCCAGAACGCTGTGCAGGGCTGCTTACGTACGGAACAGGTCAGATCCATCGCAGAAAAGGCACGCGCGCACTGACGCAAAAGGCAGTATCAGCGTCATTTTTCCGACGTCATGTTTGATTGACGTGATACTGGCATTTCTTGGGGATGTGTCGCCACTTTTGGGACGTTCTCTATGCGTAGACGGGGAAAGCGGGAGTTTCATTGATGTAGTGTGCTTTGTTTTTCCCACTGACTCTCACTCAATAGCATAGTAGAGTGAGAGAACACCACATAGGTCTCAATGGAGCACAAACGCGGCTCGCGCGAGTCTGTGTGTGCGTGTGCGCGTGCGTGCGTGCGTGTGAGTGTGTGCGCGCGCGCGTGTGTATGTCTAACATAACACATAGTTAGAAAACGTTCGCCGCGCAGACTTGTCTGTTAAACATATTGGGTCGGTATTAATTCGATCTTTACACTGCGCACGCAGCAGCAACACTTCAATTTTCATGGGCCTGCTTTCATTGCAAGAACTGTATCAAAGTTATTACGCCAAATGTATTATGCGTCATCCCAGTGAGGAAAAACGTCATAGATTTCAAAGAATACAACTTGACGTCTCTCTTCCAAAAACAAGATTGGTGTGACAGCCCGGTCAGTTGTTTCCATTCAGAGAGAGTGTGTGTGTGTGTGTGTGTGTGTGTGTGTGTGTGTGGATACATGGCATTACAAAAGAACGACCGTGACGATAGCAGGTGATCAAATGGAAACAACATATTGGGCTGGTGGCCATCTGTTTCGTTTTGTGACTGTGAGCTTGTGGTACATAGCGAAATTCAGGAAGAGAGTGGCTATGTGCATCGACCAAGCCACTTGGTCACTGAATGGAAGCTTAGAGTATTTGAAAAAGAGCTGCGCATAATTAGCATCCTGGTACACATTATCTGTCTACATTGCCCGACTTATACTGCACAGCGTGGCGCAAACACTGCAATACAAAAGCACCGGCACATGACCTGAATAAACAGGGAACACAGTGACCTTTGTGAATGACACAGAGAGCGACCAATCCAAACATCGCCATCGGACACACCTCCACGGGAGCGCCTCGCTAACCCAGTTCAGTATTCATAATACACCCAGTCTTTGATGGCCCGCAGCGCTATACATGTAGTTAAGAAGAAAACAGTAGATCAAACCGCCACGCGAGCCGGTGTATTGCAAACCAGACATTATTGATCTGTGTTTTTAACCATCCACCGTTTTACGTAAACGCGATTTTTTTCCCCCGAGACTGACGCAGTTGTTTCCCTTGGCATCCGTGGCAGACGAAGTCGAACAAGCTGGTGATGCAATGGCGGTCTGCCGGCCGCATGTTTTTCGCTGTACAGAGCAGCTTTTTCTAGTCAAAACCAGCTTCGACTGTGCGTCCAGTCTTCAGCGTTTAAATCGACGCTTCCTGTCTTCGACGAGAAAGAAGAACCGGTGCCTAGAAGCCGTGATCAGAAACTGATAATCAACGAACCGACGGAACGTAAACATCCCGTGATTGACCTTAGGTTTAGTAATGCCGAGGAAGCTTACAGAAGCAAGCGTACGTCGGAGCTGATTAGAGCTCTCTTGGTCTTCAATCTTTGCTCCCTTAATTTTCTTGTCGACAACCAGAAGGAGGTGAGTACATCAGTGTGATTTTGTTGTGTATGAGCGTCGACTGTGATCCCCCGGCTGGTGGTGATTTGGCGCGCAGTATCTTCGCAAAGGATGTGCAGGGCGCTATACCGGTAGGCAGACAGTATTTCCCGTAAACGCGTACATTAGACGCACATGACGAGTGCAAGAATATTGAGATGGCTTGACAAGCAGTGCCAAAATTCAGACTCAGCAGTGAAGAATCCCAGGTCCTGTTTTCCTATGATACAGATAAACCCATTTTTACTTTATAGAAAATTGACCATTGTGAGCATCGGAAATATTCTATTATTCATGCAAACGCAGCTTCGTGTCCATGTTTTACTCAAGCTCTGTGTCCTTTTCTTCCTCTTAGCCATGAACTGTCAAATACATCCTACCACATAATTGCAAACCTTAGTGACATTACAAGTCAGAGCTCTAGATGGGGGGGGGGGGGGGGAGAAATAGTTTTATTTTGGTCGCAAATTTTGACCTTTCACTGGGACTGATTGCTTTAGTACATTTAGTAACATCTCAGACTTTTAAATCTGGTTTTTTTTTTCCTCCATCTTTTTTAGATCTTAAAATGGTCACGGAAGCTCCTTGGCAAGCGGCTGTTTGCAGCTGTGATGCAGCAAACATTTTATGGACATTTCGTTGCTGGAGAGGACCAGAACACAATCAAACCTCTTGTCATGAACAATATGAGATTTGGAGTCAAATCTATTCTGGACTACAGCGCTGAGAAGGACATTTCCCAGGAACAGGCCGTTGAGGCAGAGATGATGTAAGTATGTGGGAGTAGATGTTAGTCTGCTTCCTTTTGTGATTCTTAATTTGATACTTCTGTATGCATATATGTATTTCTCACAAAATAGGATGTGTGTGGGTGTGTGTGTCATGGTTTTTGCTCTTTTTGCGTTTGATCTCAACAACGTCTGTGGCATTTTAGCTGTGAGTATTGCGTAAGTTGGTAAGACAAAGCAGAACAGTTTGGCAGTCCGGGAAAGAGGGCTGTTTCATGTCATGTGATAGTAACGCTCAGTTGGTATAGGTCACCAGCTAGGGAATGCAAATGTATACCAGTTATATATACAGGGGGAGCAAACGTTCTCCAGCTCTTCACTCCGCAGGGCAGTTGTATCCCACCCTTCAGTCCAGTCAGCTCTCGCAATATTACTGTGCTATTTTCATCGAAAGGCTCGTTGCCGGAGAGAAAAACGGTTACAAGTTATAGTAGATACTATACACGCACACACATCATCACCATCTGATGGCTACGTTTGTTTAATGCTTTCGTTTAAGCTACATTCATAAAACGAAGTTAGCTGTCATGTGACTTCAACTCGTGATACCCAAACCCAGGATACATTTGCACCCTGTCCCGCGCAGCTGGTGTACATTTGCTGCCTTTGAAAATGACTGGTATACATTTGCACCCCCTAACAGGTGAACTATACCAACTGAGCAACAGTAACAAGTATTCAAGCAGACATGAGCTGAAACATTTTTGAATGCACACTTTTTTTTTCCTGAAGTCTCATACAACCTTTCAAATTCAAAGATTGCAAACTGCACAGCAAGAGACAGACTTTCACGCCAACCACTGAAAACATTAAATGAAAGCATGAAAAGATCTTTGTGCATGCTTCATTCATGGTCGACCGGTCGTGTAAAGGCTTTACCTTTTGGGTTTGTAGGAGCAGCTTGAGCTCTTCGTGTGTCATTTTCTTGTCCTCTTGCGTGTGATGTACATCTGCCTGTTATCCTGGTTATAGTGTTCACTCAGTAGTAAATGGAGCGTGACAGTCTGACCTAAAACCTGTTCCGCTTGACCTGCTCTATCAATTGAATAAGGTTTTTATTGCCGAGGCTGCTTGTCGACGACCTTTTTATATGGTCTTTGGCCCTCTTGAAAGGCAAGTGATGTCTTTAATTTTTTTAGCTCAACCAGGAGCGGGTGTGTGTACATGAAAGTACAAAGGGAAGGAAATCACATGCTAAAAGCAGGTCCAAGAAGATGGTGCATAAATTATCAAATTTGTTTTTATGTAATTGTACAGTGTATCAGTATCAGTGTGTGCACCATACGTGTATGTACTCATCTTTATGCGCGTATAATACAATTGCTCTTTTTTTTCTCTTTTTTTTTTCTTCTTTTTTTTTTTTTCTTTTTGTTGTTGTTGTTCTTTTTTTCTTCTTTTTTTTAATTTTTTTTTTTTTGGGGGGGGGGGGGGGTAGGTGAGGGGGGGCTTCTGAATTTATCGTAGTAATGGAGTAATGTGGTGGAAAACAACATATATATACCAGAATATGCAGTATAATGTACAAGTACTACCTTCATATAATGTATGGTAAATGTACACGTTTTCAGATTAAGTCTACATGTATTTTGCAGTGCTTGTGTAGCATTTTTGGCTCCCTTGTGTAACAATGGGAGTCTATGTATTAACCCTCCGTCGTCTGTGTGTGTGTGTGTGTGTGTGTGTGTGTGTGTGTGTGTGTGTGTCCAGAAAACTTTAACGTTGTCATTTTCTCAGAATCTACAAACAGCAGAGGCACCAAACTTGGCATGCTGATAGACAACTACAAGACCTTTCAAAACATATTTTGAATGACCTTGACCTTGTGTCAAGGTCACTAAAGCTCTCTGAAAATTTTACATTGGCATTTTCTCGTAATCTACAAACACCAGAGGTTGTAAACTTTGCATGATGATAGACATTGATAGGAACTTTACAGGTATACATGTAGTCAATGGCCTTGTGTCAAGGTCAAGGCCATACAAGCTATTTTTGTGAAACCTTAACATTGGCATTTTCTCAGAACAACAAACAGCAGAGGTGCCAAACCTGGCGTGCTGATAGACAGTGATAAGACCTATGCACACATACCATCTTAAATGACATTGACTCAAGGTCAAGGTCATTAAAACAGTCTGTTGGGAAATTTTACATTTGCATTTTCTCAGAATCTAGAAGGATCAGAGGCCTAAAACTATGTGTGATGATTGACATTGGCAGCAGCTTTACAGACATACCTGTGTTCAATGACCTTTTGTCAAGGTCAAGGCCATGCGAGCAGTTTTTTGGAAACTTTAATCTTGGCATTTTGTCCAAAACAACAAACAGTAGAGGCACCAAACGAGGCATGATGATAGACAGCATTGAGACCTACCTTTCTGAATGACCTTGACTGAAGGTCATGGTCATTAAAGCTGTTTGTTATGAATTTTAACATTACCGTTTTCAGGGGAACTACAAATACTAGAGGCGTCGAACTTGGCATGATGATAGACATTGATGAGATCTCATTTGAATGACCTTGACCAAAGGTCAAGGCCATACAAACTGTTTCAGGGAAAATTGTAATATTGCCAGGGACTCAGAGCGCCAGAGACATATTACTTGGCATGATAATGGATAGTGATAAGAGCTTTACATACTCTTGTGAATGACCTTGACCTGTGTCACAAGGGATCTAATGTTACAGTTTCATATTCCGGGCCCGTATGTAAAACTCGAGGCCAATTTAACCCACAGCTACAGGCCTAACCCAGACTAGGACAAAAGAAACCCCAAAACAAAATTAAATTAAAAAGGAAGCGAAGAAAGAAAGATAAAAATCCTTCTGTAACGGCATAGGCACTTTGCTGGAATGGACCCGCTTCCTGATTTAAAACAAACAAGAACAGAAAATTTAACGTAGAGCTAGTTTAGTTCGAGGTTAGGCTCTAACCCAGGGCTAAGCTCCCTAACCCCGACTTTTATGTGTGGGTCCAGAATGGCAGTTTGAAGTACAGTACATGTATTAGCCTTCAGATGTTGCAGTTTCATTTTCAGTATAGCCGTTCACTAGCCTTCAAATGTTATAGATCTACCACACACATCGTGACATTTTCTGTTTGCTTACGGCACATCGCATCCTTAAATGTGGCACACATCTAAACACTCGTGCTGGTAACAGATGGTTGATACAGATATGTAGTTTCACATTCGTGACGGATGGCTCATATTATTTAGCTTATTGATTAATCGCAATGTATGCTGAAAGGCCTGTCTGCTGTAATGATTGGTCTGAATTAGATTGTTCGTTGTTGGTTGGGTTTTTTTTTTTTTTTTTTTTCATAGCTGTGTGTATTTTATTTTGCACCAAAATGTACTGATCTGCCCCAGCCCTCGTGTTTTGAAATTATTTCTCTGTAAATGTAGTGCAAAGGAAACAAAATGCACATACTAAATAGGACGAGTCATCCCAAAATATTTTCTTTGTATTCTGTGGGCGCTTTTCCCAGTTTCTTGAATTGGCTCAAAGCACTGCGAACTGAACCAAGCATGCACGCTCACTTGAACCATGCGCATTCTCTCATACACTGAACATGAATACATTACAGTCATGTGGTACAAAGGGTCAGCTCAGCTATTTATGTTTTGGACTTTAGAATGACATTTATTTTATTTTAGGTGCTGAACATTTCCAGAGCATGAAAATCGTTAATTGACAGACACTGAACTTGCGGCTGCCATCTGAGCGGGGACAATGAGCCGTGTCTGTGTGGGTCCACTGTACACAACTTCACACACACACACAGTCTCACACACACACACACACACACACACATGTTCATGCATGTGTTTTTCCCGCATACCTGGGGAAACAAAATACAATATAGGATTGGATCATTCCCAAAAATTTATTCTTTCATGAAAATCAGGGTATATATAATATTGGTTCACTGTACAAAACACACACACACACACACACACACACACACACACACACACACACGTTTCCTGCATGTCTGTTCCAATGTTATTTCATTTAGACACCCATGTATCTTCAGAAGATGGGTGGCTGAGGTGACTGAATATGTATGCGCATTATAAGCTACCTGATGGACTTGCCTCATGCAACACCTGTTTCGCTGCTCTGTTCACCCAACCCTACAATCTGGACTAGCAGAACATGATATTCATAGTATGTACTGTAGTACATGTATGTACATGGAAGAGGCCAGTCTCATAATTGTTTTCTCATACGGTTTCTTGTTTGTTTTTCAGGGGCTGCGTCCCAGAAAACCAGTCTCCTGATGAAATAGGTGAGGGCTGTGTTTAAAATGTGTTGATTTTAGGGGATCAGTTGTGGTGACTGTTGAAATATATGTCAACTTCTGAGAGGTTTCTCAAAATTCTCAAACGCAATTTGAAATCTTTTGGCAAGCGCTCCTTCAGTTTTGCCGCACCAGCCTTATGGAACTCTCTGCCTGCGAATCTGAGAAATGCACCACTCAGTCTGTTTTTAAGAGTAAACATTCTTATTTCGCAGAGCCTTCCAGTAATTTCATGTGTGAAACTATATCAACACGGTTACACCTGAGAATATTGAATATTTCTGGCTTCAGTGTTTCACAGGATAAATGGGAACCAAGATGGGTGTATCAGTATAATATATGTGGGAGCACAAGTGGGTATATGGGAATACATGGGAGTAAAGTTGTGTGTGCGGGTAAATATGGGAGCAAAGGTGGGTGTATGGGGATATATACAGGAGCAAGGTGGGTGTGTGGGGATATACAGGAGCACAGGTGGGTGTGGGGGGATATATATATTATATACAGGAGCAAAGGTGGGTGTGTGGGGATGTACAGGAGCAAGGGTGGGTGTGTGGGGATGTACAGGAGCAAAGGTGGGTGTGTGGGGATATACAGGAGTACAGGTGGGGATGTACAGGAGTACAGGTGGGTGTGTGGGGATGTACAGGAGCAAAGGTGGGTGTGTGGGGATATACAGGAGCAAAGGTGGGTGTGTGGGGATATACAGGAGCAAAGGTGGGGATGTACAGGAGCAAAGGTGGGTGTGTGGGGATATACAGGAGCAAAGGTGGGTGTGTGGGGATATACAGGAGCAAAGGTGGGTGTGTGGGGATATACAGGAGCAAAGGTGGGTGTGGGAGGATATACAGGAGCACAGGTGGGTGTGTGGGGATATACAGGAGCAAAGGTGCGTGTGTGGGGATATACAGGAGCACAGGTGGGTGTGTGGGGATGTACAGGAGCAAAGGTGGGTGTGTGGGGATATACAGGAGCAAAGGTGGGTGTGTGGGGATATACAGGAGCACAGGTGGGTGTGTGGGGATATACGGGAGCACAGGTGGGTGTGTGGGAATGTACAGGAGCAAAGGTTGGTGTGTGGGGATATACGGGAGCACAGGTGGGTGTTGGGGGATATGCGGGAGCACAGGTGGGTGTGTGGGGAAGGGTGTTTGAGATCTAATATTTCTATATTTCTGTGGCGCAACAGCTGTGTCTGTACAGTTCCAAGCCCACGAGGCATTTGGCGACCGTCGAGACAAAGTGGTCAGCGCCCGCACCTATTTCTACGAGGATGAGAAGCAGTGTGATCAGAACATGGAGATTTTCCTTGGCTGCATTGATGCTGTCTCTCGTGAGTGCTGTCTCGAGAATCACGTCCCTCATATCTTGTCTGTTGTCTTGTGCACATAGAGAGTTGGTTGGCTCCTATTGCTGAATCCTGAAGGCTGAAAATTTGCCTGACAGGGTCATAATATACCATCACGATAGACAAAAAGCATTCATCATAATAAACACCCATTCATGCTTGTGCGCACTACAATTCACATCTCGTGTCACAGGTTTTTTGCTCAGTTCAAAAGACATCCATGTACATACACACCCAGGACACGCTTTTTCTTGTGCTTGCCGCAATAACGTTTAATTTTAGTTATGGTAATAGTTAATTACAACATTAAAGACTATATAGAGACTATCTGCTTTCCTTGTCATGTTGTACCCAGTGCATTTGTCATTTATTCATTGCCACATTCTTTACCAATATCTTGGCTGTAAGGTGTTGCTTAGTTATGATAATCATTTGTTTCAGATGCCACAGAGAAATCTGGTCTTGCTGCAATTAAACTGACTGCACTGGGGAAACCTCAGCTACTGGTAAGATTTAAAGGGGCTAATGCTACCATTTGTATATTCCCAGATCCCTCTAAGCAGTTTTCATGGTATCTATCATAAATTCAGGCTGCCTCCTCCTCCCCCCCCCCAGCCCCCCCCCCCCCCAAAAAAAAAAGAAAAAAAAAAAGAGCCCACCACTTAGACACATGGACAGTGACAGCGTCTGTAATGCGGGTCACTGAGCCAACAGAAGCGTACGCGATGATGTGGGGACTACACTGAGCGCTCCAGTGCCATAACAAGTTGTGGAATTTGAATGTTCTAACGCTCATGCAAAGTGTGATTGCATGGCTTTGCTCATCATCAAGATAGAGTATTTCGAGTGTACAGGAGCACTCACCAGCAAAACTGTTCCAACACATAAAGTTGGCTTAGCAAAGATGGAATTAGCCTGTTTAAGGTTAGGCCAAAAAAAAAAAAAGATTGTTGTTTCTGGTAACACGGCTAAAAAAAAAATAGGGCAGGTAGGTAGGGTTTTTGTTTTGCTATGTTTTTTTTTTACCTCCCCCCCCCCCCCACACACACACACACACATATCCAAGAACAAAGAAACAGGGTATTAATAAGAAATGATGCTCTGTGAAACTGTATTTAATATTATAACACAGTATCTTACCATATTTTGTTCTAATCTTGGGTCGGCGATGGTGCACGACTTCCCTGATGACAGGCGCATGAAAACCGAAACTGGTCGTGCTTGTATTTTTTCTTCTCTTTTTTTCCAGCAGCCCAAAATTTTTTTTAGGGTGGGGGTGGGGGGGTGGGTAGGGTCGGTCGGGTTACCAGAAACAACATTTTTTTTTTTTTTTTTGGCCTTATGTACATATTAGGTCAGACGTCTCCTCTATTCCTTTTCACCTATACTCTTAGCTGCATGAAAGCTGAAGAGGTTACCATCACTCTGTTTCAGCTCCAGATGTCTGATGTGCTCAACACGGTGAAGAACTTCTTCAGACTGTGTCAGGAATCTCCGGCCGGTGACTACGAGACAGGTGGACGTCGGTTTCACCTGGAGGACTTTGATAAACGGCTCATGGACATGGGTGTGCGACTCAGGGACGGTGGGTCCAGGAAACGTGTCACCATCATGGACATCTCAAACAACCAGTGAGCTTGTTTGTTTGTTTGTTCTTCTGGATCTAGGGAGATTCAAGTTACACTTATCCTACTTCATGGTGATGCAAACTTAACCAGTCAAGAAAACCTCACAGTATTCCAATACGTTCAATAAAAAGCCAGCGCTTTACCACATAATTACTAGGGAAGTAGTTTAAGCACTTACTGTGCCGCGGGCAGTCTGTCATCTGCACCAGCCGAACGATTCCCCCTCCCCCGTCCTTCCTTTCCCCTCCCCTCTCTCTTCTTCTCACTTTCCCTTGGTACTCTCCCTCTCCCCCTCTCCCTCCCTCTCCTGTCTTTTCATTGTCATTGTTATTATTATGCTGCCGGTACGCTGTGACAGTATTCGCTGTACCATGTAGTCAATGTTCACAGGCAGAAGCTATATGCTTCTGGCCTCTTGCCGCCGCCTGAATACTTGTTTGTGCAAACTGAAATAAAATCATCTGTAAATCAAGTTACACTTACAGAAGTTGTGGAAGAAAGAAGGTTTGGCTGTATTATGTCCTGAGTTTCTTTAACTCTTTGACGACGGAGCGCAATTTCTGACACACGATTTCCTATAGGAAATCGTGTGTCAGAAATTGCGCTCCGTCGTCAAAGAGTTAAGCCGCCGTACTACTGGATACCTGATACTTGGGCTTTCACTCACTGGACACGCACGCACGCACACATACACTCACACAAACACAAAAACCAAAACACCCGTATCTGGTCCTTCTGCTTTTTTGTCAGACATACTGGCACAACTATACACGTGATCGCAGACTTGGGACCTGTTGAGTGAGTGATGATTTTTCTGCCCGGTTACGTTCACTTTGGCCATGCGCGGGATAATGGGCAGTAGAATTCTTCAGACCCTGGTATCAGATTTGTTTGCTATTCTCATTTGCAGAGAGGTGGATTTGTTGGACTGGCACAATCTGCTTGAGATAAATCGCAGTTTGTCCAAACTGTTCCTCATTCCTGATCTCAAGGTAACTTGCATTTGGGGTGTTATTTTTTATTTTTTGGGTAATTACACAGAGTGAATCACAAAATGGGAGCGCAGGATCAGAACAGGTGTATGATAAAACTTGTAAATTGCATTTCTGCCATGACTTATGTCTTTACAACCAAACAGTGTTGGACTGACTTCACATGCAAACAAGAAAGAGTATAAGATTTGCATTTTCTTAACCCATGCCAGAGTCACTTGCCCTGAGCTTATTATGCTAACCCTTGCCTCAAAGAAACCAGAGGAGAACTTGTATGTTCCTTTGAAATGATAAAACTTCCATGCTGGGGCTCTTCATTTGTTTACACATGGACGAAAGGAAGTGAGAAGGGAAGTAATGCGGGAAACATGGATCTGTTTGTAGAAATTGTTGCATGGTAGCACGTATTTGGACCATCCCCACTGTTCCGAGTTATCTTGTAAGTCGTGCCCACATGCGACCATCTTGTTCCGAGTTACCTTGTAACCCGTCCGCAATGAATTAAATTGAGAGACCAAGTATGACTGCCAAACCAACCCAGCTTGTTCACCTGTTTCATTGATACAGTGATGTTATGGAGAATCTAGTCCATTTGCTGGACCCCTCTGAAGTCTGCCTTTTGCCGTTCAAACATCTGTTTTCTTTCAGACGGGGCAGCTGCGGCCATTGGTGGAAGGCTTGAGTGAGTCAGAGGAGGATCAGATGAAGAACATGTTGAGAAGAGTCAACACTCTGGCTAAGGTGACTGTCCACACCTTGCAACTGTATTATTTTAATTTATGTTGGGAAGGAGGAAAAAAAATGATAGCAGGGGTTACAATAGTGGGGATCCCAGGTGAAACTTTTTTCTGTTTTTTTTTTGTTTTTTTTTTTGCATTCCAGTTAAAAATTTCCTTTTTTTTTAATTGGGGTTTTTTCTTTCTTTTTCTTTCTTTTTTTTTTCCTTTCTGTCTGTCTTTCTTTCTTCTTCCATCCTTTCATGTTTCACCTATTCGGCAGTTAATCATTGTCTACTGGACAAGACTTTAATTTAAAATTTCAAAACCACTGTTTAACCCCGTTGGCTTTATGCAAATTTTGCATCTGCTTTACTTCGAGAAAGATGTGTACCTTAATTTCTGTTTGCTCAGGAATCTTACTTTTCCAAGAAAATTCCCGAATATGCGCCTTACCTTCAAAAGTGATTTGAGCCCTGAAGAATAAAACGTGTACGTTTCATCCTGCCCTGCATTCCTTTGAGGCTGTGCAGACACATATGCTGATGCCTGTGGTAATGTTTTTTTTTTCTGGGTGACAGTATGCATCAGAGAAAGGGGTTCGCATCATGGTGGACGCAGAACAAACATATTTCCAGCCTGCCATCAGTCGTCTGACAATGGAGATGATGCGCAAGTTCAACAAAGAACGCAGTGTTGTCTTCAACACCTATCAGTGTTACCTCAAGGTGAGGCCAAGGTTAATAAATAGAATTGTCAGAACAAATTACAAAAAAGTTTAGATCTGGATTTTCCCCCTGCATATTTGTCACTTGTCAATCATTATCGGGGCGGTCGGTGGTCTCGTGGTTAAAAGACTTGTCACCAATGCGAGAGGTCAGGGGTTCGAGTCCCACTCGGGGCAAAGAATTTTTCCTTCTTGTACGTGGCACCGTTCATTCGGGCCGATCGTTGGGGGTTCTGTCCGGGTACTCCGGCTTCCTCCCCCTCTGCTTTGGAAATGTCCAGCCCACCAGAGTTTGAAAACTAAATGCAATTCTAAATTCTGATATTTAAATAGCTGAGCTGACCCTTCGCACCACGTGATTGTCATGTGTTTATGTCCAGTGTGTGAGAGAATGCGTGTGATTCACGTGAGCGTGCGTGTTGGGTTCAGTTCGCGGCGCTTTGAGCCGATTCATGAAATCGGGTAAAGCGCCTGTACAATACTCATTATTATTATCACTAGTTTGCTCTGTTGTTTGTGTGTGCAGCAAGCGTACAACAACATTGTCGTGGATCTGGACTTTGCCCGTCGTGAGGATTTCTACTTTGGGGCCAAGCTGGTGAGGGGCGCGTACATGGAGCAGGTGAGAACTAGGACAGCACCGGCGCCCGTAGTGTAGTAGTTAGCACTTCAGACCATGGACCGGGAGACCCGGGGTTGAGTCCCAGCTGAGGCAAGTTGGATTTTTCCTACCTAGGTTGACTGCTACCCAGAGCGTGTGTGCCACTGGCCCAGTGGGGAGGCTGTTGCCACACAGCCGAGACTCACCCACTTTATGTGTGCGACTTTGGGGGTGTTTACCTTGTCATGACACATCTCTTGATGTGACTGAATACACAGCCAGCTGGCACCATAGGTGTCATAGTTCCCAGGCCTGGTTAAAGCCGGGATATATTTGACAGGAAACATGGAGTGCAGCCCTGCCACGCAGTCTCAAATCACATTGACCTCCATAGCATCATCATTCCATCATCATCATCATGCATGATTAAAATTGTCCCAGCTTCTGACCCCTCCACGGATTCCACCCACCTGGGAGGACTACCACTGAAGCTGGTGAAGAGATGGGGCAGAAATTTAAAAAACAAAAACCAAAGAAGAGAGAACTAGAGGAGAACCAGTGTGAATGAATCTGTACTGCTGACGGTCTGATCGGAGTGTTTACACCGTGCCATATGAAACAGTGCATCTCCACCATACGGTGGTGGCCTGCTGTAGTTAGTGATGGCAGGGTTGTGCGGTGTCATGTCTTGTGGGATTAAGTGCAGCTTATGAGTCTGATGCATGAGTCAGGTGTATGGGAACAGTGGGGGTTCGTGAGTGTTGCTGTGAGGAGATTCATGGCTACAGCTTTTCTCTTCTCTCTGACACTGACGTGTTGTCGTTGCCATATACAGTGCAGGAAGTTACAAGAATTTGCCTTTATCCTGTTGGTGTCACTTGCACAGCACACACACACGCGCGCGCACACACACACACACACACACACACACACACACACACACACACACACACACACACACTCGCATAACATATGCTAACTAGGTTCCTGTCATCTGTCCTTTTCTGTACATGGACAGGAAAGAGAAAGGGCGATATCAGTGGGCTATGAAGATCCCATCAACCCAACATACGATGCGACGACCGACATGTACCACAGTGTGATGGAGGAGGTCATGCGACAGATCAACCTGCGAGAGCGTGGCAAGATCGCGGTCATGATCGCTTCACACAACGAGAACACCATTCGAGAAGCTGTTGAATTGTAGGTCAAAACCCTGAACTCTCCTTGTATCTTCCCTCTTTCATTTGCATCATTCTCTTGTGACAGATAATGTCCTTCTGTGAACATACCTCTGATCTGTTAAAACAGTGGCCTGTTTGAATTTTACCCCAAACCTTTTTCCTTTATTTTTTAAAACTATTTTATGGTCCATTTCGGGAAATTCAGGCTGCTTCCCCTGGCGGAAGTGTGTCGCCGTGGTGCAGCACCACCCAGTACCTATCATATTTTTCAAGTTTGCTGGGGGGAGGAAAGCTGCCTAGGCCGGAGAGAAACCCCCGATGGGCAGCCCGATGGCCAGGAAAAACTGGTATCACATATCACAAGCTCGACGTGGGCTTCAACGGCTGTTCAGTAGCGCAGCGGCAAGCCCGATGCAGTACGTGTTAAACCGCTGCTCACCTCATGGAAGACCTTGAATGAATTAATGTTGTAACTGCCTGGCATCACAAACTTTCCCCACAATGCTAATGCTGAAGGTTTTACTGCTTTTGACAGAATGAAGCGGTACAACATTGGCCCCAAGGATCGTCTCATCTGTTTCGGACAGCTGCTTGGAATGTGTGACCATGTTAGTTTTCCTCTAGGTGAGTATAATGGTTCTTGATGTTCGAGAGGCTGCATCCTACTTTGAGTAAGATACAAAATTCTCTTAGCTTGTCTCATCATGGAATTGGTCTGCAGGCCATGGTAAAAATTCAGAATACCTTCATCTAAGCTCAGTACTATTCATGCAAGTAACATGACTGGAAAAAAGGCCTAAGTACTATGCATTTGGTAGAGCTTTTCGGGTGACAATGCTGCTCAGGTAGCCATAAATTTCCTTTCTTTTCTCCACAGGCCAGGCAGGTTACTCAGTGTACAAGTACGTTCCGTTCGGCCCAGTGGACGAGGTGCTGCCATACTTGTCCCGACGTGCCATGGAAAACCGCGGCATGCTGAAGAAAGTCAAGAAGGAGAAACGGCTGCTGTACGAGGAGCTGACGCGCAGGATGAAAACCGGGCAGCTGAACTACGACCCCAACGCACACGTTCCGACACACACCAATCTGATCAACTGAGCTGTCGATGTTGCACAGGGAAACTGTCTTCTCTGGTACTTAGATGTCAAGTTTCATACATTTCTCAGCGTGGTAGAGGATTTTTGTGTGAACACAAACTGTTTCACCACACACCAAGCACAGAATAATTTCTCTGCCACCTGAACCCCAAAAAAACCCAAACGGCGCTGAGGACGGTGCCAGCACATCACATGACATGACTGTGATGACCCATATCATGTGACTTGCTTAGTGATAAAACCTTTTCTGTATGAAGATTCATGTTAACGGTCCGGGTTCCTTGTGATGTTACACAAGTGCAAGTTTTAACAAAATAAATATGATGTAAGATGTATAGTAATCATATCATATATAACAAAGAAAATGCAAAAGAATGGGGTATTTTTGTGATGTTTTTAACCAAACAAACTTGTTACTGAATCTCATAATAACTCATGTCCAGATTTTTTTTGTTTGTGTTGCGTGCCTGTATAGGGTACTGTGGTGAGCTAAGGAATACAGTTTTCTGTTTGTAATTATTTTGAATGAAACAACTTAATAGTTTGTACAGTCACTTGGTGGATTGCTTTGTGCTGTATGACGGTTCAGAACTCATCCAAAATAATCCAACTTAAAACCTGAGGTGGTCTGTGAGCTAAGGAACACAGTGTTCTGTCCGTAACTATTTTGACTGAAACAATTTAATAGTTTGTACATACCTGATTGAAGAAGCATGTAGCTCATGTTCCCCACAATGTGGTCTTCGAGCACTTACTCTGTAAATAAAGTGTTAGGGAGAGGAAATCTCGGGGGGGGGGGGGGGGGGGGGGGGGGGGGGGGGGGGGGGGGGGGGGGGGGGGGGGGGGGGGGGGGGGGGGGGGGGTTGGGGGTTTGGAGGTATAAACTGGATTGCATTACAGCGTATAACCAGCGTTGCACTATGCTGAAGCTGATATACTAAAGCTAAACTGTGAGTGGTGGGCACTGTGTGAGATACTCTTGCCACATTTTTTATCTTTTCTTCTTTTTTTTTTTAATCCACATCACATGTTGAGCAGCATTTTGTTCTCGTTAAATTTATAATTTGACCACAGATTTAAGATAGAGGATTGCAGTGATAATTACCTCTTCAAATTCATGTCTTGACAGTATTTTATGTTTGAGCCATTACTATTTTTGACTTTGCTCACATGCAACCCTTGTTAAAGAAAATAACATTAATTTTTTGTGAAGAATGATTTAATCTGGTAATTTTCAGACCAATGGATGAAAAACAATGCATAATTTATGAATTGCAGTACTTACATTACAGTAGTAATTTTTGTTTCTGGTGTTTGATTTTCAACAGATGTTCTTGTTTGACCATTTTGTCAAGTTAGTGAAAACTTGAAGAGATCTGTTTGCTTCGTGCTAAACATAGTGGTGTTCTCATTTTTACATTGCTCATTTTACATTGTAAGATCTCCACATTTTCTATATGCATATCATGTTTTCCTTCAGATTCCAGTAATGAGATACTAATTTAATATCAGTACATTTACTGATTATTCAGATTGTTTTCCACTCCAGCTAGATCTCACTGATGTATAGACCAGTGTTTTTCACTAGTCCTTTGTTGTTTTAGTTCAGGGAAATTGCTTCGTAGATGATCGACTATCTCTGAACAAAATTTTCAAAAGCAGATCAGTTGGTCATCAGGATTTTTTTTTTTCTGCCATGTTTTCCGCTGGTAGGAAGTAATTTTTGAAGGTTAACTTTGTTTCCTATTTCATCTTTACTGATCTCCACCAGATGTGCAGAAATCAAAATGTGTTCTGCAGTACTTTAGCATACATCAAACGACTCAGAAAATCACTTGTTTCTTCTTTTTTTTTTGTGCAGCAATCTTGTTTTTGGTTTTGTATTTAGTTCTGGTAAGTCACGTTTTGGGTTTTTGTTTTGTTTTTAACACAAATGAGATTATGACCTTCTGATACTCAGAGCATTTACTGTTTTCGTAGTGTACCTGTTTTGATCATGTTTTGCTGAACAGATTTGTGGGGATGCATTTTTCAGTTGCATGGCAACTTTAGTTTATTTTGGTTGTCTTGTTACAGAGTGTAAGTCATTTAATCATTCCAATCATGTCTAGTAAGAATGGACCAGTGTGCAGCATCATGTCTCTAAATATAATTAGCTTGCAAACTGAAATTTAGGGTGAAGGCCTCTTGTAATGGCTGTTCTTCTGTGTGTGTCAGCAGGCAAGTCTGCAAGTTTTACTTCTTCCACTCAATCTGATTGCGTCGTAACTATTTCTTTTTTTTCTTTTTACTGACAGCCAGTGCTCTTGGTACACATTTAAACAAGGCATAAGGGTAATGGGCAAATCAATATGTTGTATGAACTTTGGTGTTGATCACAATACTCGGAGCGTTTTCCTTTGTCGACCATCAAATATGAAGGTAGCAGTTTTCCAGCATGTACATATCGTCTTTCAAAACGGGAGAACCAACAAGGAATCTCATTTTGTACATATCACTTTTATGTGATGACACGCGTTTTTGTTTGCTGTTGAGTTTACTTTTAGAGAGGTTTTTGGTGTGTAACACATGTAATTAATTTTTGGTCTGATACCGCATTTACCGTTGTTAACAAGTATGTGTAGCACAAAGCAGCTTGTGATGAAAAACGCCACCCTTCAGGATGTAGATATTTTTGTTGTCTAATAACTGTTAGTAATAAACAACATCGCACACCTGCATTTTTCGTGTATGTCTGTGAACAAAGGTGAGTGGATGGATGAAGTAGCACACAGAGATACAAATATACAATGTCTGTTGGTTTATTTATTTATATGAATAAGTAACACATTTTCTAAACATTCTGACAATCACATGGTACTTCCACAATGTCTTTTGACACTGGCAAAAATGTCAAGGATTTTAGAGTGTAGAACAAGCTGGTGAAATGCAAAGTTAACCATTAAAATACACAGTAACGAAATGTACAAAAATGCTGCCTTACCAGTCATCGAACTCAAATGCAATGACAGTTTTGCCTAGTTCAACATTTTGTAATGATAAATTAATCCAAAGTTTACACAAATCTAAGACACACCAGAGGAGAATTACACAAATCTAAGACACACCCGAGGAGAAGCTGGTCAGTGACCTCTGTTTAAGTCTCCACAGTCATAGTATTAATGCCACATCCACTTGAATTTTTTTCTTCTTCTTTTTCGTCCACAGCAGTAAAATTATCCTCTGCTGCTGAAGTTTTACAAACAGAACAATGCTGCTTTGACTCAAAATAACTTATGTTTGAATAATGAATTAACTGTCCAAGAGAATGCAATAGGGCTGCACGTTTGCTGTTGTTCATGAAACTGAATAAAACATCAGTTGAACAAAGTGTGGCAATAGTGAGACTTATAAGGGCTTCGTACGGAGAACTTCGCTGAGCAGCGTAACCCACTTGCATGTAAATTAGGCAAGTTACGGGTACCATTAGCTAATCGCAGCGCGTAAGCAGCTCGCGGCCTCTGCCGTGTGAGCCTAATTAAATTTACATGTAAATGGGTTACGCTGCTCAACGAAGTCCTCCGTACAAAATCCTACTAAGTCTCACTTATAGCTTTGCACTGCATTCAGCCTGTAGACAGATTCCAAAGACTGTGAAGGGGGAGGGCTTCAACATGATAAGACGTACAAGTTACAGAATCTCACTCATCCTGTGTTTGGTGTAAAACCTCAGTCTGTGAGAGTAAGCAGGTAGCAACTAGACCCAAGAAAACAGTGAGCCAGTGCAGAAGCAAGGACATGCTTCCTTGAAAACTCGTAACTTGAGATCTGTACGTTCCTTTTAACTGTTTTACTAACTGACATTTTTTCAGCTTTGACAGCAGCAGAGCCCACACTTCGTACTTGTTTTGTCTACGGAAGATTGCAGGACCAGTCCAGAGCACAGGGACTCGAGTTTACTGCAGAAGACTGATGAGTGCATCAAAGAACTTGCTTCTGTCCTCTGTCTTCATCTCCATAACTACACAGACATGATAAACACAGATTATGACAATGACACTGCGGCCGATTATCCATCATGGACACTGAGCGCTGCTTTGCAAATAAAAATTGTAACACAGCCAAGATCCGACGACAGTGACATCCTGTTTGTTCTTAGTCTTAACATGCTCTTGACTGGCACGCGACTTACACGTTCCTAACGTGACACGTGCGGTGTCAAGCAGGATCGACACTAGGTGCGAGTTAATCACAGCTGGGTCATCATTGTTGTCAATGAACTCGTTTAGGACTTGAATGCCACTTGTCGCTAAGTTGGTTACGTAAGTGTTTGCTTTGTTAGCGTCTAATCCTATCCGTTGCTGGCCCATCGCGGTCAGCATCCTGTTGAGTGTCACGTCGAGTGGCGCCTTCTCACTTGTAAACTGCTAGATGGACTCTAGTTCCTTACAACTAACCACGATTATCACCAGATACTGTTGTGTTTGGGAACTCTACTAGAGCAATGGTGCTGTTTTGAAAAAGGTTAGCCAAAGGCAACTTACTGTTTTGAAAAAGGTTAGCCAAAGGCAACTTACTGTTTTGAAAAAGGTTAGCCAAAGGCAACTTACTGTTTTAAAAAAGGTTAGCCAAAGGCAACTTACTGTTTTGAAAAAGGTTAGCCAAAGGCAACTTACTGTTTTGAAAAAGGTTAGCCAAAGGCAACTTACTGTTTTGAAAAAGGTTAGCCAAAGGCAACTTACTGAAGGAATCAAAGCTGTCTTGTCTGACCCGAGAACTGGTTGTAGATGCTGCCTGCTCAAAAGCTTTGCCAAAGAAGCTGCAAATAACGATTCAAACATCAAGGGTGTATCGACACCTTTACAAGAAAATACAATACCTTATTTGAATGAAGATATATTACTGAATGATAAATGTCGCATGGTGAAAACTTAAGGTCGTGAAATAGGACGCTTGTTGACCCAGCCCTGATATATCTACAGTCCGAGAAGGAACTGAACTGGAATGAAAGCACAGTACCCTGGTGGAACAACAAAGCACAACTGACCAGGACCTAATGAGCACTGACCCTTAAAAGACTTGCGTGGTTTGTTACTCACTTTTTCCTCTCGTCATCAGTGTCAAGGGGAGGTATGCCGATGACCAACATATTGCCCTGGTCACCGGCCATGGGTGCTCCCAGAACGAGCGGCAGACTAGGGGCTCGCTGCTTGCTGCGACTCTTGCAACATAAAATCATGGTTGTTAGTACATCAAGTCTGACTTCCAGGTCGAAAGAACCACTTATCGACATGGAAATTGGCGTAATTCAATTTTGAGTACAGTCCAGAATGACACACTTCCTGTACTGCTCCTGAGCTATTCTCCAAACTTAGTTATGTCAAAATCCATCAATAGTCAGCTGTATGTACGTACACATTTACTTAGAAAATCAAAAATATGAAAATGCCTGCAGGCAACACCAAAAAAACACAATCTACTGTAACTACTTGTGCATATAAACAGTGTAACAGATAACTAAAGACAAACACACAGCTGCAGTTTGACTTCTGATTACTTTCAAAATTTTACAGTGCAACAATGGACTTGCCTTCCAAGTTATATTCAATTACCCTAATTAGGACCTTTAGATTTTTATGGAACTTACCACGAACAGTGAGCTTCCAGGGTAAATCTGGCAAGACGTATCAAGCACTGTGGCTGGCAGAAGAACTTCATGTCTGCATTTCCCTGGAATCACAAAAAAATGATAATGTAACTGTGAGTGTACTATGCAGCATCAACTTGCAGACACACACACACACACATGTATCCATTCAGACCAAGAGTGTAAAAAAAGTTGATGTCTATCTCAACAAACTCATGCCACTGCCCGTGGGCACTAAAAACAGAAATACAGAGTGAACAGCAGGGTGCATTTTCTACATATTTTCATACTACTTTATTGTCTCTTTCAGGAAATTTGGGCTGCCTCCCCGTGGGAAGCGCATCACCGTGGTGCAGCTTTACCTGTTACGTATCCTATTTTTAAAATTTGAAAATAAAGTGTAGCATTCAGCAAGAGCAGGCTTTCACTGCTTCAGCCTGCAGCCCTTTGGCACCTTAACCATAAAAAAACCGACGGAAGCATGCGAGAAGGTGAAGTTTACCAATCCAGCATTGTCAACAAACCTCTTGCACAAAGACATAAAGAAAAGGCCCAGCAGAGATGATCTGATGCATGTCGAGAAAGGTTTGAACCTGAGTCACCAGAGCTGTTAGCTGACGCTTAGCCAGCCCCACTGCCTTTTCCAGTGCTTCTGTGTTGGACCTGCAAAATTATGGTACAGTAAATATTAAATAAAAACTTGAATGAAAACCTATCATGAACCTTGAAGGTATTCTATAAATTACAAAGATGTAAAGCAGCCAACTCTGGGCTCCTCTTCTTTTTTTTTCCTTACTTATTTTAATTTAAAGATTTCTAACAGAGAGCCTCAGTGGTCTAGCTCGTCTTACTACAGGTGTACATTTATTAAATAAGGAAGTCATTACACTGAACACGAACACAACGGATCAGTGCATCCAAAACTTTAACAAGAACCTGGACACTCACCTGTGCAATATGTCCTGTGCGTCTAGGAAGTTATCTGTTGAGGATTTGTTTCTATCCTGCAAACAAAAGCAATAAAATTTAGTCAGTTACCTGTGTGTGTGTGTGTGGACTACTCGGTCAAAGAAAAAAGACTTGCTGTGCTAAACACACACACAAAACCTAGCAACTAGCTCTCTTGAAATTTCTCTTGAAACCAGCATGGGTGACACTCTTCACTCTGGGTTTATTTTTACAATACACAATTCCCCGATGGTGTTACTACTAGGGGTTTGGTTTTTCCAGCCTTTGGAGAGGAAGGAATACGGTAACATTATTTTGCCTTGGAAACTTCCGCCTTTCGGATTTCTTCTCTCTCTCTCTCCCTTGCTCCTCTGTTACTAGGGCTGCGGAAATAGGTCTCTTTCGTTCCTTCGAAAGAGGACTTAGTTCCTTATTGTTCTTGTTTCCTCATGTTACAGATTTTCGTGATGGAAACCTGCATTGACTGTGAGCGTACTCAGCATCTGGCCGATGACCACCTCCGGTGCCTGCGCTGCTCAGGCTGCTCCAGTGCCTTTGTGTGTGACACTTGCTCAGCCTGGACGGAAGAACAGTGGGCTACCATAGCGTCGCATTACAACCTGTCTGTTCGTCGGCTTGGCGTTGCTGCGACAGCCACATCCTCCTCTGCCGCAGTTCTGTCGCCAGTGGTCCTCAGCCTCCCCTACAGGAGAGCTCTGCTGCTTCCCCTGTGCCACCCCTCCAGGTGGAGACAGTTAGGCGTTCAGAGAGGACTCCATCCCGCTCCCCAGAGTCTTTCAGGAGACTGATGAGAGAACGTACCCTCAGGCATGCCACGGCCGACGCTCACTCTACGAGACAGTTTTGCTCCCCCAGCTATGCTCACTCCCATGCTTGCTCTCGATCTCGTTCACCCTCCGGCCACTCCTACTCCCGCTTGCCCTGTAAGAGGACTCTGAGACGCTCCCGCTCCCCAGGAACGCACCGCCGGAGATTGCACTACTCTCCTCGATGCCGGGACTCCAGAGCTTCATCAAGGGAGTCTTCCTCTACCATTCCTTCATCAGCAAGCCGTCTCTGGCAGGACCGGGACCACCTTGGCTCCTCGGACTTCAGCCCTCACCGTCATTTCTCTCCTTCCCTGGCTGCGAGCAGGCCTAGGTCTGTGGTTGGCCACTTGGTTTCCACACGCCCACTCTCGGGTGATCGCAATAGGAAGAAACGCCGCCCCCGTTCCCGCTCCATCTCGCCGACGCCCAGATGCCTTCGTCATGCCTCCCCGTTGTCGGACTCCTCCCATGGCTCGCTTAGTGACGCAAGACGTATTGCGGAGTCTGCAGCAACCTTCAAGCTGCCGAAGAAGAAGCTGACGGAACTCTTCACCAAAGCTAAAGCGGTGATTGCAGATGTCCACTCTTGACACTCTTCATTCTGGGTTTTTTTTGTAAACATACCTTGACTGAAATCCCTTTATTGAGCAACATATGGGACTGTAGGTAATAGATAGCTGTAAAGAAATTCTGGGAGACATTCTTATCGTGAGCCTATGCTCAGTATCAAAACGTAGGCCTTATTATCGCGTGCCTGTAACTGGCAAGCCGAGCCGCTATCCGAGACAGAAGTTTCACGGGCACCCCTACTCGCGCTATGGAATTCTATTGTAGAAAAGCGGTGACGCGCTAACAGGTGAACTCGTATTCGGGTGAGCTCGTTTCACTAGACGAAAATTTTTTATCATTTCTGAGACGATTGACGAAGCGAGAGGTCAACCAATTTTATCCGACTCCAGCACAGTCGAGGGCTGTCCGACGTCAGATGTCGAGGCCCGTGTTGTTGTAGCTGTAACTGCTGTGGAGCTGTTTCTGCTGTTGTAGTCATCCCGGACCGAGAACCGAGGTAACTATAGTTGATTATCGCGATTGGAAATTATCGTGTATTGAATGCCGACCCGAATAGCCAGTCAATTGGGAGATTAGGGTTTTAGTGCATTGTTCGAATTAAGGTGTTTCAGATGACGTGCGGTATGGTGTGGTGTAGCGGGTAGTGGGAATTGCGATGGGTGTCCCCTCTAAACTGTGGCCCGGTGAGCAGATACCGTCCCCCCGCCCTTGAGTCTACCTAGATGGAGGTCGTGACCCCCAAGATCACCATAGAGATCGGCCAAGATCAATTCTTGGTGTTTGTGACGTTGTGGAGTGCAGGAACGGATGGGATCATCCCTCGGACTTCACCTCTCACCGAGGGGTTTGTCATCGTCATTTATGGTCAAATGATCGTCTCCATGTCAGTTTGCATGTACCGTAGTGGTACCATGTGTTATGTCAGTCTTGTTTCCTATGTTATTACCATGATTATTTGTCTGATTGTGTACTTGTCTCTGTTTCAATCCAATGTAATAAACACTGCCATGGGACTAAATTTCAAAAGGGTTTGTAGTGGGAGTCAGATATAGCATTACCATACTTCCGACCGTCTATCCAACTTCAGCCGGGCAGATATAAAACCCGTTTCGTTACAATAGCAGATAGCAGAAGTATCGTCAAATTCTTTTAAACTTGTTAAAATCTGTGGCTGGGGCGTTTTGCACAGTGCCCCTGCACCCCAGCCTGAGTTTCAGCCTTTTCAAAACGTAAGCGTGTCCACCCATGATTATACTTGTAGTAATACTTGGCCTACTTACAACGCCCTCCAACACTGCAGCACAAGCCAGCACCACATCTGCAGCACACAGCTTGGTCTTGTAGCCATACTGGGCAGAGAAGGATGGTAACACAATGTCCTGCATTGTCAACCTGGAATGAATGAGAGAGATGAGCATCACTGGGTAGTGGGTAGTTCTCCCTTGGGGCTGCACACTCCACAAACAGTAACTGAGTAAGGATAAATGGTTGAAATTCTCCTTCACCCATAAATGCACACAACAGAAACTTGTTCATGTTTGTGGGGGGGGGGGGGGGGGGGGGGGGGGAGAGCAGGGATAGCCGAATGGAAGAGTGTTGGACTTTCAATGCGCAGGTTGTGAGTTTGAATCCGGGCTGTGACCAAATATTTGTGCTGGCCTTTTTCTCGATGCCCTGTCTTTGATATATACACGTATCACTAATATGTGGTGGAAAGGGACATTAAACTCCCAAACAACCACCCACCCCCTGGTGGACTTCTGAAGTGGATCCATAACACCCTAAAAGCACACAACCATAAACTATTGCATCCTGCACATTTTGGGAACCTTAATGCACATACCTGGTAGGCTTTTTACCCCCCCCCCCACCCCCACACACACACACATAAGAAGGATGATGTTTACTGTCAACAAACTACAGTAATAACTTTGTTTTGTGGTTTCAACTGTACCCATATTTGGTCATGTGCTCTTGCATCATGCCCTTCACGCTTGTCCTCAGGTTTGAGTCCATGGCGGCAAACTGCTGCTTGCACTGAGTCAGTGGCATGCTGTAAACAGACAGATATGTAGTCTTTTGTTGTTGTTGTTTAAATATTAAAAAAAATCAATTGAACAGAAAGACAGATTCTCAAAATATGAAACATATCCATCAAGTGACATAAGATGGTGACTGAAACATTTGCAAGTTTTGCTAATGCAGAATACTTTATTAATCCAAAAAAGGAAATTGCTTCATATCACATTTATCAGCTAGTACATGAACACTCATTCCCGCATTCATTCTACACATTCACTCGCCCTGCCCTCTCTCTACCTTACCCCTCCCCTTGTCTCGAGTGTTGCTTGAGTTGGCAGATCTGATAGCCATCGGCACAAACGATCTAGCATATGTCTTGTAGTTCTTGCCCCTTGTACTCTGAATCTTAACTCTTTGACGACGGAGCGCAATTTCTGACACACGATTTCCTATAGGAAATCGTGTGTCAGAAATTGCGCTCCGTCGTCAAAGAGTTAATCTCTCAGTTTCACAGATCTTCTACAGCTCACCCCATTTCTGCAAGAAACTCATGCAGACGTTTCTGTCCCTTCAGCGTCCAGACCCGAAAGCGGCAGGCTGTGGTGATAGAGTGACACAAACTCTCAAACAGGGACCAGTGGCGATACAGGGACAGCTGCAGTTCCTCGTCAAACACGATCCGCAAGCAGTTCACGGACAGGATGTTCTCGTCATCCTCACCCCTGAAACAAAGCACACATGGGCCCAGTGGGGAGGATGTTGCCACACAGCCGAGATTCATCCACTTCACGGGTGCGACTTTGGGGGTGCTTCCCTCGGTATGATATGTCTTATGATGTGGATGATTACACGGCCGGCACCGCAGGCGCCGTAGTTCCCGAGCCTGGTTAGTGCCGGACATTTAAGACTCGAAGCATGGAATGCGGCCCTGTCCCGCAGTCCCAAACCACACAGACCTCCATATTTGGCGTCGCCGACAGGATTCGACATTGATCTACCTACAAAGGGACAGTACTCTCCAGTACTCAAGAAACAGAACTACATAAGTTGCACCTCTTGAACTGTTGCAGCCACGAAAATTGATGACTGACAATGGCAGAGACAGCAGAGCTGATAAAATTGCTTGAAGAGCAAATGGAACACATACAGTTCTTGAGACTTACCTGTGATTGTGGCGTGAGACATGTGACTGTAGCGCCATCACATCCTCCATGTACTTGTCACGTGGAGTCTTGAAGTGCACGTACTGGTCAGTCACACCTATGATGGCTAACCTGGATGGAAATATCCATGGTAATTATGTGAACTGGGACCATCAGGAACAAAATCTACTAATCTGTCAACTCGGTTTCAAAAACAGTTTTTATCAAATACTTGATAAAGCTGTATCTGCCAATTTCCAAGTTTGTTTTGAATTTAATTTTAAATGAAATATTTTAATTGGTGAGGGTGGGGGGAGTGTTTAAACTAAAAGTTTAACATCTTTATCACATGCTAGGTGACATCAAAGATAAGGCAAGAAGAAACAGGCCGGCACAAATATCTGGCCCTAGCCGGGAATCAAACTCACAACCCAAACATTTCAATTGGCAGAAAAGGTAACTTCCAGGGCCCGAATGTAAAAGTCGAGGTTCATTAAACCCAAGGCTACGGGCCTTACCCAGACTAGGACAAAAGAAACCCCAAAACAAAATTATTATAAAAAAGGAGGTGAAGAAGGGAAGAAATAAATCATTCTATAATGGCTTAGGCATCTTGCTGGATCGGGATCATGAACCCGCTTCCTGGTTTAAAGCAAAAAATAATAGAAAATTTAACCCTAGAGCTAGTTTAGTTCGAGGTTAGACTCTAACCTGGGGCTAAGATCCCTAACCTCGACTTCTACATGCGGAGCCAGGACAACACATAATACACAAGAAGTATTTCCCTTCTCATCTTCCCCAAATGTAAAATCATGTGGCCCACATGGTGCAATGTCACCACAGGATCCAGGCAGCTGGTGCCAGACATACGATGGTAGCATAGCGTCAGTGCAGAAAGAACTTACCACACCAGATCATTTGTATCTTTCGACATTTTCCACGCCAGTTCAAACATGATCAGGGAAGCCTGAAATAGAAGGAAAAATATAAATAAAATAATTAGGTTTGTTGTTTTGGGCTTAATGACCTTTTCCACCACATCAGGGTGATGCCAAAGATGCGAGCACTGACAGTCAAAAGATGTATCACAAGTAGTCTTACTGTACTACACACGATATTAAAGCAAAGAAAAACAAAACAAAATGTTCAATATATTTTTTTTTTTAAAAGCAGAAATCTCAAACTGTTCTTATTACAGCACTGTCAATATAACAGACTAAAATTAAATACAGAGGAGAGATGGAAGAAAACGAATGGTTCTTAATTAAACAAAAATAAAAAAAATCCATGACTTACTGAGGTGCCGTATGATGTGAATTTTGAGTAGTCAAACAAGACTTTATTTCTGGAAACAGAGGAAGAAACATCAAAATTTAAAGTCAAACAGGCCATTGCAAGATGAAACTAAGAAGGCTATAGCACAATATAACACAACAGGGAGTTGAGGGTGATTCATCGTTACAAAATATAATTAAACTCATGGCACAGGCACTTACTCGAAAAATGGGCACTCTATCAGTCTGTCTTGTCCTTCCTCCCAGAAAAGGCCCAGGGTCCATACAGGTTCACAGTCTCAAAAATTCATGATTTTTCCATGACTTTTTGAGGCCAACTCTCCTGTTTTCCAGACAACTTCCTCGCCCTCTTTCACAACGACACACGCGAGGGCACAAATTATGAGCTTATCCAAGTTATCGCAGTCAGCAAGACCAATGTTCAAGGTTAGTCATCAGCCTCATGGGAAGGCAGTTTGTTGGTATTTTTGGCAATCAGTCCAGTGAGTAATCACCAAGCTGACCGCTTCACTGTTGGGCTCAAAATGGCTTCCATAAAATTCCGAAATTCCATGACTTTTCATGACTTGAGATAATTTCATGACTTTCCAGGCTTGGAAAAGCTATTTCCAAATTCCACGACTTTTCCAGGATTCCATGACCTGTAGGACCCTGGAAAGCACCAAACGGTTTACCTGTTTTCTTCCCACTTCCGTCTTTCCTGTCGTCTCAAGATGGCCTCGTCATCAAACCTGCGGCGCTTCTCGCCTCCTTCAGAGTCAGACCCATCACTGTCGTTCCCAGAGTCATCAGACTAGGTAGCAGAGACAGAAAAATATATCTATATACCTTGTGAACAAACGCACCAATCTCAAGAACTGGTTACCTGTTAAATCAGTTTTCAAAGTGGCGCCAAAATACTGAAGCAGTTGCTAAGTATTCAAAGCTGTCAAGCACTGTATTTCCGCAAAATTATAACTGGTTACACAAAAACGCACAAAGATTATGGCCGAACCTCATCTCGGAAAACTTCATCATACTCTGGCACACTGGACAAGTCGTCTGACTTCATGAGCAGTTTGACCTGTACCGCATTGTACATATTGTGGACGTCCACAGGACGGTGACTGGAATAAAGTTTGAACAGAAGAGCATGACACAGGGGAATATCTTTAGTTTTAGCAACCAGCTTTAGGATAAGGAATGCCTGAAGTGTTTCAGACACTGAACAGATGGCATAAATAGCAAGTTAGTGGACTCTCTAATTGTCTAAACCATATGATACCTTTGAGCTCTTATCATTTTGTTTTCACTTCATTAGTTCATATATATATCATTTGCAAATCAGGGATCACACAAAAAGAATGTCGCTTAATGATATAATATAAAATAATATAAGAATAGCGTAAGACATATAGCTAATTTTATTGGTTTATACATATCTAATTTTATTGGTTTATACATATCTAATTTTATTGGTTTATACATATCTAATTTTATTGGTTTATTATTCTTCTTCCACTTTGCGGGGGATCCCAAAGACTTCCTTGATTGATATATATACTCACTTTTGAAATTATCAAAACGGCAGACTCCACCCCCTTCTCCTGTTTTTTTTTTTTTTTTTGTTAAAACTTATCATCCCCCCCCCCCCCCCCCCACTACGAGCATGGAGTTTTTCAGCGCGTTACAAGACACCATCATCGTCACATCAAATACAGTCTACTCACAATAACATCTGACACATACATCACTACAACTACAAGTAGCTGATCGTGAAGCAACACGAATGAATCAAAGTCAGAACACATACTGCGTACCTATCACAGATGTAGAAACACACATTTTCCTCAGGCTGAAGCATTTCCACTATGTCTATTGTGGCACAGCAGTTGATCATTATCACGTGCTGAATCTGAGAACAAAATCATCCTTTCATCAAATTCAATCCACAACATGTGATACTACAGTTGATTAATAATAATAATAATAACTCAGCATTGTGTAGGCGCTTTACCCATTTTTTTTATAACAGGCTCAAAGCGCAGCAAGCTGAACCCAACACGCACACTCAAGTGAACCATACGCATTCTCTCGCACATTGGACATGAACACATTACAATCACGTGGTGCGAAGGGTCAGCTCCGCAATTTAAGTTGTATTTATTTTTAAATTTAGTGGGCTGAACATTTCCAAAGCAAGTACAATTAGAAAAGAAGCAATTGCTGAAGGTGAAGTGAAACAACCACCGGCCCCCGTGGTGTAGTTGTTAGCACTTCGGATCATGGACTGGGAGACCCGGGTTAGAGTCCCAGCCGAGGCAAGCGGGATTAGGTCAACTCCTACCCAGAGCGGGTGTGCTATGGGCCCGATGGGGAGGCTGTTGCCACACAGCCGAGTTTCACCCACTTCACGGGTGCGACTTTGGGGGTGCTTCCCTTAGTATGACGCATCTAATGATGTGGATGATTACACGGCCGGCAGCGCACGTGCCATAGTTCCCGGGCCTGGTTATGACAGGAAGCATGGAATGCGGCCCTGTCCCGCAGTCCCAAACCACATAGACTTCCACAGCATCATCTTACCATCATCCTCATCTCCACCATTATGCATAATATTAATAAAAATTGTCCCAGCTTCTGAGTCGAGTCCTCCGTGGGTTCCACCCATGACCTGGGAGGAACACCACTGGAGCTGGCAAAGAGTTGGGGCAGAAAAAAAAACAAAAACAAAAAACAACCATACCCCTTCGGAGTTCTCCACAAATGCTTTCTCCAGGTCTTCCCGCCCCGACACAGGCACAATGGTGTACAAGATGTGGTCGCATTGCAACAGGTACTGCAATACAGTAGTCAGTAACTGTTGTAAGTATGACACTGGGTAATTTAACAACTTACAGACCAGGGCAGGTACATTATCCAAATTGGTCAGTTTGTAACTGTAAGAGAAAAAAAGTAAGTGATAAGTCCATTGAACTGCTCTTTAAACAGAAAAAAGAATGGTAATGGTAAAAAGAATGTAGATGAAAGGTTCTAAAATCCATTAACCATAATGCTGACTCACAATAATCTTATCTCAAAGATGATACACTTTCCCACCAGCTATTGCAGCTCATAACAACTGTCAATCATTTTTGTGAAAATGAATCGGGCTTGGAAACGGAAATGGAGGACATGTTGTACTTGTAATGTATACAATCGTAACAATACCTGAAGTATTTTGCAGGCACACAAGGCATCCACGTCAAATGCAACCAGGATCAGCACACGCTTTTAGAAAAAGGAGTCAAAATTCAAGAAAACTGTTATCACTTGTACTGGTAGCTGTAGAAATACGCATGCAATTGTGTGGCAGAGTAACTTCAATGGTAATAAGTTTAGAATGTCAGTGGTCAAAATAAATTACCTAGTGTGTACTTACATCTGGACACTTTTATGCTACTTCCAACACAGGCCTTAACGAAGTTTACCTAAGAAATCATAAAGTTTTGTTTCCATCTTCCCCCTTTTGTGATGTGCCAAACAGGCTAGACATCACGCCTGCACAGCATCAGCAGTGAGGCAGGAGCTGTGGAATTTAGAAGGAAAATCCATCTTATCTATTCTAGCGTTCACTAATGTCCAGTTTCAGCGGTTATGTTTCCTCACTGGCTTGGAGAAGCGACGGATGTAAACAAACAAAAACCGGATAGATCTGTCTGAGAACTTTATGGGCTGCAGCAGACGACAGGTGTCAGTCTGGGACGACCCACTGATCACTGAGGGCAAACTAGGGAGAGAAAGATAAGAACTGGCGCATTAAGCGATTAGTCAGGAGTAAGATTTTCGGTTGAAATATACCTGATGTTGAATGGCATCATAAAATTCGCGTTTCAAATCTTTTACCAACATTGTCGAAACAGTCTTTGATTCTGGCGCGTTTCGACAACATAATAGGAACGCACTGTTTTATGTTCTGGTTTGCAATTCGACGTGTATCAAAGTAAACTTTATGGATCAAAAGAAATTGTTTTAGCATATTTCTAAAAAATGTATTGTAGTGATGAAGGAAAATGTACTCTTTAGGTTTCAAGCAAATTATTTGCTAATCATGCGTTGTTTCGTTTTCGTTTCTATTCTTACGGAACAAACGTAAACTTCCGGTTGCCCAGTCATCTGTCGAAGATTCTTCTTTGCGAAGAGTGTGTTGTACAGAGCGAGCTGAAAATGGTAAGATCCTTTGACCAGACGGTCTAAGTTAAAATACTGGAATGGCTTAGGTTTTCGTTCAGGTGTTTTGCCTTTTTGTGTCGAAAAATGTTCTGCCCAAGAGTTTTGTCTAGTGCCCTTTTGTTCAGTCACCTTTGTAATGGACACACAAGTCTGAAACTGAATACTACCCCCAATCACTACTTTCGACTTCGAGCCATTTCTGACTTAGACTATACTGATTTTGAGAGTTGATCAATTTATCGTCTGCCTTTCTCTCTAGAGCTTTTTCACATTGCGTATCATGTGGTACACATTGTGCTTTGCTGGCCAGTACCAATAGAATCGGACTACTATTACTAGTAGTACTATCATGTCCGGTGCTGCCATGTGCCATTGCCCGGGATGATACCTGGTCGTTTGAAGAGCACAACAACAAATAAAATAAATAAATAAAAACGATTGTAAGAGCTAAATGGGTATTAGATAGTCGTGGCGACATCCATGACTGAGAATTTGTTTTCATGTGTTTGTCAGTGTGTGTTGGCCTGGCATGTGCATGTATAGTATACTGACCGTACTGCTGGACCCATACCAGTGAAAACTAAACCAAGCATACACTGCTCACACTGCACTGAGAAGCATCCTTTATGCCATGTGTATTCAGATCTCTGCTTCATTAATTTCATTCAGTTCTGTGCTAGCTGATGGTGTGTGTTCGTGATACCTATGAGCGTTACACACCGACACATACACTCACAAATAAACACAGATTTTCATTCATGGATGTCACCACACAACTATCCCAAACTCATTCAGCCCTTGAAATCATTCGTTTGTGCGCTTCAAACAGTTAGGTATAGTCCCAGGCAGTGGTTCCAGGCAAAGGCCGCACTAGGCAGTCATAAAAATTACCTGGCGGACTGCTGGCAGACAATGTGTTGAAATAGGATGATGCTGGTTGCCATGCACATTTTAATGACACATTGTGGAACAGCTGTATAGTCACTAAAAATGAACTCGAATTAAGTGCATGTATTATCACTAATATCAGCTAATCACATTGTGCATACCTGTATCAGGGCTCCCTAAAAGCTACAGACCTAAAGGGTCCACTGACCCCCAGTTCAAAATTTTAGGGGGTCTTTGTACCCCCACTTTCAATTTTTAAAGGGTCAGAATCATTTCTCAAGTTTTTTTAGTGCATGGAAAAATAAATTCAGTAAATACTGCTGAACACATAAGGTGTGTGTGTGTGTGTCACACTGTGTGTGTGCAAAACTGAATTTTATCAACTTCAAATCATATAATTAAATGAAGTAGGTACTGTCCGTACAATTCAGTTTTGTACACTAAGTTTTGCTGCTCTGTGCCGACCGGCTCTGACGCGACGTCTGAATCGTAGCTATCTCATCTGACCCCGAAGTGCACCCGCTGCCGGGCGAGGGCTGGAGCCCCTCCACAACTGACTTTTCCACTGACGAAAAGTCTTTTGAACTTTCACTTTTTTTCGGTGGCATGATTTGTCACAGAGAAAACGAATCCGATCGGTAACAAGAGCACTGACTCTAAAATCTTTCGTCCATGGTCCACGTACGCCGGGTGCTTCGGTGCGCAGAGGGAAAAGATGGGGCACGTTCACTACGCGCGAGTGGCTGTATAAGCCGCCGACCTGCAGCAGTAGACAGTTAACGCCTGCGGGCGTTAAACAGAACCAAAAACAGAACCGAACTGAACGCGGCCAAGGCAAGGGAGCACACTCATTCGATCACAACAAGCCTATAGGCGTACGCACGGTAGTGCAGAGGTAGTGCATCAAGCTATGCACAGATCGCGTTCATAATGCTTCAACGTACCCTCTCGAAATTTTTTTAGTGCGTAAATTTTTACTTCAGTGCGTAAATTACGCACAGACGCACAGTTTAGGGAGCCCTGTGTATGTATGCTAGTGTGTATAATGGCATGTGTAATTTGATTTTGGTTTACTCTGAGTCTGATAACTTGCAGTTTGGTTTTGGACACATGTTCCCGGAGATGCCAGTGGGGCGCACATTCTCCACAACCTATCGCTGCTACAGTGTTACCATGCTTGGCGACCGAGAGGATGTGGAAAGAGGCGGCAAGAGTATGACAATTTTAAACATTAAGTTTTGTCTTTCAAACAGGGGAACACTGCTGTTTACATGCAGTTTTCATACCTTGTAGTAGCCGTGCACTTCGTTGACTGAGTGAATGGTTTCACTGCTTCAGCGTATCTTATTTACATAATTAATGGGACCTGTTGTGTAGAGCTGCATAAGATTTTATTTTTAATAGCTGAAGCAAGTCAGACATTAACTATACTGTAAAGATGTTTTGCGTCTTTGCTTTGGCCTATTTTGACCTGCTTTGATGTCTGAACATGTTTGTCATTTAGGATTGAAACACATTGCAATTTTATTAGAAGTGTTTGGGTTTGAGACCAGTATACAGACACTAATTTACTAATTTTTCGTTATTTGTTTTTGTTTCCCAGTCATTATGCCTCCATCTGCACTGGACCAACTGAGTAAGTTACTTTCACTTTTAATCACGTCTGTATTCTGTTTTGCTAGAGATGAATACGATTAATAATGACCACACTTCCAAGGTTTTTAAAGTAGATTGTTTTTAGTTTGATTAGTGGATTTTGGGGGTTTTGTTGTTGTTTAATATTTTGGTTTGTCCCTTCGATTAGTAGATTTTTGTGTGTGTTTTCAGTCCATATAGTTTTGCCTGATGTGTTGTTTTCAAAGACCTTCCTGTAGCAATGTTATTGAGAAAACATCGTTTTTGAATCCAAGCATGCATCTTTGAGTTTTATGGACACCACTACTCCTCATGCTTACACATGTTGTAATTTCATTTCCGTTTGTGTCAAATGTTAATTGCCTTTGTTGTGTCTGCAGCGCGCCTGAATATCCAGTACCCAATGTTGTTCAAGCTTACCAACAAACAGACAAGGCGTGAGACCCACTGTGGTGTGCTGGAGTTTGTGGCAGATGAAGGAAGAATCTACATCCCATACTGGGTATGGTTCACTGTCGCCATTTTCTGCTGTTAGATTTATTCAGAGTAGAGTCATCTTGCAGTGTTTAAACGTAATTTCTTTTCATTGCTGCAGTAAGTGAGCTATGCCTTAGGGTGTTCACGGAGGCACAGAGGGTAGTACAAAGGGACGGACGTCCTTAATCTAAACAGATAACTCCTGGTGAATTGTACCCTGGGTTTTTCAGTGTTTAAATCTTTAAAAAAAAATTCAATCTTAGGATAAGCTTTATGCGTAATACCATATATTTTGAGTTGACAGTTACCCATACTACCAGGGAAGCCGGGTTGGCCGAATGGTAGACCGTTGGACTTCTAATGCTCGGGTCGTGAGTTCGTATCCCGGCTGGGGCCAAATATTTGTGCTGGCTTTTCCATCATTGTCCTGTCTTTGATATCACCCTTACGTGGTGGAAAAGGATGTTAAACCGCCATCCCCACCCTACCCATACTACCATGGTAAAGGAAATGTTTGCAAACTTCATGCAGAAAAATTAAAGCAAAACAGAATTGCAGGAGTGATGTCAGTGCCTGTTGTACACAGATTTCCAAGAAGTATGCTCAGAATTTTGTGTCAAAAAGTGACAGCTACTACTATACCCACAAAAATAAATATTTCTCATTAAAACAGTTTCTACCAAACATTTTTGAAACAGTAACAGGATTATTAGGATTTTTAGCGTTTTCTTTCACCATCCCTCCTCAGTGAGAAAAATTTCGTATTTTTTTTTTTTTTTTTTTTGGGGGGGGGGGGGGGGGTATGATTGTATAACCGATACTGCACAAATTTTGAAATTTCCATTAAGCTTCTCCCCTGAGTGTAAGTTTTTCTTTCTGTGCTTGTCCTAGATGATGCGCAACCTGCTGCTGGATGAGGGGGGACTGGTGCAGGTGGAGAACGTCTCACTGTCTGTAGCAACCTTTGCCAAGTTCCAGCCACAGTCACCAGACTTCTTGGACATCACCAACCCAAAGGCTGTGTATCCTTGCTGGCTCACACCAGAAAATAAGAGAATTGTTGTTGTGGTTGTTGTTGTTTCTGCTTGTTGTTGGCAGGGATTTTTTGTTGTTGTTGTTTCTTTCTTTCTTTTTATAGCAGTGGATGGGAAGCAGATCCGTGGGTGTCACTGTCCTTATCAAGACTCAAGTACAGGCAGTTTGTTTCTACCACAGTGGGTAGTGCAAACAGATTAATAATAATAATAGATCTGTGTCTGCATTGCGGGGTGAATATTTAGGTTGAAGAATAACTTACGTGAACCCGATGGTATGTGCTTCCTTGACGAGATTTCAGACTGGAGAATGCCTTGCGGAACTTTGCATGTCTGAGTCAAGGGGATGTTGTGGCAATCAAATACAACGACAAGGTAAAGACTCTCTTTGAATAGTTCTACTTCTGGGCATTCATGGTAGAAAAATTGATTCAAAGAACAGGTGTTTGCCAGTTTCATCTGTGCATTTGTACTTTTGTTTTCTCAGCCACATTCTCATCAAAGTGTTGTGAATTAGGTGTTGATATATGATATCTGTAATCCTTGTTGAATCTATGCACTTCCCATGTAATATCACTTTTTTTTAAGTCTTTTCTTTTTTTTCTTTCTTTTTTTTTTTTGACATGTGTTGTGATGACTGACCATTCATGTTTTTTTTTTTTTTTTTTTTTTTTTTTAGGTGTACGAGCTGTGTGTGCTGGAAACCAAGCCAGGAAAAGCTGTGTCCATCATCGAGTGTGACATGAATGTAAGATTGTTTGTTTTGACTCATTCATGTACCTGTCAGTTCATTAGGTTTTGGGGTGGATTCTAGGGGATGAGCAATGGATCAACAGGGCTTCATATATCCATTGGGAACTATAACAGGACAAATGTCTTGGCTGACTATAAAAGTATGGGACATTTGTCCTGGATATTGGCCACTGTGGCGCAGAATACTAGGACAGATGTCCATTTTGGTAAGCAAATAATCAGACATTTCGAAAAATGAATTGGTCTGTGATGGATGTCTGATGCGACCTTGAACCTATGGATTAATACTGAATAGGTAATGGGTAATGCATTGAGTTGTGTGGCAGATGTGATGATGAACAGCTGTGACCTTTGTCAGGCTTGGGTTCGACTCCAAGTCAAGCTCTGATTTGTGATATCAAGTTTTCCGGACTCCTTGGCTGCCTGCTTGTGGCTGTTGTCTTGCTCCTTTAGCTCCCAGACTACCCCTTCCCCTAGTCCCACAAAATTCCAGAATAGGTAATAGAGAGGGGGTGGGGAGCTAGGCATCGCACCACAGTGATGTGCGTCTCCTGGGATAATTTTAGTTCATTGGTATGTTAGTTAATAATTTTTGCCTGCCATTGTCGTAACAGAGAGAGAGATTCTTTGTCCTTACTGAGCCATAATAGATCACATTCATCAGAAATCTCACCTTCTTGTTCAGGTGGACTTTGCTGCACCAGTGGGCTACCAAGAACCCCAGAGACAGACACAAACAGACGAAGGCAAAAATGAGGCAGATGGACAGGTTAGTCATTTCTGTGGCATTTTCTACATTTTCTTAGTTTTACTATTCAGCATTGCATGTACTTCATAGAGTTGAATTATGTCATTCTTTTATTCTCAGTTCAAATTACGGATACAGAGGTTTTTTTTAGAAAACTTTTTGAGGAAATATATGCCTAATGCACACATATAGCTAAACTGCAGAGTTTCTAGAAAACTGGTTGAAGAAATGTTTGACACACGCACACGAAGCTAAAATTAGTCAAATACAAACAGAAAAGTACACAAATTGGTGACAGCGCAGTTGCCAAATCCATACACTTGGTAAGAGGACTGTGTGGGCTCAGTTCGGGCTCTTTGAGCCGATTCATGAAATTGGGTAAAGTGCCTACACAATACTCATTATTATTATTATTATCAGATGAGATGTGTTCGGGTAACGGTAACACTGTCAGGCACTGTGCTATGTTCAGCTTTGGTGTTTATTTTTCAGCCCATGGAGACAGATGAAGATGACGACAGCTTCAGAGTGAGTACTTCAAGTCCATCGCTGGGAGAACTTGCTATAAGACAGCTAGATTTTTGTGTTAATCCAACCTCCTTGAAGCATTGACTTAGTGTACACTAACTACAGAAGTGTGTGTTAAATATTCCATACAGCATTTTTTTTTTCTTTCTGTGTGTGTGTGTGTGTGTGTGTGAAAATTAGAGAGAGAGAGAGACTGTCTGAGTGTGAGTGCATTGCATGGTGATTTTGACCTGTTGTGCCAAGAGTGATCCGTGCCTTTAATAGCAGATTTGATAGATGCGACAACCAAGTGTGTGTGTGTGTGGGCTGGTGAGAGTGTGTCTTGACTCTGTGTGTGTGTGTGTGTGTGTGTGCAGAATTTTAATGAGTTCTAATGTGTTGTATTGTATTGTCGCTGTGTCTGGGTGGACATGAAATTTCCCCAGAGGGATTAATAAAGTGATCTTATCTTATCTTATACCAAAAGCTCCTGTGTTTTTTCCAGCCCTTCATTGGCCAGGGCAACCGCCTTGATGGTAAGAAGAAAGGGACAGAGAGTTCGCCACAGCCACAGTCATCTGGTGGCCCAAGGAGGTAAGGCACCGAAGTCTGAACACTTCTCCATTTTCTGATTGCATCAGTATCACAGGTTTTGTTGTTGTTGTTGTTTTATTTTTTAGCCATTTCATGAGCTTCTGAATAATTTGAAGCAAATAGATTTTATTTATTGCCATCATATGGCTGAAAACTTCAAGATACATTTGTACAGTATCACTATCAATTGTATCTGTAGCTTTATTTGAGATTATTTCAAGATTCCATGTGTTACCATGGCAACTTGAGTTTCTCATAACCCAGGGCTCCCTAAACTGTGCGTAATTTACGCACTGAAGTAAAAATTTACGTCCTAAAAAAAATTCGAGGGGGTACGTTGAAGCATTATGAACGCGATCTGTGCTTAGCTTGACGCACTACCTCTGCACTACCGTGCGTACGCCTATAGGCTTGTTGTGATCGAGTGAGTGTTCTCCTTTGCCTTGGCCGCGTTCAGTTCGGCTCTGTTTATGGTTCTGTTTAACGCTCGCAGGCAGATCGGCGGCTACTACAGCCACGCGCGTAGTGAACGTGCCCCATCTTTTTCCGCTTCTGCGCTCGAAACTATGGACGAAAGATTTTAGAGTCACTGCTCTTGTTACCGATCGGATTCGCTTTCTCTGTGACGAATCATGCCACCGAAAAAAAGTGAAAGTTCAAAAGACTATGGACTTTTTCGTCGGTGGAAAAGTTGTGGAGGGGCTCGAGCCCTCGCCTGGCAGCGGGTGCACTTCGGCGTCGCATAGCTACGATTCAGACGTCGCATCAGAGTCGGCACAGAGCAGCGGCAAAAAGTCGGAGTTTCCAACTTTCAAAACTGAATCGTAGTGTACCCACTTCATTTAATTATATGATTTGAAGTTGATAAAATTCAGTTTTGCGCGCGCGCGCGCACACACACACACACACACACACACACACCTCTGTTCAGCAGTACCGAATTTATAATTCCATGCACTAAAATCTTGAGAAATGATTCTGACCCTTTAAAAATTGAAAGTGGAGGTACAAAGACCCCCTAAAATTTTGAACTGGGGGTCAGTGGACCCTTTAGGTCTGTAGCTTTTAGGGAGCCCTGATAACCTGATTGTGCATTAGTCACCGTTTATGAATTTTTCTCTGTATTGTACAGGGGAATTCCGAACTATAACCACAAGAGGGGCACAATAACATTCATCAGGAACTCCAGGCCAGTTACCAATGGCAATACTGAGGTAAGCCTAAGTACAAAACACTTACTACTGTCCGTGACGTTTTTACGCCATTTTGTGCGAGTGATACAGCTGTTCATGTGAATCACACAGCTGTGTTTTCAGTATAACTTAACCAGACAAACTAGATCAGTAGATGTATGTATTGTTTAATTAAACCAAGCATCGACACTTTTTTTTCTGGTTTTTTTTTTTTTTTTTTAGCACTGATGTCTGCATTATTTTGATTCTACCATTCATGACTTCTTTTTTTTTTCAGGAAACTGACAAGAGTTTTGAGGCATTTTCTGGAGAGGGGCAGTCTTTACGTCGAAAGTCTCGGAAATGAAAACCTGCCGATTTTGTCATTTGTGTGAGTGTGATGGAAATGAGTGAGAGGTTCGTGTGTTAAAATTAGCTGTGTAGTGAATGCGACATCTTCAGTTAAAGAACGTTTTAAAAAGGGTGTGTTTTGTAAATTACTTGTAAGTTCGATTGGTAGTGTTCGGAGGAAGCTGCATTACTTAACAAGGCAAAACACTGCATTGTACAGGGTTCTGAAATGTAATGAAAAAAAAACAGCAACTGAATGTGATAGCAAAAGGTATGTCTGGTGGGATGTGTACATGACATGAATTATTTATGGTTTGTCAATGGTTGAATGCGAGGAAGTGTTTGGTTAGCTGTTTGACTGTTAATGTACATAGGCACTGCGCATATAAATGATATTCTTGGCTTCTCTGTTTGTGGCACTCTGTCTGCCATACATCTCATAGTGATCAACCAACCTCTGTCACTGGTTTACACACATACGAATGTTTTCCTTGAACGATGTAGGGCCCTTACCCACTTGACTGCTTTCCCACTTCTTCACTTGTAGTGTAAGCTATCAGATAGTTCAAAAGTTAAGTAACTGTCACAGTTTCTTGAAAACTCTTCTGCTGCTCATGCATTACTGCTTGTGAAATGTCCATTTTGGAGAAATAAATTCCAGAATGGATTGACGAAACCTTGTTTTCTATTGCTCAGTGTGTGTGTGTGTAATAATAATAATAATAGAATGAGTATTGTATAGACGCTTTACCCAATTTCGTGAATCGGCTCAAAGCGCCGCGAACTGAACCCAACACGCATGCTCACGTGAATCACTCGCATTCTCTCACACACTGGACATGAACACATTACAATCACGTGGTGCGAAGGGTCAGCTTAGCTATTTAATCTTCGGAATTTAGAATTGCATTTATTTTTCAAATTTGGTGGGCTGAACATTTTCAAAGCAGAGGATGAGGAAGCCGGAGTACCCGGAGAGAACCCCCAATGATCGGCCCGAATGTACTGTGCCACATATGAGAAAGAAAAATTATTTGCCCCGAGTGGGGTTCGAACCCCTGACCACTCGCACTGGTGACAAGTCTCTGAACCACTAGACCACCGACCGCCCCATGTGTGTGTTGTTTGTATACATGTACAAGAACCCTTCCTTCCATGCTAGGAAACCATCTTCAGCATCAGAACGCTAAAGTTGTATTCCAACTCATAAAATAGGGATAAACTAGAACACGATTGATACACCCTGTCATGTAACTGCTGTCTGTCCCTCCAAAGTTACTTATACACAGAGAAATGTATATGCTACAGACTACCTTGTCTGAATATTTATTGCTTGTATAACATCAACAACAAAAACATGACTAACAACAGGATAGGCTTTGCTACACAAAATAATTGCATGATTACTGGCAAGAGCAGCTCGGCCATGAGCAAACCTTCGAATATGACGATTGCCATTATATCCATTGCACTGGGCAACCACAATCACAAGATCACGTAACGGTGCAATTATGCTGTATCAGTTTCAAAACAAGTACAATCAATCAACATAAACTTTTGTTCAAAAAAGGATGTTGTAAAAAAATAAAAACTTTAGATTTCAAACAGCCATGCATAATTCTGTTAAAATTACAGTCCACGGTATTTTGAAAGTCTGGCAGTCCAACAGCGTAAGGAAAACTAAAAAAAAAAACCCCAAAAAATGTTTCTTCCAACAACTAAGTAATACTACATTGTATAGTATATAGCATCATTTATGGCTACATTGTGCATCTGACTGATATTTGTAAAATTAATGTGGAATGTTTCACAACCTCTTGATTTCTTCCAGTGCAACACTAATCACAGTTCACTCAGCAGGGAAAACAAACTCTTGTATCCATGATAACATTATTCCAATGGAATTAAAACAATTATAACTGCTCCTCTCTTAGGAATTACCAGTGATTCAGGTCAAGAGTCCAAAACATAAGCACCTGGTTAAAAACTGCCTTGAAAAATCACCCACACTGGAGGGTACCCACCAAGCCATCGCTTCTTCACTGATTAGGCCAAAAAAAAAAAAAATATATATATATATATATATATATATATAAAATTATATTGTTTCTGGTAACATGGTAAAAAAAAATAGGGTAGGTAGGTAGGGTTTTTTTTTCTTTTTTTCAGTAACACTCCCCCCCCCCCCCCTCCACACACACACATATATCCAAGAACAAAGAAACAGGGTATTAATAAGAAATGATGCTCTGTGAAACTGTATTTAATATTATAACACACTATCTTACCATATTTTGTTGTAATCTTGGGTCCGCGATGGCGCACGACTTCCCTGACGACAGGCGCATGAAAACCGAAACTGGTCGTGCTTGATTTTTTTGGGTTTTTTTCCCCAGCAGCCAAAAAAATTTTTTAGGGTGGGGGGGGGGGGGGGGGGGAACAGGGTCGGTCGGGTTACCAGAAACAACAATTTTTTTTTTTTTTTTGGCCTTACCAAGTACTAACGAATACAAGCTTATGTGGTTATCAGCCTGATTCTGATCACTTGCACAGAATTTACTTTAGACAGTGTTCATTATACATCTGGATTTTCTCATTGGATTTCAAGAAAAATGGCACAGATCCAGCCCTGGTTTCTGCCTGAAAATGACATGGCGTCATCTTCACTTAAGCTTGCTGTCCAACCATATACCCCTCCAGATCGACATAGTGGAAGAGCACCCTGCAACAGAGAAAATAACTGTCCTTTGTATCAATACTATTGTTAACCTTCTTCAGGGGAAAAAATGCAGAACGATTGAAATTACACAAGCATAGGTGATGAAATGGATGACATGCAGGATGTTAAATTAATGTTTTATGCTTTATTATTACAATCATAATGCTTTATTATTACAATCATAATGCTTTACTATTACAATCATATAACTCCGAGGGCAAAGATCTCACCTGTGAAATAAAAGTAACAAAGAAAGATAAATGTATTGAATTTTGAAAATATTTTAACACTAAGTATACCACACACACACCGATTACCCACTCTTCCAGTTCTCTTCCCCCCACCCCCCACCCTTTAATTTGTATTGTTTTGTGAGATGACAGCACTCAAGCTTGATTCAGGTGCCTGATGTCTTTAATTGTTCATGCGAACACACAATGCATTTACTGGGCTTTAAGTCTTCCATACTTGGGCTTACTGGAGCATGGGGTTCCTGTGTACATGTAACTTCTTGGTACAAGTGCAGTTAAAAAAAGGGGTACATCCCTTGACTCATTATATATTACGCCACTTGAGACCTATTCTGGCCTTCTCACCTGGCGGGTGGCAGTTTAAGTTTTTCGGTCATGAATTCCATAAGCGGAGGTGTGTATGTGGGGTTTTTGTCCTTGTCAAACACACCAATGGAGTGGATGGTCAGCATTGCCATGGGGTCTGAGCTGCCGGCACGCATCTGACGCGCTCCTGTTACCATTGTTAGTGTGATCCGCTAGAAACAGAAAGCACCCAGACAATATACCATGTCATTCAAAACATTTTGAATACACTATGACTGCTTTCAGAAAATCCAGGCTGCTTCCATTGTGTAGAAACATGTAGCAGTACAGGTGGCATCATCCCATAGCCCGGTTAGCTCCACCCAGCAACATACTTCACATGTTGTGTAGGTCTCTGCTCAACCTAACAATCCTGATGCTGAATAAACTTGATCTTTCAAATTTCTAATCTCTTTCAAAAGCAAGAGGGTGGGTTGGGTTTTTTTGTTTGTTTGTTTTTTTCAACAATTACACAAAAAGGCCTGGGTGCCAGGTATACCCGGCCTCTTTGGGTGCAGACAGTTATAAGCCAGACCTACGCGTCAGTGTTCGGGCGACACGCAAAGAAAGTGTGAACAAAATTCTCATCAGTACAGGGAGACAGAGAGAGAGAGAGAGAGGATGTTATCAAGGCCGAAACCAAAACATCATGTGAGCGGCGCACCTCCATCGGTTTGTTCAGAACTTCCCCGATTTTTTCGCACAGCTGACGTTCAAAGCCCGCAGGTATGTCGCTGTCTTTCAAGCTGGTCTGCAAGAACATGAGAGGCATTTTGATGCAGCAAAGGAAACTTGTTCCACACAACCGAGCGAGACCGTCGACAGCCAGGCACAGACGTATAGAGACGTATAGAGACGTGCAGCCAGGACAGAGGACTTGCCCTTTGACCTTTAGAAGGTTGTCGTCAGGTCAAGGTCAGCAGGATCGTGAACTTTGCCTTTTGGAACTGAGGAAAAGCACGTAAAATGATTGCTTCGAGCAAATAAATAAGTAAAAGGCTGTATCAAGGACTCTTTGTTCTGAGTTGTGGACGATCGCACATGATGTCGGCAAAATCGTCAAATTATAATATGTGTACAATTAAGAACACCATGAAAGTCGGCTTCCCAAGTGGTCTAGTGGTTAGGATTTCGCGCTCTCACCGCGACGGCCGGGGTTCGATTCCCCGCTTGGGAATACTTTTTTTTTTTTTTTTTCTCCCAAAATTTCCGATTGAAGTATTTGAAGATTGTCCCTACCTTCGCGAGTTCCACACATACCTGAACATAGCATTCTCTCTTTCACTCCCTCCCTGGCCTAAATTTATCTATTTTCACAATAATCAGTGATGACGGATACTAGTAAAGCTCACAAAGATTCATCTTATGGCAACTATTGTTTCCCCCCCCCCCCCCTCCCCCTGACGGGCTTACAGGACAAACTTGGAAATAACGTGAATACTGAGTGTATTTTATTACAAACATAATATCGTACCTAGTATACCAGGCTCCGCTTTTCCTTTCACATACTGACTTGCCCCGGCTGAGTCGATCATAGTGCAGACGTCATGGTGTCCCTCTCCTCAGTGTAAACCTGGATGTGACTTCCCCGATCACTCATGGGTTGCCCGAACTAAACTTGATGCAGACTGCCAAACCCGGCTGAATGTTATTGTCAGTTCACACCGGCAGTTTAGTTTAGTTTAGTTTAATCCTCTTTATTCCCTGGGGAACATAGGGCTGCAACCACACTCCGCCAGCGCACTCGGTTCTGGGACGCCCTCTTTAGTTCGGCCCACGTCGTTCCGGCGGCCTTGGCTTCAGCGTCCGTACTCCTCCGCCAGGTCTGCTTCGGTCGGCCCACTTTGCGCTTTCCCTGGGGGTTCCAATCAAGGGACTGCCTGGTGACATTTGATGTTGACTTTCGCAGAGTGTGCCCGATCCATCCCCATTTCCTTTTCTTGATCTCCTGCTCGATGGGGACCTGTCTTGTTCGCTCCCAGAGGTCTTGGTTGGTGATCACCAGTGGGTATTTGATGTTGAGAATGTTGCGGAGGCATCTGTTGATGAAGGTTTGCAGCCTGTGGGAGCCTGTCTTGGTGGTGCGCCATGTCTCCGAGCCATAGAGTAGGACCGACTTCACATTTGAGTTGAAGATCCGGATCTTGTTTCGCAGGGATAGGGCTGTGGATCTCCAGATGGGGCGCAGAGTGCGAAAGGCATGTCTGGCTTTGTTGGTGCGGCTCTTGATGTCCTCGTCCGTTTTTCCATCTTTGCTGACAACGCTGCCGAGGTAGATGAACTTGTCCACCTCTTTGATGTCTTCCTGGTGCAGCTGGATGGGGTCGTGCTGTTTGTGGTTGACTCTCATGACTTCGGTCTTGCTGATGTTGATCTTGAGGCCGGTCTTCTCAGCTTCTTCGGCGACTCTGTTCAGCTTCTCCTGCGCATCTTGTTGTTTGTGGGAGAGGAGGGCGATGTCGTCCGCGAAATCCAGGTCCTCGAGCTGTTTGCTGAAGGTCCACTGGATCCCTGTCCTCTTGCCGTCGGTGGCTTGCCTCATGACCCAGTCGACCACCATCAGGAAGATTGTGGGTGAGAGGATGCAGCCTTGACGAACGCCGGTCCGTACTGTGAATGGTTCTGTCAGTTTCCCGTCGTGGATTACCTGGCAGGTGGCATCTTCGTACAGCTGTCGGATGATGTTGACAAACTTTGGTGGAAAACCGTAGTGAGACATCAGCTTCCAGATGACCTCCCTGTCAACACTGTCAAACGCCTTCTGGAAGTCAACGAAGGTGCTGTACAGGGGGGTCTGCCACTCCAGGGACTGCTCGATGATGATCCTCATCGTGGCTATGTGATCAGTGCAGGATCGGTCGTTGCGGAATCCTGCCTGTTCCTCCCGGAGTGTCTTGTCCAGCGCGGTCTTCAGCCTCTCCAGGATGATCCTGGTGAGAACCTTCCCTGGTATGGACAGGAGCATGATGCCTCGCCAGTTGCTACAGGATGAGAGGTCCCCTTTCTTTGGCAGCTTTACCAGGTGTCCCTTGTTCCAGTCTTGTGGCACGCTCTCGCTCTCCCAGATCTTCCTCAGGAGCGGGTGCAGCATGTCGGTGGAGGTCTGGATGTCGGCCTTGAGGGCTTCTGGTGGTATGCCGTCGGGGCCTGCTGCTTTGCCAGACTTGAGGGACTTGATGGCTTTGATGATCTCTGTCTTGGTAGGGGGGTTGGTGCTGATGTCGAGTAGCTGGGCTGCCGGTGGTATGTCTGGTGGGACTGGTGGTGGAGGCCTGTTGAGCGTTTCCTTAAAGTGTTCAGCCCACCTTGTCCTTTGATCTTCCTCTTTGGTGATGATTTGTCCGTTCTTGTCTTTGACTGGTCTGGTGGGGTTGTTATTTTTCCCAGAGAGTGTCCTTGTTATTTCGTAGAGCCGTTTCATGTTCCGTTGTCCTGCTGCTGTTTCTGCTTCTTCTGTGAGGTCGTTGATGAAGTTCCTCTTGTCGTTCCTTGCGCTCCTCTTGACCTGCCGGTTGACGTCCCAGTATTGAGCCTGCAGGTCGCGCTTGTGGTCTTGGTCGTCAGTGTGGTTGATCAGGTCTTTCAGGCGTTTCCTCTCTGTGATGAGGTCCCAGGTGTCAGATGTAAGCCACTCTTTGTGTTGTCTCGTCTTCTTTCCCAGCACTTCCCTGCATGTTGCTGTCCAGGTTTCTCGCAGGTCGTGCCAGTGCTCCTCGATTGTCTACACCGGCAGTTTACTGATTTTTTATTTATTTATTTTTTTTTGAAAAGTTTGGTGTTGTTGTTCAGTCAGTGTTTGTCAAGTTGCTGCTCAGTGTTGGTTTTGTTTTGTTTTTGTGTTTTTTTTTAGTTTTTTTTTTATTCAAGTTCGTTTTCTTGTAATTGTTTATGTGTTCGGCCAGATTGTTTGGGATCAGTTGTCATGTGAAGCCGCCCTTGACATTTCATATCGTTTGAGTAGTGATCGAAGAGAGTCAACAAGTCAGTCTCCACTATGTAGCTTCAAGTTGACAGTCCTAGAAAATTCTCCGAGAAAACCGCAAAAGGGCTGTTAGGGGAGGCGATCAGCCACGGTGTATCATTTTGCAACTCACACCGGCCGGACTGACGCACTGCACACACGCACGCACACACTGACACACCGTGCGCGCGCGCACACACACACACACACACACACACACACACACACCACACCACACCACACACACACACACACCAGCACACCGTGCACTCACACACACACACACGCGCACACGCGCGCACACACACACACACACACTGACACACACACACACACACACACACACACACACGTGTCTCAGTAACGAAGGGCACTTCAATTTTTTTTAATATTCTGTAAAATGACAAGATTCAGATAGAAAAACAATCGTCGTTTACCCAAAACAACATTAAGCTCATAAAACGGATGCCAATTGATGAAACCGGCAGCAGACGAGCCGGCTTGTACCACGAAAAACTCAGCGCCAGCGGACAACACAATGGACGAAAAACTGAGACACTACAGCTTACAACTTCTTCATACCCGTCAACTCCCATGCAGGCCCTTGAGATCCACTACGCTTGGGGCAGTGGTCAACTGTCATGTCTGGTGGTGGCGGTGGTGGTGGTGGTAGTGCCGGATGGAGTGAAAAAAAAAACTGGGCGGTGCGGGATAGAGCGGACGGCCAAAATGGCGACGACTTGAAAATCGCGAGGGCCGCCGGGCCGGCTACACGTGACAGAGCTGCTTCCATGCATAAGTTTCGAGGACAAGTGCCTTCAGTTTTCCACAGCAGCACTGCCTTTTTCAAAACAAAAACAGAAAAATTCGGTATGCGGCTGTCGGGCCAGAAAAGGACAGACGTTTAAGACTAATCATAATATTACCGTGGCAACACCGTGAGAGCCGGTACGATGTGAATTTAACTAGGACGTGTCACAGTGCATGCGGATTAGATCAGGACCCGTATGTAACCCAGACTAAGACAAAAGAAACCCAAAAGCAAAATTAAATAAAAAAGGAAGCGAAGAAAGGAAGAAAAATCTTGTAACGGCTTCGGCACCTTGCTGGAATGGGCCCGCTTCTTGATTAAAAAAAAAAAAATTCACCCTAGAGCTAGTTTAGTTCGAGGTTACACTCTAACCCGGTGCTAAAAGCCCTAACCTCGACTATTACAGACGGGCCCATATCGATGAGACCGTCCTAAGCCTAACAGCACGTGAACTTGACAAACTCCACGAGACATGAACGAGACTGTTTCGTCTTAAGACTATCAGTCGTGTCACTAGAGATATACTTTACATAACTTGATGTTATGTATGTCTCTGGTGTCACTGAGATTGCTAATTTGTTGAACTTGAAGCGGGAAAGGTGTGTGTGTGGGGGGGGGGGGGGAGTATCGTGGCACATAAATCTGAACTTTTTAACCACTGTGCCGTGTCACTATGCACACAATTACAGTTCAGTCTATAGTGCCCAATATGAAGTCTTAGCTCATCACTCTCAGTTGAGCGGCTAAATCAGTTTGCGCTGTTATCTCACCCTGCTACCCCATCTATCGTTTGCAAATTGTATCTGCGCCAGTAAGTCGAGCATTCAGTCGGCAGAGAGACGTGTTTTTGATCTGACGCGCCCGCATGCACCAGCCGTAGACTGACACTGAAATGACGACTGATTATATCGTGCTGGTATCATCTTTTTATCAGTGAAGTATGTTTTGGTCTGGCGACAGTGCACACGAAAATGCACGACTGATAATCCTCAACTGCGTCTCCGTGCCTGCTCGGGCGGCTGCCGGCTGGATCTGTCAGATTCTGAATCTGTCTGCGCCGGCAAAGCACAATACTGACATCACAGCCCACGTGACTAAACCGCCCGCTCGGCCTGTCGGTTGAGGAGAGCCTTGAAGGCGCGCGTGGACTTGAAGGTGGCGATTGAGGGCACGATGGACTGGTTGCGTGTGACCTTGACCGAGGCCTTCATCTTGGCTGCGATGCGCATGGCGCGTGTGAGCCCCTCCACTGTCTGGTTCTGACAGAAGTCGTCAAATGCCGCGAGTAGTTGGGCCTGGTCCACCTGCAACGAGAGTCACAGACTTGCCTCATCATCATCATCATCATCAAATCCCGGCTGGGGCCACATATTTGTGTTGGCTTTCTCGATGCCCCGTCTTTGATATCAACCACACGTGGCGGAAAAGCGCGTGAAATTCCTAAACACCCACCCACCCCACTCAGCAGCATCATCATCTAGTACAGCCGCCCCCCCCCCCCAAAAAAAAAAAAAATCCATCCCCCACCCAGCCTCATATCCAACCACCGCTATCGTCTTCTTCTGCTTCAACAACAACAACGACGACGAAACAACAATAATAATTCATAATAATAATCATGATAGTAATCATAATAAGAATTTACATTGTTTATCTTCGTAAACGTGTTTACATATATACACACACTTAGGAAGAGCACGATCAGGAAATTGACAAAGGTAAATATGAGCGGAATCCGGCCCTGTCATGCAGTCTCAAGCCACATGGACCTCCATAGTATCATCGTATCATCGTCCTCATTCTCATCCTCACGCAAATTAGAAACTGACCAAGTTTCCAAGCCCTCCGTAGATTCCACTCAGCTCCTGGAAGGAACACAACTGGAGCTGGCGAAGAGTTGGGGCAGCAGGGGGGGGGGGGGGGGGGGGGGGGATGTGATCCTACCTTCGTGGTGTTCAAACCTCTAATTTCAAGGGCGAGCATACCTGTCACCTGTATCAGAGGCTGATCACGAGGGTGAACCTACCTGCCAGGTGTTGTAGCGTTTGGCGACGAGAGGCATCGCGACGTCATTCCGTCTCCGTTTCGTCATGGCCAGCCACGCCTCCCGATTTGCCTCGCGCTCGCTGTGGGTACGGGCAGAGAAGTTCTCGATGTCGGACAGGAACACCCGGACCTTCTCCTCCAGGGTGGGCTCCTGGGTCGTGACCTTGGGGTCCGAACTTTCGTCGTCGTCGTCTTCATCATCGTCGTCGGCAGTGCGGAGTGTGTCTGGGAAGCGGACGCTGATGGTACGTTTGACAGGAGGCGGTTGAGATGCCGGTGTCTCTTTCTTGCTTGTGGCCGCGGCTTTTTTCTCGGGTGATGTCTTTTGACCACGTGACGTTTTCTGATCACGTGATGTGCTGTCACGTGGTTTGCGGCCAGGCGGAACGGGAGATTTTTTACGACTCCAAGGCATGGGTGATCTCAGGGTGGAAGGGGTTGAGCTTTTTCTGAACATGTCGGCCGGAGCGGATGTAGTTGTACTGATGGAGGTCCTGGAGTTACGGTGCACAGGGAACGGGTCTGCTATTTCCGTTACAAAAATACCGGACGACCGCTCACTAGGGTCCGGTGACTCTGCCCCTGACGGCACCACGATCACCGGAAGTCCTTTCTGCGCACGCGCCCCACTCGGCGCTGAGGCGCTCCTCTCTTTATTGCTGTCCTTGTGAACCTCCCCGGACGTGCCTGGAGCGTCCGACGGGAGGTTTCCAGCTGCTGAGCACGCTCTCACGTGTTTGGTGTCCAGCTCTCTTTGCCTCTGCACCAAGCGCTGCCGCTGTCTGTCGATCATTCTCCTACCAGTGAGGAAGTCCTTGAGACACTGGGCGCGCTGACGCTCGTAGAGCTGCTTGTCCATCTCGCAGCGCGCGCCCAGCGTCTTATGTTTGTTGAGCAGCAGCCCGGAACGTGTGGGCGCCAGCATGACCTCCGTGTTGAGGGTGTGGTCCTGCCACGTCAGGTCCCTGGTCTTCAGCAGGAGCAGAGACATGGTGAGAACCTAATACGATGCTGGAAGAAACAACCCGACGTCACTAAAATGTGGAAGTCTTAGTCTGCCTGACGACAGAGTATCCGGTCGGCGCTGACACAATCTGTCGTCCTCAAACTGTGTTATAATTACACGGGTTTTCGTCGCTCAGTTTCCTGTGTGATATTACGGCTTCTTGGACGAGCTTCTGGACGTCTCGGGGTTTCTGTTCACCACAAGGAAGTCACAGTTCTGCACTCGTAGTGTGCCTTTGCCTGGGAATCTGCGGTTATTTGATACAAAGGTTTTCGGCTGCTCATCTTCGGCCACTCTCTGTGTTATATCCAACAACAATGGCTTGTGCACGCTGACTGTACACTGTCCCTGCTGACGTCTGTGTTACTCTCTTCACCTGGATGACGATTCACACGTCTGTCTCACGACAGTGGTCTGTGGACACAAGAATTCGAAATGTTAAGCTCCTAACTGTCCCAAGGTTTTGGGGAGACGGGATGGCCGAATGGTAGAGCGCTGACTCTCAATGCTCGGGCCGTGAGTTCGAATCCCGGCTGGGGCCAAATCAGTATTTGTGTTGGCCCTTTTCTCGTTGTCCCGTCTTTGATATCACTCGTATGTGGTGGAAAAGGGTGTTAAACTCACAAACACCCACCCACCCAAATACCCACCCCATGATTTTGGTCGTCTTTGATATCGCCCTTAATTGATGTAAAGAGAATGTTAAACTCCCAAACAACTGCCCTATAGTTTCGCAAAATGGAACCATGGGATGGTCACGTCGTGTATCGTGTTGACCTGACGGCAAAGTAGCCAGTCGCGAGCGACCCATACAAGCGACATTACCAAATCTTCTGTGACCAGAAAGCTAGTGCCTATGGCATCGATACTGGTTTTGCAAAATTACGTCGGACTGAGTTGCCCTAGGAACCCGTATAGTTTTGGCAACTGGGTATGTCGACAACCATGTCTTTTCAACAGCTCACACCTTCGTAAGGATGGCACACTTTCCGAGGAACATTATGACTCTCAGAAGTGATATTTTGCAGAAATGTAAGGATGTTTTAGGCAACAGTTCGTACAAACACGCCAGCTCCTAACCTGTTCTCAGTTTCCAAACATACCAGCTCTTTGCCCTGTACCTAATGCTTTGGCTGAGTTTGTATAGTTCGCCCTTTTGTGCCGTTTGCACCTCGTGTAAATGCACTACGACCGTCTGAACAACATAGCGATTGCACCAATACCACTAGGTAACCCCAGCCCTAACCCTAAACCGATGTAAGCGGGCGAACTATACTAAATGATGGCTGCTTTGGTATAGTACGCCCAATATGACCAAAGGCAAAGGATGCGAATTACACGAACTGATCATTTCTTTGTTGAAATGTATTCTGTTGTCCAAGAGACCTACGTACCTTGTCCTTACTCACGTCGACTCTTGTAGCGGACACGAACTAGTCTGAGGCCTGCTTGTTGCTAATCAGATGACACGAAGACAAAAAAACATTTACCGGCACGCCGGTAACCCAAAACTAGCCTGGAATAACAACGAAACGAAGCTATGGCAGGCACAGCGCCAAACCTCTTAACACGGCACTGTAGTAATGATTATGGGAGTCATCAGAGCATGAAGTAAAGGTAATGACACCTGTGTTGGACCAACGTCTCAGCGGTAAGCTGCCCACGCCGACACCCGAACGGTGCTACTTTGATACTGTGTCCAACTAAACCACTTGGGACTGAGTCGAACGAAGCGTAACATTTGTATAAACGGATTTGATTCGTCGTTCTGCATGACTGAGAGACTTTATAGACACAACTCAGACTTGCGCTTTGTATGTACACTGCGTGATTATTATGTGCTGCGCGGAACCTAAACTACCACTGTTTGAATATCAAATTATCAATGCAGTGCGAACTGAAAGAGCGAGCAGGGTACGGTTAAAACTTACCAACACCCAGTGAAGAAAGACTGATTTGTGCCACCAAGGTTTTGATGATTCCGACTGATTCACTGGGATTGACTAAATAAAACCGAGTAATTTGACTGCGTTTGAAATTAAACCAAATGATTAATTGGGATTGAAAGGAAAGCAAACGGTTAAATGGGACTGGACTTAAATGGAATGATAAACCGGGATTGAAATTAAACACGAGAAAGTTGGACTGAACTGGTCCGTTTACTATGCACTTGACAGGACAAATACTAGCTGGAGCAACCCTCAGCAAAACAGAAATCCTCAAAGAGGACGAAAGGGTCGCTTGGAGTAGCCAAATACATGTTGCGTTTTTCTAGTCGTTCAAGTGTTCGCACTCACGCGATACGGCCAGCCTTTGATAAGTATTAACAAGTTCAGTAAACTAGTTTGTACGCTAACGTATTAACTCCTTGAATGCTACATATCAACTGACGCCCGTAAGACCTGTCCAGACCGAGTTTTGTTGTTGTTGTTGTTGTTAAGCCAATCCGAAAAATACAAAACTTAATAAATACATTTCGTACCGCGAACAAGTATCCCACTTTTTGCCTCCTTTTCGGTTTTGGCCCTGTATGCGAAAATCAGACAAGATTAACGGTTCCTTGACGGCTCTTACTGCAGCGAACACGAGTATAACCAAAGCGCAACACTCCCGCTAACGGCCAAATTTAAATCCACGTACATTAATTATTAATTTTCTGTTTCAGTAATGTCACTAGACTGCGTAACCTCGGAGAGATTCCGTACTTGCTAGTAAGTTGAGGAATGTTCTAGATCTGACCTGTTTAGTATATATAAGCAGCGCTGTACAGCGCGGTTCTGGGTTCTTCCTCTTTCATGAGTTTGTTCTCCACGCATCTTCTGTTAATAAAAGTATTGGAGTTCTATCCTGTTGTATCCCGTGTCTTCTCTGCGAGTGCACCGAGAGAGCGAATAGCAGGAGAAAAATACAACAGTAAGGCCACTGGTGCACAACCCCAAACGTAATTGGTAGGAATTGTGTGTGCCCAAGAACAGAAAAGATCTGCGTAGTTTCCACTGAAGTAAAGCCTATCCAAACGATACCTAGGTTTGCACAGATACATTGACTGAAACAAATTGTTTTGATATTTCTACACCATAAGGACGGAGTGTCGGACTGAGTAGTTCGTATACTGCAAATCAAGCCCATTCTTGCGTCAGATGACGCAAACTAAGGACGGAGATGCCCATTCATTTTAGGGCGGCGTGGTTAAGGGTTGCTGGGCCGCGGTGACTGTGACTTCACTGAGAATTATCTAGAATTTGTCATTACTGGACACCACATCGATGGAAAGTACAATAAAACGCTAACCTTTTCACGTCAAAATCTTTGGGTATTATAACGTTTGGCCTTCTGCTGCTCTCTCATGAACGCACAAGGCCACAAAAAGCAGGCTATATACTCACAGCGGTTACGCCAAGACACCAGCTAGGCTTCCCGAGTCACCCTTTTGGGTGCCTGCAGTTTTAGTTCGACAACCACCCCTGGCAGTGTGGATATTTTGTGATCGTCATTGACAAACACGCCATAATATTATATATTGTACACAGATGAATGCATGAGTAATTGGACACTACAACAACACTACATTGCTTGGTGCCAAAATTGTGAATCGATCTCTTTCAAGTCACAGCTTTTTTTTTCTTCTTCTTCTTTTTTGTTGCATATGATTTGTGGTCATACACGGTTGAATCATACTTTGTATTTGCGTGTCTGACTGGTAAACGCAACATGTCCCAGATTCTTGACAGTCTGTTTTAGTTCTCAGTCTTACAAAAAGTTGTCCTTGTGAGTCGTGGTTAGATTAAGAAAATTGCAGCTCATTTACGACATTCCATAAAACGGAACGGATTATATCATGGGTGGCAACAGAGCGCTGAGAAAAGCACTGAAACACTGAAACTGTACCTCAATTCAGTGGTTTGGCATGAAGCTGGAACGTGTCCGAAGTTAGTTCAGCCTTTTTTTAACCACCACGATGGAATCCGAGCAGCAATCACCCCTGGACACGGTTCCCGCCCACTTCAGGCCAGGCGTCTCACCGTCACTGATCCCACGCCCCCGTTCCAATCCATGAATCCCAGACCTTGCACAGTTCACACAGGTAGTTAACAGCCAGGTGTTAATGACTATCGTAAGAATGGGGGGGGGGGGGGAGGGGGGTGTTTAGGGAACGATTTCAAAGACGGGGGCTTGGGGTGGTCGGTGGTCTAGACTTCGTTACCAATTCGAGAGGTCAAGGTTCGAGTCCCACTCGGGGCAAAGAATCTTTCCTTCTCGTACGTGGCACCGTTCATTCGGGCCGAGCGTCGGGGGTTCTCGCGGCCGGGTACTCCGGCTTCCTCCCCCTCAGCTTTGGAAATGTTTAGCCCACAAAATTTGAAAATAAATGCAATTCTAAATTCTAGCTGACCCTCCGAACCACGTGATTGTCACGTGTTCATGTCCAGTGTGTGAGAGAGTGCGTGTGACTCACGTGAGCGTGCGTGTTGGGTTCAGTTCGCGGCGCTTCGAGCCGATTCAAGAAATTGTGCAAAGCGTCTATACAATACTCAGATATATTATTGTTCTTTTACTATTATCATTACTATCAGTCATTATTATTATTATTATTAATAGAGGGACACAGGTTTCGAACCAGTGACCTTCCGGACTCGAGTATGTAGTGTGTTATTTTGCTGAGTTATACATGTTTTTGTACGTGGTCCTTGACTTTCTTTGAGTAGTGTAGCATCACTGAGTGGCATCTGGATAACCAGCTACCCACGCAGCTAGCGTGCTCGACATCAACATGCAGGACGTAATACTCCTTATATTCAGCTGACATTCTGCTCTTTGACTGCCACCACTGAAACGCAGGACGCCGTGGTCTCAGTAAACACAGCCATCAGAAGAACAACTACTCGCGGAGCGAATGTATCAATCACATAGCCCCTAGTGACGGGACCCCCGCAAGGCAACGCTACCGCGCGTCCGCTAAGTGCTTCGGATCAAGTTTGCACACTACAGACAAACACAGACTGTGCCGGCATTACCTCCCCCCCCCCCCCTCCCTTGTCATTTCTCGTTTTTTGTTTTGTTTTGTTTTGTGTTTTTTTTTCCTCTTTCCGTATTTTTCATTCCCCACCCCCCCCTCTCTCTTTCTCTCTGCAAGTTCTCTCCGTCTGCGACTCCCTTCGACTGACGACATCAGTAAGCTTAAGAAGAGGTATGGTGCACGGTCCTTCACACTGAATTGGAGCGCCGAAATTGTGACGGTGTGTGTGTATGTGTGTGTGTGTGTGTGTGTGTGTGTGTGCGTGCGTGTGTGTGTCCGCGCGCGTGTACGGTGTCAGTGTGTGTGTGTGTGTGTACAAACCCTTACAAGTGCGTGTGCTGTCGCCGTGTTGCCTGAGAGAAATCACCCAATTACACGTAAGTGGTACGAACACTTTGTTCCGAAATGGAAGAGCTAGCAATCAGCGCATAACAGCGGCTGAGAGTACTTGTTCTGAGAGTTACGCCTGGGGCCATGGTTTAGGATCAGGCGCAGAGGATTAATGGATTATCGCTAATCCGTTGTAACAACGCGATCCCCGAGTGTGTACCCGCCACAACAACAGTGCGCGATTCTCGACAGAAACTTGAACTGTCGTACGTGCGTGCGTGCGTAGGTGTGTGACACTGTGTGTGTGTGTGTGTGTGTGTGTGTGTGTGCGCGCGCGCGCGCGCGTGGACATCATTCCAAATATAAACAGAAGCAGTTGTAGAACCACAGACATTCTACCGTATCTCCACAGAAAGAAATAAACTGCGCTTTTTTCAAATAATCGTACCATGTTTGTTGTTGTTGTTCTTGTTGTTTTTTTAGGGGGTCCTACAATTACAAAACTTTTCAATTCAAGCACAAGGACATCATCATCTGCAGACAAACAGACATGCAGTAAGGCTCTCCCCCCCCCCCCCCACACACACACACGCGTGCGCACACACACACGCACACACACACACACACACACACACACACACACACACACACACACAGACTTCATCTGTGTAAATTTTATTCTTTCCAGTCTTCTGTGGAAACAGTCACACATTCAAGTACACATGCCAGCATATCAAATACCTCCTACACGCTTCATACACTGTAACAGGTATTTTGAAGCACATGTACATACACTGCTCAACTTGTGCTATGAAGTTTTGCTCTCTAACCAGTGTTTAAGGCCTAACAATCATACAACATACAAGCACAAAATATTTGATAGATTCCACTGAGGCATCTGCTGTGAAGGCTCGTTCAGAGTAAACAGAATAAAGAGCAGGTCAAAATGGGAGTGAGCGGTGGTAGCGCGTCGGACTTAGCCGCTGCCGGCCGTCACCGGTGTCACGGCGAGGCGTGGGTTCGAGCACAGGTCGAGCTTGTTGTCGCGCGACCCTGGTTTTTTTTTTTTTTTTTTTTTTTCCTGGATACCGTGCTGCTCATCGGAGGTTTCTCTCAGGGTTATCTGGCTTTCCTCCTCCAGCAAAAAAATAAAAATAATAATAATAATAAGGGGGGAGGGGGGGGGAACCAGTCACGTGGACATGAGTAAAACAACCCCATGAAATGGGAATTTTCACCATATGCGCAGAAAAGTCAAAACACTTAGCTTGTACGTATGTGAAATTATAGCCAGCAAAACTTCATTCTAGGTGAGGGCGATATCTCCCGGACAACACACACGATTACAAGTGAAAGAGAAAAGTCTTGGCACTTATTAACAAACAAACTGACAAACTGCAACTCTCAACCTTGGAAAAGAAAAAAAGAAAAAAAAAGAAAGAAGAAACATGCCTCACCTTCGCTTAAAACAGACAGACAGAGGATGTCCTAGAAAACGTAATTAACTACTTTCAGCTCCACAAAAAAGGCATACCGGGTTCGCATAATGTGCGTCCTGTTGAGGAACAAAATGATTCAACAGAATGCTTTGGAGTCTATGGACTATGACTGCCCTATAAACATGCTCTTGATATTCACGTTCCCCTGTTACAAACGTTTAAGAAAGACATCTCTATTTCGAATACATATACAATCAACCTGAATAGACGGCTCCACTCGGCAAGCCCCCAGGCCAAAGCCCCGCCTCTTTACTCTGCCGTGTATTGGCAAAACACCTACGTCCATGACGTCATTGTATGGGAAAAGGGGTGATTTCAAGATGAAAGAGTCTGACGTCATGGTCTTTTTTCTTCATCTGACGTCAGTGGACTTACTGCCTTCTGTTTCAGTCATATCAAACTACACGTCCTTCTTTCGTTGTAGTGTCTGGCAAAAACTTTGCCAAACCAGGCCATGTGTTGTGCTCATTATGCCGCGGGACGCGATTGGCTGAATTCTAGGGGCGCGACCCTTTGGATTGACAGGAGTGGAATCGTCCTTTATTGCTGCACATTAAAGCATGTGAAAACGAAAGTGACATACAATCATGTATCTTTAGTATATTGTACTTATTAACAACTAACACAAAATGGTATAGACAGGAGAGGTATGGAGAGGAGCCCAACATACTCAATTGTAATATACATGTACATGTAGAAAGTTTGAAAAAAAACAAACAAAGGGTGACATTCATGTGAAAGACTGGAACTTTGGCTTGTTATACTGCTCACTCGTTCGCCTCTATTAGTATAAGAAGGGGTGGAGGCACAAAAATAGGCACTGCAAACACAGGCATTGCATCATGGTTACATTTTCATTGTGGGCCCTGTGTTTTGCAAGCAGTCCTTGTGACGAGTGTGCATAACTCTACAGTGTGTACTGTTATTTGTTAGAGATTTTGGCAGATTTGTATTAGACGACAAAGCAATGGTACCGGTAATAGTACGTAATTCACACGAAAGGGCAAGCAGAACTCAAACATACCAACACATGCTTTCAGAGTACATGTACCATGTCTCGTACTGACTACAAGCGGAGACATACATAGAGAGATAGGAAGCTGGCTCTTGCTGCTGCTTACATCCTTTGCTACCCTAGGAACCAGGTCGGTGTTTACATTTCAATTAACACAACTCTAAGCCCTCCACCTGCCTCCACATGACCCCAGAGCGTTTTGAAACTAGGTATCCAACAATGGGAAACAAGTATTTTTGCCCCCAACAAAATACTGATGTAGGAGATAGACTTTAAAGGTGTGATGTCAAATTTCGAAATTCGGGATTCTGCACTTCCCAGAAAATTAGTTTCAAATACTGACTTACTCAGACCTTCTGCTAAATCAAAACAAACCAATAACATTTTCAAGTAGCGTACATGAAGGAGTTTCATCGGTCATTTGGACAGCAAAGCGTTATTTACAGGAGTTTAAGTCAGAAGTGCTGCAGCTTCGCAAATTTCCGAAAGTGCCTTTGTTTCCTATCTCCCTATACATGTCTCTGCTACAAGCACGTCAACATGCATATATAACTACTGTCTGACGTTTAACCAAAAAAAAAAAAAAAAAAAATAGAGAGAGAGAGAAAAAAGTGAAGACAATCAGAGGGTAAAGTCTGCGACTCGTAAACGATTTTGAGGCGAGTTTAAAAAGTGGCAAAAGTGCCTCGTAAGACTGAGAGAGGCACGCTATGGTGTTGTTACATGGATGCAGTTCATCCGTGACGTGGAGTACGGGACAGCATAATAATTATGACTTGTACAAAGAACATCACGATGGTGGATGTACCGATTGTGCATAGGTCTTTGAAATATCTTGGGTGACACACTGACGTTCCTTTATTGCCATTGTTGATTATCAAATGCAGTGAAAGTGCACATGTATGTGAACGCTGCACCAAGCAGGCTGGGGAATTCCTGAGGAAAAAAAAAGAGACTGAAACCTAGACCGGGGTGCAGGGGCAGTGCCCTGCTTGGAAACCACGTGGGCAGTGCCCCACTTAAAAAAACAAAAAACAAATCTGAGCATTGTTCAAGGCATTTAGAAGCATCTCCTGGCACCCAAAAGTAAAATGCTGCCTTGATACTGATGTGCAAGTCATCAAAATTAAAGTGATACATGACTGTGTGGGCAACCTTTTCCCCCCTTCCTTTTCTTTGGCTGAAACTTAGATTTGTTTTGCCTGAAAGGATAGGAAATTTTGCTGAAAACTGTCAAATGACTGAAAACTCCCCAGCCTGCCAAGAGAACAAACAGCCAAGAGACATATTCACACTGTGTAATGCTAGCACACCCTAGGTGGTATGATGGCTGAACATTCAAATTCTACGACTTGTTACACTACTGGAGCCCTAAGTGTGGTCGCCGTGTCATCAAGTACACTTCTGTTGGCTCAGTGCCAGCTTTACAGATGCTGTCACTGTCCGGGTGTGATGATAAATACATGTACCATGTTAACACCTCAGACCAATCTGCGAGCATAAGCATGGCAGCATTAGCCCCTTTCAATTTCCAGCGCAAATGAGCTCTGTCCAAAAAAAACCCAAAAACACCCCCAACAACCAACCAACAACAACAAAAGCAACCATCAACTGAGAAATGCCTGGAGATGCTGTAGATGATGCTGACTTTAGTCCATAGCCAATCCTTTTATCTGAATGGACATCTCACTTGTTATGAAGACTGTTGGTCCAAAGCCACTATTACAGTTTAGAACAGGAAAGGCATGACTAGACGGACAAGTCTGTAAATTCCTGGCAATTAAGAAAATTTGTCTGATACACTGTGAAGCAAACTATGAATTATATATACGAACACATACAATATGACTGCTGGATATGAGTATGATGTACCGGGTATATGCATTATGGTTAAAAAGGGGGCGCACATACTACTGATGCGGAAATAACAGGAAAGTTTTCGCGAGTCTTACGATGATGGTAAATGTACTGGAATGGTCATACAGCCAAACGCAACATCATAATTTACTGGTGAAAAATGATGACCACAACGTCTGAATTAAGCGACATTGGTCCCTACAAACAAACATAAATTCGGTCAGTAATCATAAATAATCTGTAAAGTAATGAGCAGAACTGTTCAATATATTGTTTCCTATATTGGTCAAAAGATTGTTTTTTCCATATTGGAGAAATTCAAGTTTCTTTTATTGTTCAGTATACATGTATATATGTAGCTCAAGAAAACTACAGTCACATGAGAAAAACCGCATGGCGGAGAACGTCTGTTGTCATGTGTTGTTATCGCGAAAGCTTGCAGTATAGTAGTATTACGAGACAATTTCAGTCCCATCTTTGGTAAAGGCACGTAACATGTCTCTGTCATAAAAAAAAAAAAAAAAAAGTCTGTAGGCTTCACAAGCACCATTACAGAAATGCATAGCCAGCATTCAATGAGATACACGAGCCAAAAAAAACATCTCAACTTTTAGTCCGTTTCTGCTCACAGGAGTAGATGTAAGGCCAGATTATCTCAAAATGTGGCATATAAAGCTAAATAAAGTGAGAAAAAGCTACACTGAGTATACCAGTAAGCCTAAAAAGCTCTGCCATTTTCTTTCAAACTTGTACGTATTCGTGATAAAAAAGAAAAGAAAAAAAAAGCTCTCTATATAAGTACGTTGCATTTTTTTTTCTGCCACTGCAAGCCGATATCATGCGGAAGCCATAAATAAATGTACGTTGTAAATAAATGTATTTTAGATAGTATTTTGTGCATGTTACGGAGCAAGATGTCTGAGATCGCTCAAAACAAACTGTATGCATAAATGTATATATATATACCTCTCTCAACAAGCACACTACAATAATTATATAAATAACAGCTCCTGGTCCCCGATACAGACAAGAACCATTTGCTCAAATTCAGAGTCTCTCATTTTCTAATTCCAGAACGCACTCTTACCAGCACGTACAATGCTAGCAGTACATGTACATCAACATAATTATATCCAAATACATGCATACAAGGACCCCCCCCCCCCCCAACACACACACACACACCGTTTACTGTATCACATGCTCAATGAGGTACAACAGAAGCTGGTTATGACTTTCACCTTTACATCATCACTCACAACAATCGCATTTTCTACAATGTCTGTTGTACCATAAGCGAATCACAAGACATACGCGTGCAAAGTCATAGCCCCCAGTTGACGCATGCTGCTTCTCAGTTCAGAATTCAGCCCGGCAAAGAAAAAATCTCATGTTCTCTGGTGTGCTGCACACAGGCCACCTCAGTTCTGAGCTGGATTATTCGGGCTGAGTTCTGCTTCGTTTAGCCCCTTCACTGCCAGCCAATCTGGACTGCAGCACAGCTCAGCGCCTGGTGTTTTCTGACTGACTGCAGCCTCTGTACACCTCTAGTATTTAATCTCTTGTAACTTCTGAACAAAATCACCAATTTACTTCATTTTTTTCCTTAATGGTAGCAAATTGGATGTAGTTTTAAAGGGGTGTATATTTGTTTTGCTCCGACTACTCATGTGAATTTTGAAAAAAGCCAGTGTCTCTCAAAAGGCATAACCCTCTATGCACCACGCTTGGCAAAATGCGCGACTGGCGCTCATCTCCGTGCAAGCTGAGATGCAAGACTGGCACCATCAGGGTTTAAAAAAAATGAAAAGAAAAAAAAAAAAGCGAAAATCTAGATTGCAAGTTTATGTGACTTGATTCGCATTCTGGTCAAACATACAAACATTCAAAAAGTGCAAGTGTCACACATACCTGAACCAGCCTTCAGTACTGGTTGCATTTTTGCATTGAAGTAAAAGCTGAAAGGCACACCGTCCGACATTTCTAGACCTACAAAACTTTCACAGCTGCTTTGGTGACGCCTAGCACCGTACCAGTTTAACAGATGATTGGTAAAGCTCTTAACGTGATACAATGTTGGTTACACTCTGTGGGAGCAGCTGAATGTTCAAAATTCTACGACCGAGCGGTTGGTGTTGCGACAACACTCTCGCTCAGTCTGTTAGCTGCATCAATGAATACGCATCTGTTGGCTCAGTGCCAGCATTTGAAATGCTGTCACTGCACAGAAGTCCAAGGACTTCAGCAAACACTGAGAGCCTACGATGACTTCACATACTTGCCAAACGACTTTCCTGTTCACACACTATGAGCGTGCAGTGAGCGGTCTGCAGCTGCCGGCCTGGCACTAGAATTGACTGGCCTGGCAAGGAAAAATAGGACTGTGTTCTATTCACTGGCGAGCCGACAGCGTGCCGCATCGGTGGCCCTGGTGAGCGGATTAAACTGGCTGCGAGTGCATTTTGCCGCTGGTTGGTGAGAAAAATCATCACGTCTGACAGGGCTCTAAGTGGTGTGATGCTAGACACCTTGAAAACAGCTCAGAATGATCTGCGAGCAAAAAAATCATGCAGACTGGACCTTTAAGATAGGACCATTTCGGGTGCAAAGAGCACAACCGTTCCTCAAAAAAACGAAAAAAAGAAGAAAAAAAGTTGCCCTCTGAAAGCCTAGAAATGTCAGACAATGGACCTGTAAGTGTAACAGGCATCTTTAGGAAGATGCAAATATGTCCTCTCCACTCCTTATTTAATTCTCGTCAGTAAGAGACTAGAGAATGCTGGACTTCTTTGCCTCCAAGGCCATCTTCCGCAACTTTCCTTAAAGAAAGTGCACCACAACCACGAAAGCCTGCTTAGCCAAGCTGACCATTTCTGCCGTCTTCTTGACACCGTCTTCTTTACCCTTGTCATTAACGTTCTCCCCCACTGTCGGCTCAAGTTTTGGCACACCCTTCGCCTTCGCTGACCACTCTCGCCTTGCGTTCTTCGATGGTGTTGAGACTAGTCCTGCGTTTTGGGGTCGGGGACTCAGACCTCTTCCTGTCGTGGGTCCCGTACAGTTCATCTTTGGCGCGACGGTAGAACTCCACGGCGGAGCCCTGCAGCTCGTGGGGAGCGGACATGCCGTGCTCGATGTGCAGAATTAAGGCCTCACAAAGGTGGTTTAGGGATTCGAAGGAAGGTCTGAAACAGAGACACGGTTGAAATGAATGCAAAGGCGGGCCTTTAACATTGGGCAATCTAGACAAGAAGTGTAGCAATTAGTGATGGGTCATGTTTGTGCTATGATCCAGTGTACCTGCAACCACATTTGTGATGCATATGTGCATGTATGTTTGTACCATCCGCACATGTTTGAACAAACACAACACCGCAAATTTCAATAAGAAACAAACGTTGGGTGGGGTGGGTGTTTGGGAGTTTGACATCCTTTTCTGTCACGTACGGGTGATATCAAAGACGGGGCAACGATGAAAAAGCCAGCACAAATATTTGGCCCCAGCCGGGATACGAACCAATAAGAAACAAAGAACAAGGTGTAGCAAACAACAGAATGAAACAACAGTGTGTCTACTACTTATTTCATCTTGAGTTACACTGTGCCTGCAAAACAGAAATCATCAGAAGAAAAACCTGCCAGCATGTTACATGTCAGAAACATCAGAAGACCAACAGGCTAAGCCTCTCAATCATTAGACTAGCGACCGCCCCAACCAGTAACTAATAACTCACCGCTTGTTAGGTTCAAGCTGTGAACACAGGACCGCCAGCATGAGCAATGGTTCAGGGCAGTTCTGACAAAACTTCTTGTGAAACAGCTCCACATTCAGCCCAAAGTCCACGCACCTGGGCAGGTCATCGGGGTCCGCTGACACACGAGCTATGACCTGAAGGAACACAAAAAAATGTGAATAAATACATGTATGGTCCCTCAGTCTCTATTTTTTTTTTTGGCTCAAAGTGCCTTGAGCTGAATTCTCTACGTGAATCACGTGCATTCACTCACGCTCAGTTGGTATAGTTTGCCCATTAAGGGGTGCGAATGTATACCAGTCAAGTCTGTCGATATTTCGCACAGTCGTAGAATGAAGTCAGCGGCCACGTGACTTCACCTCACCAGACCCCGGGGTTTATTTGCACTCCCTCCTGCACAGCAGGGATACAGTCGCCCCCATTCGTGGATGACTGGAGTTTATTTGCCCCTCCTGTGCATGACTGGTATCCATTTGCACCCCCTAACGGGCGAACTGTACCAACTGAGCTTCACTCACACCCTGAACAAAACAAATGTGTACACACATACATATCTGAATGCACTTTTAACAAGTTTTGTGGTACGCCTAAGGTATGGTATGGTATCTCTTCTGAAATGCTCATGGCGCTGCAGGGCTAAGGATGAAACAGTGAAAGCCTCCTGCCGCTAAACGCAACTTTATGTGCAAACCTCCACCCTGCTATTCACTCTGCTACATGCAGCAGTAATTCTGTTTTCCATGCCACCAGCCACAGTCTACTCTTCTTTGAAAGATGGACATGGTATTTTCAGCGGGAACACTTGATATTTATGTGTGCGTGTGTACACGAGGGCGGGACAGGCACCGTAAACAAGTCTGCACGTGATTTTGACTCAATTTGGAAAGGAAAAATCCACCCAAATTCCTGCCATTGAAATACATAAAAATGCGTAGAGGGATGTATTTGATTTTTTGGTTACCTAACTTCTAGTAACAGACAACTTTGTCAATTTTAATAAAGGACCGGTGTTTCTGAGGTAAAGTTCTTTTGTTTTACAACACACACACGCGCATGTCTGCGCATGCATGCATGCACACACACACACACACACACACACACACACACACACACACACACACACACACACACACACGCTTGTTTTCTCACCTCACAAACAATGATGCCATAGGAGAAAACGTCGACCTTTTCATCGTACGAGGCTCCATTTAACATCTCAGGTGCCATCCAATAAGGATTGCCTACCACTGTGTGGCGCTTCTTCCGCTGAAACCGTTTCTTCCCCGATCGCCCGTTTTTCTCCTTCTCAACCCGCATTAACTCAGGGTGACGAGGAACAATCTTGGCAAGGCCGAAGTCAGCCACTACCACTGTCTGATCCTGGTTTAAAAAAAAAAGAAAAAAGAAAAAAAAAAGTAGTACCATACCTCTTGAAAGCCCATGCAAAAATCGCGATTTTACTTGAAGCCTTCAGATCACTAGGAGCCACTTCAAGCCACTACATGTAGTATGCAATCTGCAGCAGTTTCAGGTTCTGCGTCAGTCATGACCTTCAAGCGGAACCTCAAGACGCATCTTTTCTCTCAGTTCTAATTTTCTCTCTCTCTCTCTCACATTCCCCCCACCAAGGCGCTGTGAGCACGCTTACTGCATGGAAGTTTTCTTGTAACGCTATACAAATGGCCAATCATCACCAACAAGTCTTATCAGAGACCAGGCAGGGGGGTGGTCAGGCTGAGGCTCTCCAGAGATACACAGTTTCCGATCTGTCATCTGAAGTTTGTGATGGATCAATCAACACAATGTGCAAGCAGAAACCATTCTTTTATACACTTTTCTTTCTGGAATTAGTTCAACGATCACACTTCAAACATACTCTTCTTTTTTGTTAAAGCTTGTTTAATTGCACAAAAGTTAAAACAATTTGGACGACCGACTCTTTCAGATGTCAAAGTTTTCTTGTCACAAAAAAACACCATGACATGCTGCTTGAAATAAGAAATGATGTATGAAATGATTACCTTTCTGATGAAACAGTTGCGGGAATTGAGGTCGCGATGAATGATGTTCATGGAATGAAGGTAACTCTGAAACAAAACCACAAAGACACACATGCTGTGAGCATACAACATACACACACATTAATGACGACGGATTCAAATCTGTTTACCTCCCCTCAAGACGTTTACACTATCACGACCTTTGAGTTGCTGCACGCTGAAGCAACTGAATTAAAGGGTACGGCAAGTCAAGAGCATTATTGGGTTTAAATGACAGATATTGAGGTCCTAAGCTGTTAGACAGCAAAAGTTTTCATGAACAAAGTACCATTTACTCAAAAATGCGCCGAAAACACCCTCTGCTTTCGGTTCCTGGGCTGCGCCATGTTGCCGCACTCTTTCGCGACTGAGACGGGAAAGGTGCTGACGGTGACGTCACTCGACCATCACTGTCGGCAGTACCAGCTTTGAGCGGGTTGTTCCAGAGTATTATTTTGTGTTCGAGATGCCACAGTGCAAAGCGTTTGGTTGTTTCAGCAAACAGGGCATGTGTAAGAATGCAGATGGAAGCCACAAAAGCTTAAACAAATCAAAGGAAAAACGGAGGTTATGTGCGAAATGGTTGGAGACCTTGAAGAACGATCGCTTGCCCTGCCGAGTGCAGGAATACGCCTGGAACAATCGAGACTGACCTCGTTTGTGGAGATCATTTTACCCCGGATTGTTTCATTGGCGCTTTTGCGAACGATGTTGCTGCTTCTCTTGTCAAACACTCATCAATCGGCTCTTCCCTATCGTCCCCACTGTTTTCTGCCCGACCCCTTACTGAGCTCTTCCTCAGAATATTCTGGCTCGAAATTATAAAGAACTATCCCCAAATCCATTCTAGCTTTCAGGAAATAAGCAAAGTGTGTATACGAGCCAGAAATAGCACGCCTAAAACGTGTAGCAGGCACACCTGCACGCACAGAGAGTGTGCCAGCTTAGTGTCGTCTGCTGCTGAGTGGTACAGTGACGTCACTGCTAGGATCAACATGGCAGCCTCCATGGCATCGCATTTCGGCTGCCGTTTGGTGTGATAAATGCTGAATGGTGTATTCATGTTCAAATCTTTTGGGCTGCAGCCGTCTAGGACATCACTATCTATCCCCTAAACCCAACATTGCACTTGACTTGCCTTACCCTTTAAGAGAAAGCTGTGGTTTGGTTTAATTACAAAGGCAAAATCAATCATCACTATTATGCAAGCAATGAGCTTTGTCGTGTGCTTTTAGTGTCTGAGAAAATGCCAGTGCTACAAGTCTGTCACAGGGACAGAGCCTGGAAACACGGATAAGAGACAATACAGTCTCACCACTCACAAGTGAGCCCATAAAAGCAGGTTTTTAATCTTTCACTTCTTACATATGTATATATTACAACCTGTGGCCTGTCCTTGCAGGTATGCCTGGTTTGCAGTGATCAGTCAGTTTAAATGAGGAGTGAAGGAGCAGGCGAGGGGTGTGTGTGTGTGTGTGTGTGTGTGTGTGTGTGTGTGTGTGTGTGTGTGTTGTGTGCAGAATTTTATTGTATTGTCATTGTTGAGCTTACATTTAATTTCCCCACGAGGGGTGAATAAAGTATTCTTATCTTATCGAACTGTACCAATACCCACCATGCCCATAGAGATGTCCTTGACGAACTTGGCACGCTGAACCCAGGACAGGTCAATAGAATGGTTGAGGAGAATGTCAGACAGCGTTCCACCATCCACATACTCTGCAAGCGAGGAAACAATCCACAGCTATTGCATATTCATCGATGCATCATGAATATAAAGTACCATGCAATAATTTTGTTTTCAAACAGGGTGACGATTGTTTCCATATCCAAAAACCTACAAAGAGGTCTTTCCTCCGACAATACCCCTCCCCACCAACGGTACATAAGCTAGACTACAAGTGTTCAGAAGTCATGAACCAGGAGTTGCTTGCAAAATGGAAGCTACATACACTATGATTCATGACTACCATAATGACATTAACTTTTTGACCGCTTTTTACACACACACACAGAAAATCTTGAATTTGAAGGTCTGGTCAAAAACCAAGGTGCCAAAAAAAAAAAAAAAAAAAAAAGTTTCAATTTTGATGTCCAGCCATCTTTACTGACCACCACGTGAACAGCGGGGCTAATAATGACAAAATGACAACTTGCAAGATGGCAGAAACGGAAGTAGGGAAGGGAGACTACTCTGTGCTTCTGGTCTCACGGTGGCAGTGTCAACAAAACGACTGAATGCCAGACTGGCAAACTGGCAAAGTTTTATCAATTTGTTCCATTTCCTCTGAACATTTGGCATTATCCTCAGGGTGCTTCATAGTTTTACTGGTCTGGTTGAAAGATTAGGGACAGAATTTTGGTGCCTGGTTGAAAAGGAGAATTTTTTTGTACCTAACTTTCCCAGATTTTGCACTGTGGTCGAAAAACAAAGATGGTCGGAAAATTAAAGTTATTACCGAAAGCCTGCAGCTACTTTTAAAAAGTGATGTGACCCCTGACCTGTGACCATGTTCAGCTTTTTATCCCTGTACAGCACTCCCAGGAACTTGAGCACATACGGGTTCTCCAGCTTCCGCAGCACAGAAACCTGCACACAGGATGAGGTGAATTTAGACAAATAATTCCATACAAATAATGTATACTGTAAACAGTCAGCCAAAAGAAAAAAAAAAAGACCTGGAGACACATTTTTAATGTATACATAATTTCTCAAAGCTAAAATGCAGGCACTGTACTGCTGGAACATTTGCACCATGAAACACAACTTTTTTATTTTTTTTTTGGCTGCCCCAATTCTTTCCCAGTTCCAGTGGCATTCCTCCCAATCATGGGTGGAATCCACGGAGGGCTCGAAAGCTGGGGCATTTTTTTTTTTTTAATAATTAGAAACACAATAAAATAGTATAAAATAAAATATGATAAAGTGAAAGAAAGGAAAGAAAACAAAGTGACACAGAAAAAAGGGAAAAAGTACCCACCTCATGCAGAAAGCTTTTCTGTGCCTCCTCATCGAACCTGAAGAGTTCCTTGATCACCATCACCTCCCCAGTCACCCTGTGAGTCACCTGCAATAAACACACGTCCACCTTGGTTCAGGATGCCCAGTGCTGTGCCATGAAATAACCCAGGACCCGCATGTAAAATTCGGGGTTAGGGAGTTTAGCCCCGGGTTAGACTCTAACCTCGAACTAAACTACTCTAGGGTTAAAGTTTCTGTTGTTTTTTTTGTTTTTAATCAGGAAGTGGGTCCATTCCAGCAAGGTGCCTATGCCGTAATAGAAGGATTTTTGTCTTTCTGTCTTCGCTTCCTTTTTTTATTATTTAATTTTATTTTGGGGTTTCTTTTGTCCTAGTCTGGGTTAGGCCCATAGCCGTGGGTTGAATTAACCTCGAGTTTTACATATGGGCCCAGACCCTTACCATAGCTCAAAATGTATGTTACAGGAACCAAGTTAACCCCTCATTCAGCCAAGCTAACAAAATAAAAGAAGAAGAAAAAGCAAGAAACATGTGACTGTACTTTACTACACCATAACCTGTGTTTACTCAGTTCCTGAGAAAATGAAAAGAAAACTAGATGAAACTCCCCTCAGCCAATCGAAACAAAACCAAGAAACCAATAAACCCAACAACAAAACATTACCACCACCGACACACCACCACCGACACACCACCACCGACACACCACCACCGACACACCACCACCGACACACCACCACCACAAATAATAATAATAATAGTAATGGATGTTTATTATACTCAGCGAGCTCTAAGCACTTACAATTAAGGAAAATAAGATAAAATTAACATAAAATGGCATGAAAATAATGCCAGAGAGAACAATAAAAGACAGCAACTGTGGCACGCACGCGCGCGCTGCGCGCGCACACACACACACACACACACACACACACACACACACACACACACACATACACACACACACACACACACACACACACACACACACACACACACACACACATACACACACACACACATACACACACACACACATACACACACACACACATACACACACACACACACACATACACACACACACACACACACATACACACACACACACACACACAGTGTCGTGTCAATCCCTCATCACTGCTGCTGGGCTGAGAACAAGTGTGTTTTTACAGCAGTTTTACAAGGTGGGGACCAAATCTATATGCTTTCTGTGTTTTGGGGAGCGTCACAACTAAGACAGCCTTACAACTCACCTTGATGGCCTGTCCAAAGAACCCCTGTCCCAGCACCTCCCCAGGGATGAGATCGGAGGCTCGGAACACGCGGTGGTCCTGTGAGTGGGTGTGGAAAGAGGCGGATCGGCCAAGGTCCATGCTTTTCTGGCGGGAAGGCGGCACTGGAGACGGGGACTTGCTGCGACGCCGTGACGGACTGTGTCTGTAGCCAAGGCAAGGGGAAGAAAAACTGAACGCAACTGGTTACCATGTTGTTCACTGCTGATGTGTAAAAATGGATATGATGTCTAAACCAGTCGTTATGACCATTGCTATTTAAAGAACAATCTGCCACCAAAGCAGAGGAGCAGGTTCGTACCACACATGAGGATTCCCTGTTCTCTTCCCTGTTCTCTTCCAACCACCCACATACTTTTGGCTTAGGCTGCCCGAAGCAAGAATCCAGCAACAGTAATAGTTCTCTGATGGTTGGTTTGCAAGGGAGAACACTCTGCCATGCACAGTTCCTCACCCTTGGCTCCACCAGAACATATTCGACCCATCCCCTGAAATTCCGCCAACCTACCACTGAAACAAGCTGCTTCAAATTCAGATTCTTCCCCACTCTCCCGGCCTCAGCAGCCACAGCTCCCTCCTTGGCAGCATTCAAGGGGGAGCTACACTCCCCCCCCCCCCCAACCCTGTGGAGCTTGACTCTTGGTATTGGCGAACGGGCCAAAGTGCAGCTTTGGAGATTATTCGTTCTCGCAAACGGGGCAACAGCCGCTCGGAAAACGGCTTACCCCTTTCCACCGCTGCACGCGCGCGACGGACTTCTCTGCCCAGCTTTGTGTGAGTCGATTGGCACCCCACCCCACACACATACAAACACAGAGCCTGACTCTTCGTATTGGCGAATGGGCCAAAGTGCAGCTTTGTGTCGGGGATAGAAGACCCTGTGGAGGCCCTGCGCGCGACAGACGTTCTCTGCCCAGCTTTGTGTGAGTGGACTGCCCCCCCCCCCCCCCCCCGACCCATCCCCTGAAATTCCGCCAACCTACCACTGAAACAAACTGCTTCAAATTCAGATTCTTCCCTCACTCTCCCGGCCTCAGCAGCCAAAGCTCCCTCCTTGGCAGCATTCAAGGGGGAGCTACACTCCCTCTCCTTCTACCCCCCCCCCCCCCCCCCAATTAACTAAGTGGGGTAGGGTCCCCGTTATATAGTGGTTAGCATTTCAGACCATGGACCGGGAGACCCGGGTTCGAGTCCCAGCCGAGGCAAGCGGGATTTTTCCTATCTAGGTCGGCTCCTACCCTGAGCAGGTGTGCTATGGGCCCAAAGGGGAGGCTGTTGCTACACAGTCAAGATTCACCCACTTTACGGGTGTGACTTTGGGGCTGCTTCCGACAGCTCAATTGAAGATTGAAGATTCAAGCCTTACCCTCTTGCCCTCAATGACTGTTTGGGCCGCAGTCTGACTGGCGTGTCGTTGATCACCAGCGACTGTTCGACCTCTGACCCCACGCTTCCCTCGCTTATCGACGAAGGGGTAGAGGGTGTGGATGGCGTGGGTGGGGTGGAGGAAGTGAGTGTGGTGGTTGTGGTAGCGGCGGTGGTTGTTGTGAGTGTGGTGGTGGGGATGACAGTAGTGGCGTTGCTGTCAGCTTCCGTGTTGATGCGCAAGGGGGACAGATCTCGCTCCACTGTGATCTGCACTGTTGATTTTGACTTCAGAAGGGCATCAACCTAAAGACAGAGAGAAGAGAAAGAAAAAAAAAGAGGAAAGAAGTGAAAACGCGATACAACTTTTTACAAGATGTGATTGTGAGAATGTATATGGTCAGGGTGTGAATTTTCTCACAGTTAATGTTAATTTAAACAATGGCAAAACCTGGTATACAATTACAGGGTTTATAAAAGTTGGCATAGTAGGAAACAGGGTTTAAAATGGTCCATGATCCACACGGAAGAGGGTGGGTGGGTGTGTGTTTGGGGGTTTAAAGTCCTTTTCCACCACATAGTCCACACGGAGGAAAAGTGAGTAGCATTTAGTGAGAAAATGGCAACACCATGAGCGTGCATCTGCTGTTGTGCTACGGATGTCTCAGGGCATGCTTCCCCGGCATTTAAAAAAAAAAAAAATCATGTATTTTGGCATCATTTTAAGTGCTTCAGAGGAGGAAACACCTCTCGTTTTTAGGAAAATATTTAGAATTAGACTACACTCTGTGCAATTTGGTGCGTCTCGGCATGATTTTTTTTTTTTTTTTTTTTTTAGGCGCTTCACAGGAGGCAATACACTTTTTGGGAGGAGGACAATTTTTAGCCAAAGGTGGAACTCCACCAAAATGTGAAAGATTTTAAGCCCTGAGTAAAAGTCTGTGAGGCAGTACAGCAAACTGCCAAACAGGAGATAACCTGACTGCACTGAAAAAATTGTACGTAAGCACTCACCTCCTCCACTGTCTTGTCTTTCACTGTTGATCCATTGACTTCAAGAATGCGATCCCCAATTTTCAGTGACTCCAAGTCAGGACTCAGGTCCAGCCTGTAGATGGTAAATAGTAATGTATTTCATTTTCACTTTGATTTCTGTTTTTTGTTCCTTTTGGGAAATTCTGGATATTTCTGCTGGAGGAAGCATGTCGCGGTGTGTTGCGTGTTGTCTGTGTGTGTGTGTTTGGGGGTGGTTTCGGGCCTTGGTTGGTAATGTGTCCCACTCCCCGCTATCTTTTCCCAGTGTGGTTATTTCTCGTGCGGTGCGTGTTGCACGCTTTTGGCGGGCACGGGGTGCCTCCGATTTCGTGAACACGGGTCGCAGGTGTTCATGCGGAATGTCAGGCCGGGGCAGAACATGTTCGAGAGCTCTACAGTACAGGTAGCTTCATCATTGAGGCTCGCAGTTGTGGTCGCCATTTTTGGGACCCGTTGTATTATTGATACACTTATGTGTTGCGGGAAATACACCAGGGGAAGTCTTCGTCCTTCCATGTAAGTATTCATCTTTCCTCGTCTGTCTGTTTCTGGTTAGGTCTTTGTGTGTAGTTAGGGGGGGAAGGGGGGGGGGGAAGGGGGGGGGGCGAGTTGGTTAGTCATAGGTTCACCGCTGTTTCACTATCATGCCATGTGTTTTGTCCCTTATCCGGTCATTTTCCCCTTTTCGTTAATTCATCTTCATTTTATCATGCCATCGTGGTCGGTCTTTGTTTTCATGTATAAATCATTGAGACCAGCATTGTTTCCGTATCATTTTTGTGGTGCTGTTGCTTTCGATGTACCTATCAGTGTTTCAATCGTGGGGTAATCTTGGCCTTTCAGGCCTGTTTGTGAATTTTCTATTTCATGTCACCTTCGACTCGTGAGGCCGGGAGCGACAGTTTTTCCTTCCCGAGTGTTGAGAGTCGTTGCCACCAGGGACTCCAGTACTGTTGTCGGCTTGTCTGGCTCAGGGAGAAACTAGTGAAGTGCACCCGTTGTCATTATCTCAGCGGCCTTCTTCAGCACTGCCGGGCTGCTTCATCGCCCTCCACCGTCCTCTGCTGGCCGTGATCGTGGTGCATAAAGCCGGGCGCGGCGGGGTGTTCACATCCTCCTCCTCGTCAAAGTCACCACTGTTGTCGTCGCCCTCCTCGAGCCTCCGTTCACCCTAACTTTTGGGCGGGGAGAGGGGCGCAGTGATATTCACGCTACGATCCTCCTCACTCTCTGCGCACTGTATTCTACGCGCGGGAGGGAGAAGGGAGAGTCATTCAGTCTTCGTATCATCGTCCTTCAGTCTTCAGTCTTCGTATCATCGTCCTTCAGTCTTCAGTCTTCGTATCATCGTCCTTCAGTCTTCGTATCATCGACCTTCAGTCTTCGGATCATCGTCCTTCAGTCTTCAGTCTTCGTATCATCGTCCTACAGTCTTCAGTCTTCGTTCATCGTCCTTCAGTCTTCAGTCTTCGCGTCATCGTCCTTCAGTCTTCAGTCTTCGCGTCATCGTCCTTCAGTCTTCAGTCTTCGTTCATCGTCCTTCAGTCTTCAGTCTTCGCGTCATCGTCCTTCAGTCTTCAGTCTTCGCGTCATCGTCCTTCAGTCTTCAGTCTTCGTATCATCGACCTTCAGTCTTCGGATCATCGTCCTTCAGTCTTCAGTCTTCGCGTCATCGTCCTTCAGTCTTCAGTCTTCGTATCATCGACCTTCAGTCTTCGGATCATCGTCCTTCAGTCTTCAGTCTTCGGATCATCGTCCTTCAGTCTTCAGTCTTCGCGTCATCGTCCTTCAGCCTTCAGTCTTCGTATCATCGTCCTACAGTCTTCAGTCTTCGTTCATCGTCCTTCGGTCTGCGTCCTTCTACAGTGGGCCGCGTTTCACGCTGTCGTCCCTGTCAGCGTCCGCTTCTTGTGTGTTAGATTAAAGCACGTGCGTAGTTAAGCATATCGACAAAGCGGGACAGGTTAAGATTACATCCGCTGTCAAGTGTGACGCCTAAGTATTCTACAAGTGATCCACTTTGTTGTTGTGAATGTCTGTTTATTATTGATATATTCATCCTTACTTCTTGTAGCCATCTCCCACCTCATCTTCCCATCGCCACCTTCATTACCATTAGCTTCATCGTCAACCCCATCTTCGGTATCATCCTCATTGACGTTATCACCCTTTCCGTCTTCATCCGTCACCATCATCATTGGCCTACGCGTCCTTCGTGTGATAGTGTGGTAGCGTTAATAAAAAAGCTCTATTGTCGTTCCTCGTGTGTTGTGTCGTTCATCTGTCTCTTTCGGTTCCTGTCTCTTTTGTTGAAAAGGGATCTTCGACCCAGGAGTGGGTGGGGGACGCGACAAAGCACAGTGTATGTCAAAACTCTGTCGAATCATCCATTTCATTCTTTGATTGTCTTTACTCTTTTCTTCTGCATTTTTTCAACTCCTTCTCTCCCTCTTTTCTTTTCAAATTGCTGAGAAGACTTGTATTTTTCTGCTGCCGCTCCATCAAACTTGGCAAGCCTTTTTCCTTTGAAAGATGGATGTGCAGTATTTAAGGTGCACACACACGGACAAACGTGTACGTAGTGAAAGCCAGGCAGGTAACACTATCGAGCCTGCACCTCAAAACTGGCTTGAAAGGCCCTGGAGAAAAAGTCCAAACCTGCCTATCAGTGAACTGATACACACAAAAAAGGATCAGTGTCCATATACTCACTCAGTTATGGTAATGAAAGGTTGAGCCCTGTCATTGTAACTATGTCGATAGGAAACTGGCGACTGGTCGGCAGCGATGTGAACGGCACCCCTCTTACTGGCATCAGGAGTCGGAGGGATTTCAACCAGTTGTATGCAATGTGGTTTGCGGCGGTGGGGGGACGCCGTAAGCAACGGCCGAGTTACCTCCTTGTAACACCGTCCACTGCAAAGGCAAGACAAGAACAGACGTCATCTATCAAACCGTTTCACTTCTGCTTAAATACATGTACTTTAAATGCCATTAAAAAAAAAAAAAACCAATTCAGAATTCCAAGACCACTGTCAACATGAACCCTGCACTTCCCACAGTTTATTTATTTATTTATTTATTTTTAAAAAGAATAGCATGTTTATTCACCATATATCAATTAGCACCACTGCTTGGAACCTAGCATTCATCTGTGTACGTATGTATTGTGTATTTTTGGTATTTGTCTTAAATCTGGATTTTTTTTTTTTCAGTGGGAATTAAAAAAAAAAAAAAAGTTTCCGGTATACACAAACACATACAATACAGAGACAAAGATAAATAGTACTAAAAAGCTGAACATACATGAACAAACAAGGCATTCAAATACAGCCATGTCACACACACAGATAAGAAGGTTAGTCACTCCCCATAGTCTCAATCAGATTCAATTACATGTAACTGAAGTCACAAAATTTGGAAAACCCTTCACATGTGAGAAACCAGTGATCGCGCTAGGAATTTTGAAAACCGGTCCCATCAGCAACTACCCCACACTGTCACTCAGCAACCTGTGTCAGAACCGGTCCCATCAGCAACTACCCCACACTGTCACTCAGCAACCTGTGTCAGAACCGGTCCCATCAGCAACTACCCCACACTGTCACTCAGCAACCTGTGTCAGAACCGGTCCCATCAGCAACTACCCCACACTGTCACTCAGCAACCTGTGTCAGAACCGGTCCCATGAGAATTAAAACCGGTCATAAGAATTACACTGCAAATCGACCTAAACACAATCACAGTGTCGCAACACTGTATCGGTATGCGAGGTAAAGATAGCAGCGAGCCCATCGCAAGAACAAAGAAGCCTTGGCCAGTGGGGAACAAACTATGGTGACAGTGATTAACGTTCGCAGAAACTGGTACCCCCCCCCCCCCCCCCCCCCCCATCAGAGGCCAAAGTGTTTACCGGTCCCAGCAAATTACAACCGGTCCCTAGGACCGGCAGCTCCAAATTTTTCCGGTATGCTGGTTTTGCAAACGGTATTTTACCGGGACAGAGAAACAACACCTACGTTTCGTTTTACAACACCACATTGTCAAAGATGAACGGGCACAGCCAGGAGCTGACTCCAAAACTCCAGCAGTGATTAACTTACCAGTGTTCCCGATTACGCAGAGGTGTGCGTATCTGTACGCACAAAACTCTTAAATAGATGCACAGATTTGAGAACAGCGCATCATAAGGGGATGCACGTGTGATCTCGCCGTGACAAATAGTATTTTTCCAAGTCTCCCGGAAACTCAATGAACAAAAAGCGATCTGTAGAGCTCTATCAGCGAACACTTGTCACATCGCATTTCCGCAGAGTCGTTGCGCACAACAGACAGAATCCGACTAGCCTCTATGCACTCTGGAACACTTTTTGTGCGATCACAACGCGCTGTTTGGTAAGCGTCCCCTTGCTGATTCGCTATGGCTGACGCACTACAATTCACATACATTTCTTCTACTTGAATACTTTTGTAAGAAAGAACAACAAAATTAATGGTTTTGACTTACGAACTGTTTATACCAAAAGACCATGCACCCTGAAAATTCAGAAAGGACCCTCAAGAGCATGGAGAGATGGTCCAAGGACCCTTGCATTTTCGAATCACAGGGAACACTGCTTACTTACCTATCAGTCAAAATACAAACATTCTCTAATTTTCAAGACTGAGACGACCTGTTCAAACACTTTCCAGTAAAACATGACACATAATGTCCGGAGCAGCCCTAACAGCAGTGACAGGATGAACTTGCTCCCTATACTCACCAGAAAAGTTTTGATCGCTCAACGAGAGCGTATGTGTCCCCATCTCCGATGTAAGAAAGACATTTCTGGCACTGGAAGCACTCAGGGTGATAGCGATGCTCACCGGCAACCTGTAAAAATGACGCACGCTAGATAAGTTGAACTTTTAAGGAATGAGCATTTTCTACTCATCTATCCACCCGGTACTGTAAAACCTACCCAGTCTGAAAAGGAGAAAAGAGTGTCAATGGTTGAATCTGGCATTATCTACATGCAGCAGATTCAGTTCTTTGCTGATCTGTCTGTTTCATTTAACCCCTTCAGTGCCAGCCACTCTGAAATACAGCACTCCTCTGTGCCAGGTGTTTTCTGGCTGATTGCAGCCTGTGTACACCTCTACTATTTAATCTCTCGTAACTTTTGAACAAAAGTACCAACTTACTTCTTTTTTTCTTTTTCTTTTTTTTTTTTTTGGGGGGGGGGGGGGGTAAATGGTAGCAAATTGGATGTAGTTTTACAGGCGTATATTTGTGAATATGTATTTTATATTCATGTGAATTTTGAATAAAAGGCCAGTGTTTCTCAAAGGTCTTGCCAAAATGTGCAATCGATGCTCATCTTCATGCAGATTGGTGCCGAAAGGGTTAAACGTCGGATAGCTCTTTGTGTGGGTACATGATGGACAAATATGGCAAGTGTACTGACGCAGTGTGCTTCAGTATAGAGGCAATAAGTCAATAAATTACAAAGAATTATACTTGGAAAGGAAATATGCTTCTATCTGTCATGATGACAGGGGTACACAAGAACAGCAGCAGCAGCAGCAGCAACAAAACACAATCTTACCATGACAGGCCCGGTGATGAGTTGAGAACAACTGTTGCAGGCTGTTCCGAACTTGCTCCAGTAGTCATGGCGACAGTACAGCTGGCCGTCCTTCTCAAAGTACCAGTTGTTCAGGCAACGCTGGCAAACGGTGCACCTGGAACAGGAAATACTGAGGGTAAGGGAAATAAGTCCAGGATGATGATGTTCACACACACACACACACACACACACACACACACACACACACACACACACACACACACACACACAGACACACACAGAGGAATTACTCAGCAGTACAAAATGTGCTATGGCTGCTACATGCCCTTGTGATTCCTACCCAAAGCTGTTGCACCACATAACATATAGTGAAACAGATTTCATGTGCAATGTGCATGTTCAGGTCATAAGACCGGGATTCCTGGGCATACATGCATGTGACGTAATGACTCTGCATTAGCTTGACAATGTCTTTTTTTGTATCTAGGCAATCCAGCATGATAAGAGTTTTTAACCACTGCAAAATGAAAAGTATGTTTGATTGTCATTAACTCTGAAGTTTATCAATTTCTTCTACCACACCCCCACCCCAACATACGCCCCCTTCCACCCCCCTCCCCCCCCCCAAAAAAAACAACAACAAAACAACAACAAAATTCAACAACAAAAACAAAAAAACAAACAAACAGACAAAACAAAACAAGAAAACAAACAAAACAAACAACCCCAAACAACAAAAACATGTCCGGAACAATGTCCCCAAGGCACAACTGATGTATACTAAGTTCCCCTTAATGTTGTCTGTCATTATTCCCTAGTTAGTCTGCTTGTTTATCTATTTATTTACTAAAATATTTTGTGTTTAATTACTTTCATCTGCTGTCATGCTGCTTTTATGTAATTACCTGTCACACACTGTATGAGTCAAAAAGTAAAAACAACACACACAGACACACACACACACACACACCCTCTCTCTCTCTCTCTCTCACACACACACACGCACACGCACACACACATACACACACCAAAACGAAGGGACGGTTTTCCTATTGTCAACGGCAACGGACCTACATGCGCAACGCTCTGTAATTCTCGTCCGCGAAACAGGAAGATAAATGTCAAACCCATTCAATGCCAAACCAATGTCATGTGAACAGCGCAGTACATGTACTAAAAACCCAGAAGGTATTAATATCAACGGTGCAGGGTAACAGCTAATTCTACACCATCGCTCTTGCAACTGATGTAACAGGAAGAGAACTGAGTGCCCTAGTACAGAATTTGAACGCACTAATCCTCCTTGTGACGCAAAACTCGAACCTGTAGTGGCAGCTAATCATCCGTATAGCTAAATTGCTGTAAAGGGGGGTAATCTTCGACAGCATGAACCGCCGTAGGCGCTAAGTCAACCCACTTCGGTTCGTAGTTTTACTGACGTTGATTGCAGGGCATGGATTGGGGGATGGTTGGGACTGGCGCCTCGTTCTCGTCTGCTTCTTTTCATTTAAAATTTGAAGTCTCAAACTCGCCCGCAATATCTATTGAGAAACACTTTGAGTGTTCTAAACGTAGAAACCGTTTCAGTATCGTTTCTGATTGTTGCTATTCATTAAAGAAACAACTGAATAACTGGTTGTTTCGTCGATATAATTATAAGTAAAGCAACCAGTCAACGAATCAATCCGTCGATCGATCGACCAACCCATCAATCCATTCTATCCAAATACCGTAGCATTAATCAACCGATCATTACTGAATCTACCAGTCATTCTGCTGGTCGAAACAACAAATCACTGAGTCAATGAAACGGTCGACCGGCTAATCACCCCACCTACCCATTTTATGCAATTCTCCCTAAATCAATCCACCAGACTTCATGGAGTCTACACGAACTGTTCTGCTGGCCTTAAAAACAACAACAACATCAACACACACACACACACACACACACACACACACACACACACACACACACACACACACACACAACTAAATAACTAAATAAATCCACGACGAAAGGCAATGGACGTGTTCAGCTTTCATAAACGAGAAAGCCCTAGAGAAAATTCTTTCCGGCCCGCGTGCTGAGATTGCATCAAGATCAAATCAGACACACATAACCTGGTTTGACCCGACACCCCGTCAAAACAGCCAAGAAATGAAAACGTAAGCACAAGACAGGCCAGACACGCCGGCGTACGTCAGTTCGATATCAAACACTTGAGTTAGATAACACTAGCGGTTGTAAGTGTAAAAACACAATTCGTCTCTCTCTCACCCCGGCATGTGAATATCTGCACCCAGTGACCGTTTGTCTTTCCCCACTTCCACAGTTGCAGGTGAATCCTCAATCTCTGACGACCCAGGCATGTTTCGGAGAAGACTGTAGTTCTGTTCACACTGTACGTAGGTGTGCGAGTGTTTCGACTGTCGCACGCTGATGACTGTCTGTGATCTTTACACTCGGTGATCCTTAGAACCAGAAGCCTCAACCGCTGACGACCTAAGCATGTTCGGCCAAAGACTATAGTTCTGTTCACACTCTATGTATGTGTGTGAGTGTGTACGTGTGTGTGTGTTTTGACTGAACAACACTGCTGACTGTCTATAAATTATAATCTTTACACTCGATGATCCTTAGAACCAGACGCCTCAACCGCTGACGACCTAAGCATGTTCGGCCGAAGACTATAGTTCTGTTCACACTCTGCGTACGCCCCTGCGTATGTTATGACTTTCCCTCACTGACGCACAGTCTATTGTCTATAATCTTCACACTGAATGTTCCACTGGTCTAACCTGAAGGCTCAACCACTGACGAACCGCGCATGTTCTGCCGAAGACTATAATGACAGTTCTGTCCACACTGTACTGTCCCTCTCTGCGTGTGTTCGTGAGTGTGGTGACTGCCCCACACCTTTGCACCGACTATGATCTTTACACACTCCTCTGGTTTAACCTTTGCGGGCCGTGTGACGCCCGGGGGGGCTGACGACAATTACTGGAAGATCCTAACGCGCTTCTCGCTAATAACTTGCCTGTCCGCGCCTCGAACGTACACTTTACCACGGGCAGTGATACATGTGTGGTAGTACAGCGTGCGTTAATTTCGTGGGGGCGGTCGCGGAAATTTGTGAGTCATAAGTACGACTGTGGGTTCAGTGTTGACATCCTATTTCTATCTTTGAACTGCGGTTTCCTAGTCAATCGGTGACGTACAGCACTATCTCAGGCAGGCTACCTTCCCACCAGTACGATGATCTTTCAATGAACTGACCGCATGCACTCGCGGGAAGAGAGATCAACAGCACGGATAAAACCTCTCGAGCGATTTACATGAACTAACGAACACCCACTCATTCTCGAGATTTGACGCTGAATACTTGACTGCCGCACCAAGAATAAATAAACTTTTAGTTAACGCGGCAGGCTTTCAATAGCCACCCAAACAAACCTGAAATGCTGAGCGGAGAAGGCTGCAAGGCCAGAGAGTAGGCAAAAGGCAACCACTGAGACAAAAACAAAGTGTTCGGGTATACACAGTGGTGCAAGACACGATAATGTCTTCTTGGGCAAATGGAAACCTTATTGCAGTCTGCAGTTATATTATATTATCACCACCTGCCTGCTGTTCGGCTGACTGCTCATCTCTTAATTCCAAACCCCACCCTTCCAAAGGAGTTTGTCACACAGTATTCGATCTAAAATCAGTTTGGAGACACACACACACACACACACACACACACACACACACACACACACACACACACACACACACACACACACACCCCGAGAACGAAAACGAAAGTGCTATGAATTTGTAAACAATAGTCTCACTGTTCACTCTGTGAAATGAAAAATTCACGAGCTCACAACACAGCGAGACGCAGATTCCGGTTCACACGGGAATGTACTGTACACTCTGACTACCGAAGACTTTAAACAACTCGAATGACGAATCAATGGTTTAAACGGCGAATGCCTGTTTCCTAATACCCACACCTATGGTCGCAGTTCTAACATTCAGCATCGACCCACAAAGTATTTCACGGATGTGGGCAACTGCCAAGGCAGGCATCACACAGGTAACTGAACTCAGTGAAGGTACCATCTTAAAGCTTTACACCTCTCCAGAAACGCAACTATTTCACGACTGTGACGCCCGACTCGTGTTACAGGGGGGAAAAAAATGTCAACGAGCGTTTCCATCGGTCCAATCTGAAACGCAACTATTTTACAACTATGACGTCCGACTCGTGTTACATGGGGAAAAAAGTCAACGAGTGTTTCCACCAGTCAAGACTGTGAAACGCAACTATTTCACAACTATGACGTCCGACTCGTGTTCCCCCCACAAAAAGAGTCAACGAGCGTTTTCACCAGTCAAGACTGTGAAACGCAACTTGTTGACCACTAAGAACGTCCCACTCGTGTCAGAGACGACTGAAATGTCACGCTGCACCGCGGTTAAGGAACAATGTGTCCATTTAACTTCAGGAGTGCTGTTTCCACTGCATGTACTCTGAAAGTATTTCCGCATTCTTTTAACGCGTGAGAGACACAATGCACTGCTGTCATCGAACCAATGAGAACTGACACTAGGTCAAGTACACCACTCGGAAATCCCTGACTGTAAGTGTTAGCATCATTTTCCAGAACAGTCTAATCATTCTCTCGTGTCCAAGGGCCATGAGCGCTGAGGACTAGTTACGTGGTAGTTATTTCAGGAATTTTGTGGTGGGGGAAACCCCGAAGAGATGCTGCAGAGAGCAGGCCTGTAATTTCCTTCCACCTCTGGGTTGTTTCAGAAATATTTAAGTCACGCTGGGAAATATGCATGATTAACAAAGTGTGGGGAAAAACACCACATGCCACTCGTTGCTTATCTTACAACGAAACCTGATTTTTAAATATCTACGCGAAACTAGTAATTTCGGGCTTTCAAACAGAAACACAAGTTTCTCACACGAACGCGATTTATCACTGACTAACGACAAACAGCTAGAGAGTAGAGTGATAACATCCGAGCAGCCCACGTTGCTGATGAAAATGTTGCAGCAGCCTCAATAAGTTCGGGGTGTGAGTGTGTATCACGTGATGGAGAGAAGCCCCACCAATACCGAATGCAGCCCGCCTCACCGCATGAAAACCAGTACTGAGAAATGCAGTGTGAGGCCTCGACGTCATCACGTCTGTTCTATGCTGACTTACCTGGTAATAGG
>JACVVK020000629.1:265000-277500 GCA_018292915.2 Batillaria attramentaria
TGTTTGGAAGCTGACCGCCAAACCGGTACTATTATAACAGCGATACACTCGACGCGTGCGTACGTCAATTACTTTGTGTACGTTGGGCGAAGGGCAGAACTTCGACACCAAGCTGGTTTCCTAGTGGAATAACGCCCATCTGATGGCTTTCTTGAAGCCACTTTGTCAGTGAAAGAATGTCGGTAGGAGACAATATTGTTTCCCAACCCAAGAAAGGAAAACAAACATGAATACCTGTCATAGTCCTTCACATTCCTGAGACAATTTTGCGAAACCCGTAAACATCTCCCCCGGCGAAACTCACTAACCCACATAAGGACAGAAAACCCCTGGAAAATCAAGTTAACACCTCTTGCATACATTACGTGAATGCCAAAGAAGTGGAAATTAACCGCTAAAACAAGAGGTTCCTCTTCCGTGTAAAACCGGTTAGGAGCAGGCTGATTTGCGTCAGCACTCTGAAGTCTGTGCGTCGTCCGTTTACAGAGCTACTCTCTCTCTCTCTCCACTCTGTCTTAGTGGCTGTGTTCACTATACTGGGCCAGCAAAACAGGGTCCAGGCATTCAGCGTACGTAGGTAACGGATAAGGCAAATGCTTGGACTTAAAGGCTCAAATATACGAGGTAAAAGGGAGGGGAGGGATGGTGGTGGATTGTGAGTTGTAGAGTACGAGATTACCACCAAAGATTGTATATATATATATAGCTATAGGCTATTTCCAACATCTTCGGTGCCACTTACAAAACTCCAAAGAGCGCTAACTGCGATGCTCCATTTGAACATCGGGACTGTTTTGGTACGTTTGCGGATATTGATGAAATTAGGTGTTCAAGGGACCCTCACAACTTTTTTTTTATTATTTTTTTTAGCGTGCGGCCATTCTACACACACACACACACACACACACACACACACACACACACACACACACACACACACACACACACTATACTTAGAACAAGGGCACTACGCTATTGGGACCACTTGCCGCTCATGATCGTGATGTATACAAGCCTCTAGCATTTTAATTTGACACAAGTGACTGTTCCGGGAAGAATAGGGAAATCGGGGCTGGGGAGGAAGGGTACAAATTAAACACATCCATTAAAAAGCAAGAAAGAAAGAAAGAAAAAAAAAAACACAAGTGTTGTATGTAGGCGCGCCCCTAGATCCATTATAACATCCATCAACATCGTATGGCGCCAGGTAAGGCCAGGTAGCAACATGAGGGCAGCACACGTGCAACGCATGTGGCACCTACTTCCATTAACTTCAAGGAAGGAATCTAAACATGATCACTACATTTGCTTAGAAGTAATACCAACATCTCTTCTAGTTATTCCACATAAATGCGACTTTTCTGCGACACACTCGGACTAGCGATCAAACACGCGGTCGCCATGTGCCTCTCAGAGATAGTATTCAATTTTCGGTACTTTAATTCTAGCGCCAACGAAGCCGTTTTTCTGATATACAGTAACATAAACTATGTCTTGCATTTGTACATGTATTTGTGCGTAAGAAACAAAATGTTTGTCAACTCACATCTTCCCAGAGCTGGGGACCAACCACCGCACACAACCATCGAGTAAGTACTGACAATTCCCCCCCAACCCCCTACCGCACCCAGCGCAAAGGGATCACACACACACACACACACACACACACACACACACACACACACACACACACACACACACACACACACACACTTACTTGATTCTCAAGTCTCATCTTGCGGACTAACGAGCTGTTTACATTTTCTTTACTGAACATCAACCCACAAGTGTCCTCCTATATGAGTCACCCAGTGTATACTTTCAAAGCAGCGAGCTCCAGTACTTCGCAGTATAAATACATTAGCTCCTGTTTTGTTATTATATACATTATATATAAAAAATGTAGGTCCTCACGACGGGTGATGATTATAAATGATACCGCCATGACACCTGACCCTACCGTACAGTATTTACTGGGTCAACACCGCAATTATAGGTTATACCATTAACCCTTTCACTGCCACACACGTTTTTGGTCACTCACTGGTTGTATCCCTTCACATGACATGCTGTACAATTACTACAAAGGCAGCAAAACGTGCCTGTATGTGGAGAGCTGGTGGTTGTAGTTTTTTTTTTTTTAACCACTGTTACCATTTTGAACAAGACTGACGTCTAGGCTAGAGGCACGAGTCATAAAATTCTGCCACCGTGGCAGTGAATGGCTTAAAGCCTCTATGTTCGTAACGCCGCTGAGATGGAAAACTGCCGCTTTCGAGGCTCTGAAGTTGTTCACCAGATAGAGGGATCTTTTATATTAATGTTTATGGATGTTTTGTTATAACATTGGTGTAAAATTTATGTACAGATCACTGACCTCAGAACAACTATTTATAATGAACCAACTTCTTTGAAAAGAGAAGTGCATGCAAGCAAGACTCTTTGTGGCCCTGTATAACTTACCAGAATTCCAGTGGAGGTGTTCCAGTCAGTTGTAGACATCCTCTTTTAGCTCATTTTAGTGTAAATTTACATACATCAAATCAGAGCGGTTGAGGATGAAACTTCAAATAACTTTTTTACCGATAGGAGTACAATCAAAATTGTTTATGTGTTGAATGTGTCTCTAGATGCACTTTAATAAGACATGGGAAAAAAAATTCAAATTTTGAGATTAATTTTAGAAGTTGATGTCACAGTGGTTAGTCACTAAATCTGACTCTTGGCCATATATATATATATGGCTACTGTGACCGTTTGTGCGACTTTGTGGCTTCTAATAGTAGAGAAATACGACTTGCTTTGAGCCTACGGTCCATTTTTGAAGAGACTGGGACTCGAAAAAGCGGATGAAAATAGCAACCAATCAGCGCCGTCTAGTTGGTTCTCAGTTCGCAACCAAATAACGTCGTCAGCTCAGTACGCGGTACACTTCTAGAACAACCTAATACGCTGGCCAGCTCACCATAACGGCCTCAGATGCTGTACTGTGTCCCAAAGTGACTGATTCTGATGCACAGAGTCAGCGCATTGGATGAAAAGATTTCCACACGCTGTTGTATGCTTGCCGTACGTATTGAGACAATACAAGTCGCAATACGTATGTCAGACACACAAGAGCGTGTGGAAAACTTATCATCGAATGCACTTAATCTGTGCATCAGAATCAGTAACTAGGGTCACAATATAGCATGTGAGACCATTTTGGTGACTGTGGCCGGCGCATAATTATGTTCTTGTGTTGTTCTAGCAGTGTTTCGCGTACTGAGTAGACGACGTTAGTTGGTTGCGCACTGAGGACCAGCTGGACGGCGCTAAAGGCTGGCTATTTTTAGAAGATTTTTCGAGTTCCAGTCAGAGTCTGTTCAGGAATGGACCGTAGGTTAACTATAAGTCGTATTCTCTAATAACAGAAGCCATAAAGTCACGAAAATGGTCAAATGCAAACAGTTAGAGCCGCAAAGGCGGCAGTTTTCCGCCTCAGCGGCTTTACGAACATAGACGCTTTAACACCAAAAACAGGAAAGGAAAAAGCACAGCAACATGAAATTTGAGATGAAGGGCAGTACACTATCTCACGAATTATCTGGCGCAGACATTAAACATTCATGTCCACCGCTGGCCGGTGGAAGAGGGAGGGAGGGTGTTCATAACCGCAGCTGAAGTGTCAAGAGTGACGAGAGCAGGAAACTCACACGATGATGCTTCTAAATACTGCAAAACATACATATATATATATATACTGTTCATGCATCTATTGATTCATCCATACTGAACGATGCTGAACACGAGAATGTGGTGAAAGCTGATACTGATGCTGACAGGATAACCTTAGCTTCATCATCATTAGCTTGCTTTACGTCCTATGGCTTTTGGCCCTTAAGGACAAGTTGTTCCTGGCGTGTGACTTTGGCTGCTTGGCTAGGCGAGTGTCTTTGGGGTGTGTGAGGGCTGTTTTGCTTAGCTTTGGTCAGCGTCAGAGGATCTTCGCTTGGCTTTCAGATGCCTGGTCTGGGTTTGTTTTTCGGTGCCTCAGTCTGTTCTGTCATCCGTACTTTTGCCTTTTAGATTATCACTGGGGTGTCCCCTCGCTTTTTGGGTTTAGAACCATTTTGTCAGATCTGATCTGACGATCGCGTCGGCCAGGGAAAAACCTTAGCTGGCAGTCCTATTCTTCTATGACGGTGAGTTTGTCGACACGAATTTGGCCGGATCCCCTATAGACGCGAACCACGTTACATCACTCTTGGACCAAAACCATTGTATGCCAAGATATACATCTGCCGTGTAATGGCAAAACACTAAATTCATGATATCATTTTTTGTTTTAAAAAAAGACCATTACGTCATTGTCTTTCATCTTAAAAATTACGCTTTTTCCATCAAATGACGCCATGGACTGACCGTGCTGTGCCACTGCACGGCAGACGTGTGTACACGAATTGTACGTCTCTCGGTGCCTGAAACTGGGTCAGAGCATAAAGACTGGGGAATAAAACCTTTATGGTTCAGGAATCAGAAGTGTTTACACTGGTCAGCGACTGTACGAATGGATGAGATGAGCTCGGGCCACCAAGTGGCTTGTCCCGCGAAGTCAAAGGTCATGGCGTTCATAAACCCGTTAACCCTCTTCCGGGCCCCGGCTCCACCGCTTTTATAGGCCTACACCTTTCACACTTTTTCCTCCGAACTAATAGATCTTGGTAGCAGTTCACTGACATCAGCAGCAAGAAATGATACCAGACGAACCAGAAGTCACGTTGATCGAGATATTAAAGCTGTCCTTGTATGTGTTTTGTTTGAAAGTGTCCAAATGAAGTGTCCTTAAAGTCTCACTACGTATGACAGGCGTACAAGAGCGTGTGAAAACTTTTCATCGAATGTGTTTGATCTGTGCATCAGAATCAGTCACTGGGGTCACAATACAGCATCTGAAACCACTGTCAGGTTGGGGGTGGGTGGGTGTTTGGGGGTTTAACGTCCTTTTCCACCACGTAATTGTCAGGCTGGGGAATTGCTGAAGGCAAAAAAAGACTGAAACCTAAGCCGGGGTACAGCAGTAGCACACTAGTGTGTGACCACAGGGGCAACGCCCCGCTTAAGAAAAACAAATTTTAGCACTTTTAAAGGCATTTAGTAGCCTCTAATGGCACCCAAAAGTAAAATTCATACTGCCTTGGTACTGATATGCAAGCCTTCAAAACTGAAGTCCCATTGTATACTGTTACATGTATGTATCATGTATGATTGTATACATGTGCAAACCTTTTCCCCTTCCTTTCTTCGGCGGAAACTTGGATTTTTTGGCTGAAAAGATAGGAAATTTGGCTGAAAATTGCCACATGAATCACAATTCCCCAGCCTGCATTGTGGTGACTATGGTCGGCGTATATGTTGTTCTAGAAGCGTACAGCGTACTAAGCAGGCGACGTTATTTGGTAGCGGACTGAGGACAGGCTAGACGGTGCTGACTGGTGGCTATTTTTAGAAGATTTGTCGAGTCCTAGTCCCTGTTGTGGAACAAACCGTAGGCTCAAAGAAAGTCGTATTTCCTTAATAGTAGAAACGACTAACTCAAGAAAAAGGTCGCGATGGCTAAATGAAACATCCTTCTGTCTGGCAAAGCGAGTTTTTCATCTCAGCGGCGTTACGAACATAGAGGCAAAAAACCCCACAAAAAAACCATAGAACACGAAAATTTGGAAATACGTATTCATGTTTAGTCTGTAGCCCTCTAAGCGTGTTTTGTGCCCTCTGGTATTCTGATCTGCGAACTTTTTAGGAGCGCGTTCAACAGGGTGTCACTGCTACCCGCTTCTCTACAAAACACCCCGTGAAGTGTTGGCGGTACACCAACAAACACCGGAAAGTATACTGTCAAAGCAAACCGACCTACGCTGGTGACGTCAGTAACTGACCGTCAAGATGGCAGTTTTCGCGTGTACACACTCACTGAGCGCCGACAATCGGTGATGTTTGCGTGTTTGGGCAGCGCGCAATGGAACAGAAACGAGGGCAATTTGTAATCTACAGAAAGTGGACAGGCAGAAAACCTCCCAGCTATATTAATTGACCCCATCGATGAGTGCATCCTTGCCGTTGGAGATGGGGCTTGCGTGTCTCCATGACCCCGAGAGCTATGCCGGCGGGAGATTCGTCTCCTGGTAGGGCCACCCATGCTGGACAGGTCGAAGGGTAGAGGCCAGACGAAGCGCACTCACTGGTCCTCCAGGTTGGGGGTTTGAGTAGGGCTAACAACCCAACTCTTTAAAAACAAAACCTGTTACAGAAACTACAACCACAGATCTACAACGCAACTTGGTCCAGGAAGAGTCCTCTCTAGTAGAGCCCATGACGCGAGCTGGTGAAAGCCCTCGGGAAGCCAGTGCGCCGACTACTCTTCTGACAGCCAAGACCAAAGCCAGGATAGGGACCTGGAACATCCGAACCCTATACGAAACAGGAAAGACAGCACAAGTGAGTCAAGAAATGCATAGATACAATCTGAAGCTGCTCGGCCTATGTGAGACAAGATGGACAGGAACAGGACGCACTCGACTCACCTCCGGAGACACCATCCTCTACTCCGGACACGAAGACGGCCAACCACACATGCACGGAGTAGCGTTGCTGATGACACCTGAAGCAACACAAGCACTATTGTCCTGGGAACCAGTGTCACCAAGGATCCTGAGCGCCAGATTCAACTCAAAGGGCAGGAAAGTCACCATCCTCCAGTGCTACGCTCCCACCAACATGGCCGATGAGGAAGAAAAGGAGAACTTTTACGAGCAGCTCCAAGCCGTCCTCGACAAAGCACCAAGAAGAGACCTGAAGATCCTCATGGGAGACCTCAACGCCAAAGTGGGCACCGACAACACAGACAGAGAACTCATCATGGGCAAACACGGAACAGGGACACAGAACGAGAACGGAGAGCTCTTCACAGAATTCTGCACCACCAACGACCTGGTCATCGGAGGCACCATATTCCCCCACAAGACCATCCACAAAACCACCTGGACATCACCGGACGGAAGAACTGTAAACCAGATCGACCACATCACCATCGGCAGGAAGTGGCGAAGAAGCTTGCTGGACGTCCGAGCAAAGCGGGGAGCTGATGCAGCCTCAGACCATCACCTCGTCATTGCAGCGATCAAGATCAAGGCCTACAGAGACCAGGCGGACAGACCATCCCACAAGTACAACGTGCACAGTCTGAAGGAGAGCGTCAAGACCAACGCCTTCAGATGTGAGCTGAGGAACAGATTCAGCGCTCTCGACACACTACCTGAAGAGACAATCGAGGAGCACTGGCACGACCTGCGAGAAACCTGGACAGCAACATGCAGGGAAGTGCTGGGAAAGAAGACGAGACAACACAAAGAGTGGCTTACATCTGACACCTGGGACCTCATCACAGAGAGAAAACGCCTGAAAGACCTGATCAACCACACTGACGACCAAGACGACAAGCGCGACCTGCAGGCTCAATACTGGGACGTCAACCGGCAGGTCAAGAGGAGCGCAAGGAACGACAAGAGGAACTTCATCAACGACCTCACAGAAGAAGCAGAAACAGCAGCAGGACAACGGAACATGAAACGGCTCTACGAAATAACAAGGACACTCTCTGGGAAAAATAACAACCCCACCAGACCAGTCAAAGACAAGAACGGACAAATCATCACCAAAGAGGAAGACCAAAGGACAAGGTGGGCTGAACACTTTAAGGAAACGCTCAACAGGCCTCCACCACCAGTCCCATCAGACATACCACCGGCAGCCCAGCTACTCGACATCAGCACCAGCCCCCCTACCAAGACCGAGATCATCAAAGCCATCAAGTCCCTCAAGTCTGGCAAAGCAGCAGGCCCCGACGGCATACCACCAGAAGCCCTCAAGGCCGACATCCAGACCTCCTCCGACATGCTGCACCCGCTCCTGAGGAAGATCTGGGAGAGCGAGAGCGTGCCACAAGACTGGAAGAAGGGACACCTGGTAAAGCTGCCAAAGAAAGGGGACCTCTCATCCTGTAGCAACTGGCGAGGCATCATGCTCCTGTCCATACCAGGGAAGGTTCTCACCAGGATCATCCTGGAGAGGCTGAAGACCGCGCTGGACAAGACACTCCGGGAGGAACAGGCAGGATTCCGCAACGACCGATCCTGCACTGATCACATAGCCACGATGAGGATCATCATCGAGCAGTCCCTGGAGTGGCAGACCCCCCTGTACAGCACATTCGTTGACTTCCAGAAGGCGTTCGACAGTGTTGACAGGGAGGTCATCTGGAAGCTGATGTCTCACTACGGTTTTCCACCAAAGTTTGTCAACATCATCCGACAGCTGTACGAAGATGCCACCTGCCAGGTAATCCACGACGGGAAACTGACAGAACCATTCACAGTACGGACCGGCGTTCGTCAAGGCTGCATCCTCTCACCCACAATCTTCCTGATGGTGGTCGACTGGGTCATGAGGCAAGCCACCGACGGTAAGAGGACAGGGATCCAGTGGACCTTCAGCAAACAGCTCGAGGACCTGGATTTCGCGGACGACATCGCCCTCCTCTCCCACAAGCAACAAGATGCGCAGGAGAAGCTGAACAGAGTCGCCGAAGAAGCTGAGAAGACCGGCCTCAAGATCAACATCAGCAAGACCGAAGTCATGAGAGTCAACCACAAACAGCACGACCCCATCCAGCTGCACCAGGAAGACATCAAAGAGGTGGACAAGTTCATCTACCTCGGCAGCATTGTCAGCAAGGATGGAGGAACGGACGAAGACATCAAGAGCCGCACCAACAAAGCCAGACATGCCTTTCGCACTCTGCGCCCCATCTGGAGATCCACAGCCCTATCCCTGCGAAACAAGATCCGGATCTTCAACTCAAATGTGAAGTCGGTCCTACTCTATGGCTCGGAGACATGGCGCACCACCAAGACAGGCTCCCACAGGCTGCAAACCTTCATCAACAGATGCCTCCGCAACATTCTCAACATCAGATACCCACTGGTGATCACCAACCAAGACCTCTGGGAGCGAACAAGACAGGTCCCCATCGAGCAGGAGATCAAGAAAAGGAAATGGGGATGGATCGGACACACTTTGCGAAAGCCAACATCAAATGTCACCAGGCAGTCCCTTGATTGGAACCCCCAGGGAAAGCGCAAAGTGGGCCGACCGAAGCAGACCTGGCGGAGGAGTACGGACGCTGAAGCCAAGGCCGCCGGAACGACGTGGGCCGAACTAAAGAGGGCGTCCCAGAACCGAGTGCGCTGGCGGAGTGTGGTTGCAGCCCTATGTTCCCCAGGGAATAAAGAGGACTAAACTAACTAAACTAAAACTATATTAATTGAAACAACTTATGGGGGACTCCACAGTAAGTGAGGGGAGGTGGAGATAAGGCCGAATAGACTCTGTGTGTGCGTGTGTGCGTGTGTTCGTGTGTGTGTGTGTGTGTGCGTGTGCGTGTTTTTTTGTGTGTGTGTGTGTGTGTGTGTGTGTGTGTGTGTGTGTGTGTGTGTGTGTGTGTACACACACAAGCGAAGGCGGAGGAGGCTATTCATAAGGTACAGAAGAACTTTGTTTTTGTTGAGCAAGAGGACACGTCAACTTTGTCCCTACATGAGCAGATGTATACACTGTCATAATTTGGGTTCTGTTACAAATGAACAAACTGCTCTTTGCCAAAAAAAAAACAAAAAAAAAGTTTGCGGATTTGATAAAGTGCTCCGGATGCCCTCTGCTTTCATGAAGGTCAGCGCTTTAATCCGGGTTACGCAGAACATTACGTTCTCTACTGGCAAACGAAGAACATGTTGTGAGCGCCTCTGTTTGCCTCTCAGTCGCCGTGTTTTCGTTAACACGTTCTTGGTGTTTAATTCATGCAGGACAGAAGCACGTGAGACACATCACAAGGACATGTAATCATCATGTATTTGTTGCGGTACACGCACAAAAGACTATTGTCTTGGGTTTGCAAACGTTCATTTGTAAAGGTGGCATACGGGACAAGACGATTCATTTTCTTTCTCAACCCCCCCCCCCCTCCCCTTTTGTTTTTCTTCCCTTTCCGCCCGCCCCCCCCCCCCTTTTTTTTTCTTTTTTGGTGTGTGTGTGGTGTGTGTGTGTGTGTGTGTGTGTGTGTGTGTGAAAGAGAGAGAGAGAGGGGGAGGGTAGGGGGAGGGTGGAGGGTTGGAGATACAGAGAGAGAGAGAGGATGCAGGGTATACCTTGTCTCTGCACGTTTACGTTTGGTTGTGATAAATGCCACTCAAAATCCCGCCTTACAAGAAACCAGGATTATGTTTCCCCCCATACTCGCTCACACACCCTTTGCATACACGATGTTGCAAAGTGAACACTCACACTAGAGGAAGGGTACACCGCCTGCTGGCGGGTTTTCATACAGTCTCAAAGTTTACGAGCTGGAGTGGGACAGGAAAGGTGTTGGACCCAAACAAAGGGGTGAGGCCGACTGAATATTTTATCAATGCCTAAGTGTCCAGCATGCTAGATTAGAAGTGAAATTTTAGAAGCATCAGCAACACAAGGCTTTAAAAAAAGTCCCTTTCGGGAAATTTGATCTACTTCCACCGCGGGAAGCGTGTCGCCGAGGTGCAGCGCCACCCATTACCTATAAATTTTTCAAATTTAGCAATTTATTTTGCGATATGATAAGGCACCCCAAGCGTTCGACGCTATTAAACTGTTACTGCAGTGGGGGGTCCAGCACTGTCAAACAGGTGTTTGTCTACTTGTTTATTTGCTTTTGTTTGTTTGTTTTGTTGGGTGTGTGTGTGTGTGTGTGTGTGTGTGTGTGTGTGTGTGTGTGTGTGTGTGTGTGTGCTTTCTTTTCTCGCCATAGTGGCGTATATAATCATACGCACCCGTGCGCAGAAAAAAGTGCTTAGCACAAAGAGTAATAGTATTTGCGTGTAACGCTATCTCTGCCACGGTATGACAGTGTATTATTTACTTATTGTTTGTTTTTGTTTTTTATGGGGGGGGAGGGGGGGAGGGGGGGGGGTCATATTATCTCATGAAGAAGACCCTTTGGTAGAAAACCTGGGAAAAAATCTCTGTTATCTGTTGCCCTCTGAGCATGTATCGAGCCTTCTGGGCCCGCATGTAAAAGTCGGGGTTCGGGGGTTTAGCCCCGGGTTAGAGTCTAACCTCGAACTAAACTAGCTCAAGGATTACATTTTCTGGGTTTTTTTTTTTTTTTTGGTTGTTGTTGTTTTGTTGTTGTTGTTGTTTTGGGGGAATGAAGGGGGGGGGGGGGGGGGGGGGGGGTAAATCAGGAAGCGGGTCTATTCCAGCAAGGTGCCCATGCCGTTACAGAAATATTTTTGTCTTTCTTTCTTCGCTTCCTTTTTTATTTAATTTTGTTTTGGGGTTTCTTTCGCCCCAGTCTGGGTTAGGCCTTAGCCGTGGGTTAAATTAACCTCGAGTTTTACATACGGGCCCTGGTGTTCTGGAAGTGCAGTCAACATCTGTACATCTGTACGGAAATGGAAAAGATTACTATAAAAAAAAAGAAGGGGGGGGGGGGGGGGTCTTTCGTATGCTCCAAGAATCCTCGTATTTCCCGCGAAGGAGGGTGAATGAGTGAATGAGTTAATCTGAGTTTTCAGAGGCCACTCGAGTTCACTTCTGCAAGCTACATGTGAGGTGAACGCACGATAGGACTAACCGGATACTGTGTATACCCTCCCCGCGCCGAGAACGGAGATGCCTTGTGTCGCTTTGCTATTTTTGCCCCCTCTCCTCGGGTGAAGCCTGACAAAAATCCACACTGAGCACACAAGACTGAATTCTTACAAGTTCGCGGCCACACTTCTAACGCACAATCAGTGCCTTCTACCGTACATCCCTCTAAGCGCGTGTCTATTTTACTCCGCGCTCCGAAAAGTAAACTTCTATCGGGAATTGGCCTCGTTTCCATCACTGCGACCTCTGTCGCGTGTCTTCTCGTGCTTTTCACTGGGCCTGAAGTGTTGTGAATGAACGCACCGATCTGTCTAATGTAACAGCAGCAGCGGGTGTTACTGCCATCGCGTTATGGTTGGGTTTAAAGTCTCAATATGTGGGTGGGTGGGTGTTTGGGAGTTAAACGTCCTTTTCCACGACATTATGGGTGATATCAAAGACGGGGCAACGTGAAAAAGGCCTGCACAAATTTATATCTGGCTCACTCCGGGATTCGAGCTCACGACCCGAGCATTGAAAAGTCCAACGCTCTATCATTCGGCTATCCCGACTCCCCGTCTCGATATGTACGACAGGCATACAACAGCGTGCGGAAAACTTTTCATTAAATGCGCTGACTTTTGTGCATCAGAACCACTCACTTGGGTCACAGTACAGCATCCGAGGCCGTTATGGTGACTCTGGCCAGCGTATAAGTTGTTCTAGAAGTGCACCGCGTACTGAGCAGACGACGTGTTATATGGTTGCGGACTGAGCGGGACCAGCTAGACGGCGCTGAT
>JACVVK020000629.1:282500-285000 GCA_018292915.2 Batillaria attramentaria
TGCTTTTAATGAGATACACATATCCTTACCAGCCGTCCTTAAGTTATCATCAACTACGATATTAATCCTTTGTCTGTCGATCAAGACAGTCATTCACTTGATTCTGGATAAAAACTGGACGTGTGGGGTCACGACAGAGAAAGGGGTTGAGAAGTTCACAGACCTGTACTTATAATAGTAATATCTGGTTGTGATTTCTTTTAGACTGTTTTATGGCTTTTGTTTTTCTTTCTTCTTTTTTTTTCCAGGGGAGGAACGAACACTACCCAAGAATACCAAGAACAAAACAAAGACATTTCACTAGTTCCAGTGGATCACAACATGCAGACCAAGTAAATTTATGCATGTACAAGTTTGTATCACATTAAAAACTAATACTAGCATTGTAGTAACAGCAACAGTGTGCAGTGTATAGATCTAGCGATCGTCAAATGCGCTCGCCCGCTCGCTTTCGCTACCAAATTTACCGTCGGGCGAGTGAAAGCTCCGGTAGCGGTAGCCCGAATGGCGAGCAGGAATTCTGAGATGAATCAGAACCTAGCAGCCACTCCGGCTTCCAGAATTTTTTTTCGGGCTACCAGTTTTGTTCAGGGCGGTAGCCCGAATGGCTACCATGGTCCTGACACATTTGACGATCGCTGTAGATCTAACCAGTTATAAGGAGATGAGTCCAGTACAGGTAACTGCTTTGACAGACAGCCCAAATCCTAATTTAATGGCAGAAAATCCAGTCCTGAGTGCAATATATAATAATAATAATAATGAGTATTGCATAGGTGCTTTACCCAATTTCACGAATCGGCTCAAAGCGCCGCGAACTGAACCCAACACGCACGCTCACGTGAATCACACGCATTCTCTCACACACTGGATATACACATAGTACAATCACGTGGTGCGAAGGGCCAGCTCAGCTATTTAAATTTCGGAATTTAGAATTGCATTTATTTTTCAAATTGGTGGGCTGAACATTTCCAAAGCAGAGGGGGAGGAAGCCGGAGTGCCCGGAGAGAACCCCCGACGATCAGCCCGAATATGATCCTACTTTCTAGGTCACACTCTTGTCACACTGCTGGCTCAGCAGTACAGGTAGTGGTTTCAAACACTTGAACACTGCCTCAAAAAGCCATCGGCTTTTCAGTGACTAGTGTAATACTAATAGATCTTTAACAACATACACTCCTGGCTACTGACCAGCAGGCTGACAAATAAGTGACAATGTATAAAGGGGTCGCAGATGAAAGATAAGTGCCCTGTCAGCTAACCGGGCAAAAGAAAATAAAAAACATTTCTCTGTTTGAAAACTTGTATCCCTAGAGTCAGTGTGTGTGTGTGTGTGTGTGTGTGTGTGTGTGTGTGTGTGTGTGTGTGTGTGTGTGTGTGTGTGTGTGCGTGCGCGCGCGGCCTTACCAACCAACATCTACTTTTTTCCCGACACTAAAATTAGTTCGTTGAGTCATGCATCCTTCATTCCGTAAATTTATCATTTTTGCCTTGGATATGAAACGCTACGTTGATACATCAAATCGCAATTTGGCCGTGCTGGCAAATATATGCTGATCGCATGAACAATCACGACACCCTCAGATTTACAGATTCTACTGACATCTACCTGGCGGAGACACCTGCTGTGCCAAGGCCCAGCCCACTTTGAACTCACCGAAAACAGTTCGGATGCCAGTCAGAGCTCAAAGCTTGCACGTAAGGTTTGTTTCCAATCGCCTTGCCGCATCCGCGACACCGTTGATCGTCGTCTGAAAGAAAGATTTCATTCTTGTAAAGTGTAAGCCTCAAACAGATATGGTCAAAGTCGGGTATTCATAGTAACAACAACAAACTTACCCAACTGGTCACCGCCGTCCATCTTGCTCCACCATTTTGAAAACTCGGTCGGTCTCCTCGCCAGGAGAACGGCATGCCCCAACGGAGTTGCCTCCTTAAATCGTTTCGGGCACTTGCGCGGCTGTAAGTGCTTTACACCCCGACATCATTATACCCACCTACAACTTTTTTTTTTATTTTAAATCTTATCTAATTATTTATTGTGGCTGGTTCTTGTGGCATGTATAGTTTTCGGGTCTGTTCTCTGCCATGTTTCGGGGCGCCGGGGTGGTCGAATGCGGGTAGACTGAGCGGCGTTGGACTTCTAATGCTCGGGTCGTGAGTTCGTTCCCGGCTGGGGCCAAATATTTGTGCTGGCTTTATCATCGTTGCCCCGTCTTTGATATCACCCTATGTGGTGGAAAAGGACGTTAAACCCCCAAACACCCACCCACTCTCTGCCATGTTTCAGTGGTTCAGTCATGGCGCACGGTGACAGTTTCAAGTGCCGGCCTCAGTCACTGACGGAAACCGTGACCGGCTGGCCCCGGGCATTCCGGCCGAAGGCGAAGTAACAACACTCAACAAACCGGCTGACTTACCGGGATGGTCACAGCCGTCCATCTCTACTTTGCACCATTTTGATGAAACTAAACCGCCGGGTTCCGGCAACGGTAGT
>JACVVK020000629.1:290000-291990 GCA_018292915.2 Batillaria attramentaria
CCGTAGTCTAATGACAATGATGATGATGATAATATAACGCTGTAACCTATTGATAACGCTACACACACATAAAATACAAATTCAACCAGAAAGAGATCGAGCGAGACAGCGAGAGAAGCACAGACAGAGACAGATGCGGAGACAGACACATCATGTTCGACGTTCGCTTAACTGACCGAGAGCCTTGGCGATGGGGATGTCGTATGGTGAGGCCACTTGCTTCCCGTGCTCGAGGGCGTTCCACAGGCGTCGCCAGAAAGTTGAGCCGACCTTCAGCACAGGGCAGAAGAGAACCCTCTGCTGATAGTACACCTCCAGCGAGTTGTAGAGTTCATCCTTGTCGTACCATCCCGTGTGGTACGGAGTCGTCCCGGGTTGCTCCCCTTCCGAGAGTTGTCGTTCCTGTCGTTGGCAAACGTTTCGAATGCGTAGCGCTCTTTCCGCCTGAGAGACCGCCTGGTCTAAGAAACGGAAGTAGGTGGCGTTCTTGTCTGTTGAACGATGGGATTCGTGAATTTTGAAGTTTCCGGGCTTGACCTGAAATAGACAGTACTGCCTGCTGGGTTCGACAAATATATAAGTAAAATAATAAAGAAATGTTGCTTGAAAAAAAACAAACAAACAAAAAAAAAAAAACAAACAAAAAAACTCTCGGCTGTTTTTTTTTGTTTTTTTTCCTCGAAAGGCTTTGGGTACAATACTACGAAGTACAATTCGGAGTGTACAGTGGGTCGGCTATGATATCATATAATGGTATGGTATGGTATGGTATGGTAGACTTCTCCTCGGCGCACATATCCATCTCTATTGAAATGCTCACGGCGCCGCAGGGCTGGAGGACTAAGCAGTGAAAGCCTGCTGCCGCTGTGCAAACCTCCACCCTACTATTCACTCTGGTGCGGCCACAGCCTACTCTTCTTCGAAAGATGAAATAATGCATATATAGTTTTCTGTCCAGGAAGGGATCTTGTCTCATAAATCTCTGAGTATTTGGTTCTTCCTGCGATGTATGAATCGGGTGGCTAAAAAGCGACATTAGGTAATGGTTACATTTGCCTAAAAAAAAGAAAAGAGGCCGTTTCCGTATGCATGTGCATGGATGGTGAAAATCCTTCAATGATTTACTACTATATTTGTTTTGTTTCGTTTGGTTGTTTTTCGTTTTCGTTTCTTTCTTTGTTTCAGTTGTGTGTGTGTGTGTGTGTGTGTGTGTGTGTGTGTGTGTGTGTGTGTGTGTGTGTGTGTGTGTGTGTGTGTGTGTGTGTGTGTGTGTGTGTGTGTGTGTGTGTCGGAGGGGGGGGGGGAGAGGGTGTCTTTGGTTTTGACTGCGTCTGCATTCCCAAAGTCAAAATCAAAGTGTGTGGTTGGGGGTACACGAAACGAGACAATTAACATATAAATCAAGCTCACCACAGCGGCCAACATACATCATGATCGCTCTCACACACGTTTTACAGGACTCAGGCATACATACGTACGTACATACATACACACAGACACACATACAGACACACATACAGACACACATACATACATACATACATACATACATACATACATACATACAGACAGACAGACAGACAGACATACTACGTACAAAATTACAAATAATATACATAATGGAATGGGATGGGATGGGGTGTGTCTAATACACATACCTCTATGCATACCTACATACAAACATACATACAAACATACATACAAACATACAAACATACAAACATACATACATACAAACATACATACATACAAACATACATACATACAAACATACATACATACATACATACATACATACATACATACATACATACATACAACGTAAATTTGTCAGAAGTTCTTAGTTCAGTTCTGAATTTTACAAGTTTGTTTAACTGTGATATATTTTTCGTACTCAATAGCTCTTCTAAATTTCAAAACATTCGGCATTTTCCAAAAATACTCAGAGATTTTTCTTTTCTATTTGCACAAAAATATGGACAGACCCAGA
>JACVVK020000630.1:0-15000 GCA_018292915.2 Batillaria attramentaria
CTTGGGGACTTTAAGGCGCTTTTCATCGGCGGAACGAAGTGTGCGAGATTTTAATGACTGCTGGGCGTTTTTTGTTGTTCTACGTACGTAGAATTGTACCGAGTACTGAGCAGACGACGTTACTGGTTGCAAGTGGGTAAGTGGGTGGGAGTTTGGGAGTTTAAAGCCCTTTTCCACCACATAAGGGTGATGTCAAAGACGGGGCAGCGAGAAAAAGGCCAGCACAAATATTTGGCCCCAGCCGGGATTCGAACTCACGACCCGAGCATTGAAAGTCCAACGCTCTACCATTCCGCCACCCCGGCTCCCCCTATTTGGTTGCGGACTGAAGACCAGCTGGACAGCGGTGATTGGTGACTATTTTTATCGATTTGGTCGATCGACGTGTAGTGCAGGTGTGGAAGCGTTAGTCCAAAGAAAGTCATATTTCTCTCCTATTAGATGCCGCAAAGACACGAAAATGATAGCAATGGCCGAAAGGAACATCTATTCATGTGGCAAACAACCTTATAGAGCGTTTCCCCCTCAATTCAATTCAATTCAATTCAATTCAATAAATCTTTATTGTCCCAAAAGGGCAATTTGTTTTGCGGCTGTAAAATATATTACCTATAATGAAAATAAAAATAAAAGTAAAACAAGATAGCGTATTAAGTTGGATTAAATTAAATTAAAAGGTAAGTAAAAACAACAGCTTTGCAAAAACATGGAGCCGCCGGTCGCACCCAAGAGTTGCGCCCCTTTTCTCAGAACTCTTAAACATAGAGGCTTTAAAGCACATTATTCCATCATATGTAAGTGATGAAAATGACGCATCATTAACGCTCACGCTTTGCGTTGCTGGATGATTTCTACACTGGGACTAAAAGGACAGTGGAGCGGAGCTGTGACAGCAGAAAGTCCGCTGCTTCAAAATTAACTGTTCAATTCAAATTCCCACAGCGATAATTGTACTCTAGGGACGGGGCAGGGTATACCGTGCGCTGACGTTCTGCTTTGTCATGATAATTCAATTTCGGTTCCGCTGGTCGGCAGTGATGCATTCAATATCAAACTGGCTCTGACGAAGACCAGCGGTATTGTGTTTCCAGAATCGAAGTGGGATAAAATGGAGGCGGTTGATAGCTGTGAGTGTCAGAGTAGCGGTCTATTTACTCGGAAGAAGAGAGAGAGAGAGAGAGAGAGAGAGAGAGAGAGAGAGAGAGAGAGAGAGAGAGAGATGATGATGATGATGATGATGAAACGTTATTTATCAATGGTATAAGTTTTGACAGAAAATCGCCAGTTTGCAAACTTGCCGTTGCTAATACTACAGAGACTATCTACTAAGGATAAAAAGGAGCAAAATATAAGAGAAATAAAAAAAATCAACAAAAAAATCACGGAGAAAGAGAGAGAGAGAATGAGGTGTGTGTGTGTGTGTGTGTGTGTGTGTGTGTGTGTGTGTGTGTGTGTGTGTGTGTGTGTGAGACTGACATCCGTGGTTTCAAGTTGGCAAAACGATAAACTACAAAACCGCACTTCAACACACACACACACACACACACACACACACACACACACACACACACACACACACACACACACACACACACACGCACGCACGCAAATTGGCGACACGACAACACGACTTCAACCTCTTTATTAAAAAAGACAAGGATACCTTTCTCAAGAACTGTTTATAGATGAATCAGATTGTTTTTTTCTTCCCTGGAAATATGTGAAGGAATGGTTTCATTATGCAAACATACATTCAAATTAGTCATTTCAATATCCATATGATTCATCCCCTGTATGACAATGAATGAGTACGTGTATAATTATTCTCCTTCCGTGATGGTTAAGTTGAAGCAATGGTTTTAATATTCAAACAAAGAAGGAAATATTCAAACAAGGAATGAAGATAAATTGTGGGTGGGAAATGGGAACTCAAAAACGTCAATGATTAATCTGCAGCTGTTATTAGATTCGCATTTTAAATTTCACGCGTGTCCTCTGGGAACGTTTAAATCAAAATTATGTTTTTGGCGTCTCTTTGCCAGAATATTTTTTCTCCAATTATTTTCTCGCAAACACTCTCCCCCCCCCTCCCCCCTCCCCCAACCTCTCCCCCCCCCCCAACTGAGAGTAAGAAACATTATAATATGGATTGGATGGCAACGTTGACTGAAAAAAAAAATTGGGATGGAAACTGAAATGAACAGGAAATTCACATTATAAAGTGAAACAATCCTTCAGAACACACGCTTGCAGTTCGAGAATTATTTACAGTTCATGACACGATACGCGAACATGAATCTTCCGTGTGAGGGAATTCAGACAGTGAGTTCAGACACGGAAAACTAATTACTTGACAAACTGAAATTACAAATCCTGATCTTATAAAACACATTTAAAAAAAATGAATTTTCAATTAAGCAGAATTCACGATTGTAATCATTTAGGAAACTTGAAACACACTTCCTAATTGTGCTCACAGTGCAGTAGGAAAGGCGATGACTTAATGACTCTTTGATTGGATGGCACTGTATATAATATGTGAGTGCACAGAACGAACAATCTATCCGACTTTAACACACAAACAAACAAACAAACAAACAAACAAACAAACAAAATACGCCAGTGATACGACACAGTTATATCGCTTTGACAAGTCAGATTATTTATTCATGTATTGGAAAATAACACATACCATTGCACATTTGCGAACACCTTCCGTCTTCATACCAAGATGACACGATCATCGACCAATCTTTTTTTAGATACACTTTTCAAAACACACAAGACATCAAATTCATCAGGGTAGAAAATTCAGAAGTCACAACGCTATTCAGTCCGATGAACTCTGGACTGTGAAAAATGTTACATTTAAAGCGGCACCCGCACTGAAGACTTCACAACCACACACCCCAGACACGCGTCTCCGAAAATCAGATTTTGTCTTATTCTGCCTCAACAAAGATTGCGGGCGAGAATGGGTGCGAAGTCTTCAGTGGGTTGGCTCCGCATCCCTGTACGGGGTCCGCGCTTCTTTTGGTCCCTGCACCGACGCCCAATTCAGGCTAACCGAGACAAAGCCGAACTAAGTGATACCTAGAAAAAATACACGGTTCCAAGGAAAGTGGACGGTTGCGAACAACTTTGAGGTCCCCGTGTTATTTCACAGTGTGCTTGCAGAAGCGGCGAAAACTGTCGTATTCGCCAGCACTGTACATTTTCAGCCTGTTTAAGAGATTATTGTCTGCATGAGTTGTCTCCCTTTCCGCAACAAGCACGTATTGTTCGTGGCAGAGCACAAAGCTCCACGAAAAATGCATGCATGCTGCGGGTCTGTGTATGCACGCAACTCATGCAAGCAATAAGCAATATTTTTGTTTTTTCCTTCTTAGGTATCACTTGGCTCGGCTTGGTCTCGGTTAACCCGATTTGGGCGTCGTCGTAGGGGCGAAGAGAAAGCGCGGTCCCGGTACACGGATGGTTGGCTCCGTAACACATTCCGGACGGACGACGGTCGTATTCACATACAAAACCTGTGATAAACCGTCTTTATTCACACACAAAAAAATGAATACATTGCAAGTGTTTTATAGAGACAAGCGAAATGAACAATACACTCGAAAAAAGAAATCCCAACAATGAAAAAAATAGCGGCACACGCAGACATGGCTACAATGATCAGAAAGTGGTCCATTGCTTTGTTATATTGTACCAGAAGCCAGTGAAGAAGAGCCAGTCAAGGACCATAGGTTGAGGTCATTTACTTTTAGGTTTGGGAATGCGTTGGAGCGTGATCCGCCTCGGGACAGTCACGGACCCGCCGGTCTCACAGCGCGGCATTGTGGCGACTGGCCACACTGTAACAGGTGGCTCCAGCTTTCCATGCTGGACTGATAAACTCCGATTCTCGACATTTCCCGGACCGCGATAACTACAAACGGGACTCGGCAAACACCGGAAAGCTCTAGCCATTCAGGCGAACACTGGCCCGCGGCGTGCTCTTCCTTATCGGTTCCTGTTTGTACTCAAGCAGATGTTGAAGTTCCATGGGCATGGATGATTCTGGTTGCCTCAGTTAAACACGGCCGACAAGTAATTCAACAGGTCAACATTAATTCGACAAGAAACAAAGTGTTTTTTCCCCAACATCGACAAAGAGTGATTTCGATCCATAGCATGTGATATGTTTACTTCAAAAACACATTGGTACTTCGTGCTCTAGTACAGTGATATTCATCTTTGATTTTTGCCATACGGGCACTCCAAGAACAACGCTTGTGCTGTGATCGCCGAAATGCGAGTTCAGCCCTCTGCCAGTCATTCGCCAAAATGCGAGATAGGTGCTGTCGGGGTTAGAGAAATTTGTTTGGACCGTTCCCCCCAAATTGTGGGACAGTATTTATTTTGTGAACCACCGTCAAATAAATTTATCGATGCACTGAAATGTATTTGTAAGTCGCGTGTAACAATACAAGTGTGTGTGTGTGTGTGTGTGTGTGTGTGTGTGTGTGTGTGTGTGTGTGTGTGTGTGTTGTTGTTGTTGTTGTTGTTGTTGTTGTTGTTGTTGCTCTTTCATACATACAAAATAAATTTTCCCGTCCAGGCATGCTCCCTCCTACGTTGGTGTGCGTCGTCTCGAATCCATAAAGTTTCAACGAAAAGAAAAAAACAATAGTTTAAGGGAACACGGTTACTGTGAGCAAATATCGTGCAAGAAAGCCATTTCAGAGCAAAGAAAAGAGTTCTCTACGAGTTCAGTATCCTGTTCTAAGCGAAAGAAAATGAAAATCAGAACACCAGCGGTTGAAAACCGACCAAAGGCAGATTGCGAGAGAGAGAGAGAGAGAGAGAGAGAGAGAGAGAGAGAGAGATAATGAAAGGACCCCTGTCGATCAACTGCCGTCGCTATTTTTAACTTTCAATTTTGTTCTCTGCAGGTCTCAACATGGATTACACTGTACTGTGGTGTGAAGCATTCCAGAGGGTTTTTGTTCTTCTTCTTCTTTTTTTTGTTTTTTTGTTGGAAAAAAGAAGCGATAGTGACTGCAAGGGGGAAGTACAAAGATAAAAAAGAAGCGATAGTGACTGCAAGGGGGAAGTACAAAGAAAGCAGTACCCCTCCCCCCTCCACCCCCACCATACAAAAAAGAAGAAGAAGTAAACAACTGCTCTGGGAAAATGGTATTGGTTGGTTGGTTGGTTAGTAGGGTTTAACGTCCCACGCCACAAGAGACGACCCTGGAGGTGGGTAGGCTATGGAGGGAAGCGAGAGCTACCCTAAATGACAGTCCAGGGCCCGCATGTAAAAGTCGGGGTTAGGGAGTATAGCCCCGGGTTAGAGTCTAACTTCGAACTAAACTAGCTCCAGGGTTAAATTTTCCGGTGTGTGTGTGTGTGTGTGTGTGTGTGTGTGTGTGTGTGTGTGTGTGTGTGTGTGTGTGTGTGTGTGTGTGTGTGTGTGTGTGTTTAATCAGGAAGCGGGTCCGTTCCAGCAAGGTGCTTATGCCGTTATTGAAGGATTTTTGTCTTTCTTTCTTCGCTTCCTTTTTTTTAAATCTAATTTTGTTTTGGGGGTTTCTTTTGTCCTAGTCTAGGTTAGGCCCGTAGCCGTGGGTCAAGTTAACCTGGAGTTTTACGTACGGGCCCAGCTGAACAGCTGAAGAAATGGAATGTGAATAGGAGGGTGACGCTGCACCTCGGCGACGCGCTTCTAGTACTTGTAGTAGTTGTAGAAGCGACTGGTGCAAGCCTAGGTGTTGTGGCCCATGTGTGTTCCATCCGTTGTTTTAAACGAGTAGGTTTTCGCAGCATACAACCATGCTATCTAAAGTCAATCACTCCTCAAATGCACTCAGAACACTTTCTAATACTTTCGGGTCCTTGTCTCGAAGATTTTTGAAGGTGTTAGTATTTGAGCATTTTTTTTTTTAGTTCAATGGATAAAGAATACCATGTCTCTACTGCTCAGTTTTCATATGAATAAAGTTTTAAGGTTGAGTTCCAGTGTTTGAGGGAGAACTTCTTGTATTGATTTCTTTTTTTATCATCGTCTGAGAGTATGAAACTTTTGTTTCTCTCTACCGAAGGGAAGCAATCGCATTTTCCCAAAAAGGGATAATAAATTACTAAACAAAGAAACAACCAAACAAACAAACATGTATATTTGTTCAAATTATCTCCTGTTTGTCTCCTGTTGCCCCAGATGTATCTCATTGTCCTACAGTGTCAAAACGAACTGCTTACTCTTTTGCTGCATTCAGTTCTCTTGTCATTTTGAAAAAGGTCATACTAGTTTTTGTTCTAAACTTCTTGAAGCTTCGATACTTTTTTTTTGGTTTTCCGTCGATCATGCCTACAACTACACAAGTTTCAATAATATATAACGACATTCAACACCAGCGTACGCATTTAACTTGCCAATAATTGTTATTTGACACTGCTCTTTCGCGCGGAAGGAAAATTTGTTTGCCGCGTCGAAGGCTAGGTTAAAAGTTGCATACGACTGGTGCCAAGAGCTTATGAATAAGTAAAAGTCATGCTGACAGTTGATTTGTTTCACCGGAACCGGAACTGGCTAGAGAGTGAGAGGGATGTTCACAGGTGCTCACGATTCTTAAAGATCTAAGCTCCCAACAAAAAGCTTTCCGAAGTGTGAAAAATTGCTACAAAGTCGACCGTGCAAGCACAGTCAACTCTGTCACAGTTGCAGAGCTTTCAGCGTCCCTGAAACCCCAATAAAAGCCAAGGGCAGCCTGATTTCACAGCTCATTTTGCGTTTTGACACTGAGCGAGAAAGATCGTGCAGCACTCAACATCGGCTAGATGCTGTAGCGATGTGTCTCGCTCACTGACCAAAAGCCAAATAATGTCACGGCAAACTCGTGCTCTGGTTTTATAAGGGTCCCCGAAGCGTTGAAAACTCTGCAACTGTGACAGAGTTGACTGTGCTTGCACGGTCGATTCCGTAATTTTTTTTTTTTTCACAATTCGGAAAGCTTTTTGTTGGGAGTTTAGATCTTTAAAAGGTTGAGTTTTCAGCAAAACGTATTTACAGCACCAGGGAGAGATATGAAATGTGTTTTTCGTTTTGTGTTTTGTTTCGTCTTGTTTTGTTTTTAGCTGGTGTAGATCCTGACAGTTTTTATCTGCATGTGTTCAGTAACCTCACGGTGTTAGAGAACTCAGAGAACTTACTGGCAGAATTGATATTCAATTGTTCTTCCTACTGACCACTTCTCATTATAATTAAACGTTCTCTAGTTTGTATGTAATAGTCGAGGTTAGGGCTTTTAGCCCTGGGTTAGAGTCTAACGTCGAAGTAAACTAGCTCTAGGGTTAAATTTTCTGTTGGGTTTTTTGTTTTAATCAAGAAGCGGGCCCGTAGTGTTCTGGTGATAAATAACCTTGATTCTGATTTAAGTGTTTCCAGTTCGTATCCCTCCCCCTTGACTTTTCTTTTCACCTGGCAAATACTAGATTTTAACTAGAGCTATGTGGTTCAAACAGGCTCTGGCATTTGTTTCTGTACTTTAACACCCTGGGTTTACCAGCGTCAATTGAGACACGGACAGCCTTGTCAACACCAAAGGCATCTTTTCAGTCATAGAAAATTATCTTGAAAGATGTCTATATCTAGCGAACAACAACGGCGTATTTTCCATGCAGATCTTGTTCACAAATTTCGACATGAAAAAAAAGGGGGGGAAACAAAAACACAAAACTTCTTTGTACATCATTACATCCACATTTAGTGTACAGTATTATCTTGCACCTTCACTGTCTTCAGTAATATCAGAGAAGATCAAATGTCATCTGGAAAAGGGTCTAAGTGCCATGGCTTTGACAGGCCTTTTCTCCATACGACGCATCACAAAAGTAACACGGGAAATACATGTACCGCTATGAATCTCCGACGATCTTTCGAAAGCGCGCAGGTGTCAAAAACACCATGCGTGCGCCACTAACCTATCTTCCAGCTGTCCTTACATGTCTGCAATCTCAACAAAAAGTTGCAACAAAAAAACAAAAAAAAAAGAAGAAAAAAAAAAGGGATATTGGGTGGCGCTGCACCGCGGCGACGTGCTTCCCCCTGGGGAAGCAGCCCGAATTCCACAACAGATTATGATTGGCTGTACTACGTCACTCGGCGCGCAAAACATGGCGGACAGTGCATCTTCAATCGGTTTGTCACCGAGCACAGCTGTGTTCAGTTTTGTAGTTAGCAGACACACCGAGCGCAACGACTGTGATGTGCACGTGTGTGTTTCGCGCGCTGTGCCCGGTTAAGAGCAGGGTTTAGTGTCAAAATCAGGCTCCGCTCGGCTTCTATAGGGGTTCAAGAGAAGTAGCAAACTGTCGCCCGCTGTGACAGAATTTACAGAACTGTGCTGGTTCGGGGAGATTTTTTTCTGTGTGCGTATTTTTCTTGAGATTGCAGACCTCTAAACCGATATGTGTGTGTGAGCCTAATTTGTTTAGCACCTTGGGATAAGTCTATTATTTCATTGCTTCCCGACATGTGTCAACACGAACACTTGACGTCATCAAAACTTGCTGTCCCAAACATGCTGACGTCACCTGTAGTAGTGCTCATCCTCCTCCTCTCCTTCTTCGATGCACTTTATGATCATGGCCGCGTACCAACGGTTTAGCAGCACGTGAAATCGGGAGCCGGGACAGCACGTGCGGGGCACGTGATCAGGGTCTTGGTTGCTCGTGCACACTTCGGACCCGGCTTGGTAGCACAGCGTCCGAACGCTGGATCGCGGCTGTGGACAAGAGAATAAAACCAAAGCATTTTTTTTTGGTTGCAGTTATCTTTAAAAAAAAAGTACCCAGTCTGAAGGGTATACAGGCGGGCAAGCACACACACACACACACACACACACACACACACACACACACACACACACACACACACACACACACACACACACACACAGACAGAGAGATGAAAACAATAACCTGCGTCCAGTAATTGGGGGGGGGGGAGGGGGGATTGACAAAAAAAATCAAATTCCATGTACGCCACATTATGCTAGGGGGAGCCGGGATAGCCGAATGGACTCGCAATGCTCGGGTCGTGAGTTCGAACCCCGGCTGGGGCCAAATATTTGTGCTGGACATTTTCTCGTTGTCCCGTCGTTGATATCACCCTTAAGTGGTGGAAAAGGACGTTAAACTCCAACACCCCCCTCCCCCACATTATACCATCCAATTCCATCATACACACATTATCTCTTTTTCCTGTGAAACCATCGCCTTCGAAGAATGAATACATCGTACTTCCCTAAGCACATAGGAGACGACAGCAATCCCCAAATCGTGAGCAACAACAACCATAAAAACTTGACAACATCAGCTTACATCGGCAGGCAACTTTAAGTGGCAACACCACCACACACCAACAACAACAACTACAACAACAACAACAACAGTACGTACCATGCAGACAAATTTGAAGCCCAGAGCAATATCCACAGGAATGACCGCCACGGCGTCCCGCTCGTCGCAGCATCTGCTCTTGGCGCAAGGATACGGCAGAATGTGGTTCCCAGACGCGTATCCCAGGGTTCCCTTGCAGCAGTCTTCCAGCGCAACTCCCGGTGCAGAAGAGAGAGCGGGCTCCAACGTTGAGGGCACCATACCACCCATTTGGGTCAGTCCGTATGGCTGTTGGAAACACGAAGGAAAATACTTGACAAGTTTGCTGTTAGTTCCGTCTTGTCTGTCTGACTGTCCGAATCTCTCTCAGGGGAGCCTGGATAGTCGAGCGTTAGAGCATTGCACTTTCCATGCTCGGGTCATAAGTTCGATTCTCGGCTGGGGCCGCCCAAGTATTTGTGCTGGTCTTTTTATCGTTGCCCCGTCTTAGATATCATCCATTTATTTGTGGTGGGAAAAGACGTTACACTCTTAAATACCCCCCCCGACTCTCTTCCAGCTTTTGTCGTCATCATCATCACTGTGATCTCTCTCTCTCTCTCTCTCTCAATCCCGGTTGAGGCCAAATAATTGTGCTGGCCTTTTTCTCGTTGCCTTTTTCTCTTTAATATCGGGGTGGAAAAGGACGTTAAACTCCCAACCCCCCCCCCCCCCGTGCGTGCGTAGGAGTGTGTGTGTGTGTGTGTGTGTGTGTGTGTGTGTGTGTGTGTGTGTGTGTGTGTGTGTTGTAATGCACCCCACGAGAATATGCAGCATTTGAAAAGTGCTAAACAGATTTGTTTCCCTTTAAATTGACGAAAACCCTGTGAGTACAAACTGTGACTCACCGGGCATTGGAACTAATGTCTATTTACAAAGTTTGTCACCTTCGCGAGCGTAAGGCGACCGTCACTGCAGCCTTCAAATCCCGTGCTCGCTAAGGATCTATTTTGAAAGCCGCTCATCGCTACATTTCGCGGGCTTCGCTGCAGGCAGAGATCCTCTTCTGGAAAGGATTCGCGTAAGAGTGCAGCTTTACGCGCATAAAATTAGTTTAAATTAGTATTAGGGAGGACTCGAAAAGCAACAGCACGACGTGTTGTGACAGTGCGAAATGATGAAATGCCTTTGTTGATCCGTGCGAAAAGGTCATGTTAGCAGATTAATATTTGCGTTTCGGTTTGTGGCTATTGGGTTGTAAATAAAAGGCTTGAAAACAAATGTCGAACACACACGCGCGTACACACGCACAGACACACGCACGGACGTACGCACGTACAAACACACTGTGTACCCCCTCCCCCCTCCCCCACAGACACACGCACGGACGTACGCACATACAAACACACTGTGTACCCCCGCCCCCTCCTCCCCCCCCCCTGCGCGTGCACAGACACACACACTCTCTCTCCATTTCTTCACTGTCCGTCACAACCTGGGAAGCCGGGATGGCCGAATGGTAGAGCGTTGGACTTTGAATGCTGAAGTCGCGAGTTCGAATCCCGGATAGGACTTAATATTTGTGCTGGCCTTTTTCTCGTTGTTCCATCTCTTATATCACCCGAATGTGGTGGATGCAGACTTTCAACTCTGAAACACCCCTACCCCCCCCCCCCCCCCCGTTAAACCTTCAACCCCCACACTCATCACCTATTACATTTTACATTGCCGACAGCTCATTCTCTTTCGAATATCCCACCCCCCACCCCCTACCCGTTAAACCTTCACCTCCAGCCCCCATCCCCACCCTCATCTCGTATTCCAATTTACATTGTCGACAGCTCATTCTCTTTTGCATATCCGCTAGACTATTACCCCCCACCCCCCACCCCCTCATCAAAGAACGGCCGGTTTTGATTTAGTGTCACGTCTCACGGGGTCTGACACCTTCAACACGTCGCCGTCCAGAACCATCTATCAGCGAACAACGACCCCCCGAGGATCACTTCTGTTGCCACCAGACTGGCCGCACACAACAGACTGAGAGCAGAACCTCATCGCCAGCTGACCACCTTGCTTGCTGCGTGACGGCTGCACAGCGATCCCATTGCGTCCTTTCACAATGGATGTCGTGGGCCAAAGAGATTTAAGACGGAAGTTGTTTTAGGGTTCTTCTGGTTTTGTTGTTGTTGTTGTTTTGTTTTGTTTTTTTGCTGCCCCAACTCTTTGCCAGCTCCAGTGGTGTTCCTCCCTGGTAATGGGTAGAATCCACGGAGAGCTCGGAAGCTGGGACAATTTTTTTTATGCATGATGATGAAGATGAGGATGATGGTAAGATGATGCTATGGAGGTCCGTGTGGTTTGAGACTGCGGGACAGGGCCGCATTCCACGCTTCCTGTCATAAATATCCCGGCATTAACCAGGCCCGGGAAGTACGGCACCTGCGGTGCCGGCCGTGTAATCATCCACATCATAAGACGTGTCATACCAAGGGAAGCACCCCCAAAGTCGCACCTGTGAAGTGGGTGAAACTCGGCTGTGTGGCAACAGCCTCCCCATTGGGTCCATAGCACACCCGACCTAGGATAGGAGCCGACCTAGGTAGGAAAAATCCCGCTTGCCTCGGCTGGGACTCGAACCCGGGTCTCCCGGTCCATGGTCCGAAGTGCTGACCACTACACTACGGGGGCCGGTTCTGTTTGTTTGTCTGTTTGTTTTTTTTGTGTTTTGTTTTGTTTGATTTTTGGGTTGTTTTTGTTGTTGTTGTTTTTGGTTTTTGTTTGTTTGTTTTTTTGTTTTTTTTTTTGGGGGGGGGGGAGGGGGGGGGGGGAGAGGAATGGGGTGGGGGGTGACGTGTGGTGGACTGAAGGTGGGGAGGTGTAGAGGGCTAGGAGCGTCATGGCAGCAGAGGTTCCCCCCCCCCCTACCCCCACCGCCCTATACAGGGGTGCAGCAGGGCGGAGGAGTTTCAAATGTTTTGTCTCGCATTGTTTCTTCCTTCAACGGGGGGGGGGGGGGGGGGGGGGGGGGGGGGGGGGGGGGGGGGGGGGGGGGGGGGGGGAGGGGGGGGGGGGGGGGGGGGGGGGGGGGGGGGGGGGGGGGGGGGAGGGGAGGGAGGGGGGTCAAAGAGATTTATTTATTCGTTAATTTATTTGTCCTATACGGGAAGTTTCCATCTCCTGTTTTCAGTGTTACTGGTTTCTTGAGGACATAAGTGTTACAGCTTGCGGGTGTAACGATTTTTCTATCCGTACATAGTTTGAGAGAGAGAGAGAGAGAGAGAACGAACGAACCAACGAACGAACGAACTTTATTTTTCAACGGTAAAGATTTAGCCATACGATGGTGAATTTTCAATCTGCCGTTGCTTACAAGAAGAGAGAGAGAGAGGAGAGAGAGAGAGAGAGAGAGAGAGAGAGAGAGAGAGTCACAAGCGTCACGATTCTGAAAGCAGTAAACCTGATTTCTCTGCCCGCGTACAGGAAAAAGATACTACCGCACCTAGTGCCGTTCAATTCAGCGAATCAAATGTCAGCTTCCGTACTGATAGGGAGTCGGAAGACTCCATTAAGAAACACGAATAAATGTCAATATCACGCCAGATGGACGAGGCGCTTCGTGCCAAGCTGAAAAAAAGAAGAAAAACCAGAAACAAAAACAACCTCTCCTGTCGAAGGAGGCACGAACTTCACACAGTGGCAGTTCAACGGAAATTTACGGGAGCGAACGAACGAGTCTTTTCACAATGGTATAATTCATAACAACCAAAAAGAACACCAGTAGGAGCCACTTCAAGCCACTTACGCAAGGTGAGAGTGACGTTCCCTGAACCCACTGTAATCGACCCCTGTGGCTCAGTGGTCTGATGTGTTCGTGGTGTTGGTATCAGCACATCTCGAGTTGTGCACGGTCGCATTATCACGGTAGGAACTTCGAATCCCGGCTCAGGCCAAATATTCGTGCTGGCCTTTTTCTCGTTGCCCCGTCTTTGTTATCACCCATACATGGTGGAAAAAGACGTTAAACTCCCAAACACCCACCCACCCACCTACCCATAAACACGAAAATGACAGACATAGTAACTAGCCTGTACAAGCACTGGTAGATGAGAGGAAAAAACAGCAGCTGTTCCGACCGGACTAAAACCGACTGTAGTGCATTTACACGAGGTGTTAATAATAAGTATTGTATAGGCGCTTTACCCAATTTCATGAATCGGCTCAAAGCGCCCCGAACTGAACCCAACACGCACGCTCACGTGAATCACACGCATTCTCTCACACACTGGACATAAACACATTACAGTCACGATGTGCGAAGGGTCAGCTCAGCTACTTAAATTTCGGAATTTAGATTTGCATTTATTTTTCAATTTTGGTGGGCTGAACATTTCCAAAGGAGAGGGGGAGGAAGCCGGAGTCCCCGACGATCGGCCCGGATGAACGGTGCCACATACGAGAAGGAAAAAAGTTTTTTTTTGCCCCGAGTGGGACTCGAACCTCTGACCTCTCGCACTGGTGACAAGTCTCTTAACCACTAGACCACCGACCGTGTTCAGGGTCCTAGACAACGAACAACACGAACGCAGCGATGTTCATCAGCAGTCTTCAGCTGCACCGCAATCATTTTCATTCTGCAATGATCGTGGCTCGGGGGGATACAACGGTCACAACAACCTAACGGTAAATGATTAATGATGGGCTCGAGTACGCGCCCAGACTATTCAGCGGTGCATTTAGAGATGGCATCAGCGACGGCACGAGCCCCATACAACTCTGAACCGAGACCGGCGCTTCTCTTGGCCTCTGCAATGACACCCCAAATCGGCTGACCGCGAATACACAGAACCGCAGCATGCATGCAACTTTGTGCTCTGCCACGAAAAATGCGTGCTTGTTTCGGAACGGGAGACAACTCATGCAGGCGATACTCTCTGAGGGTGCACTGTGCTGGTGAATGCGACAGAGCTCACCGCTTCTGTACTGTGCACACTGTGAAATACCACGTTGACCACAAAGTTGTTCAGAACTGTGCATTTTCCTTGCCACCAAGTATTTTTGTTTTATCCTTCTTAGGTGTCACCTAGCTCGGCTCAGGTCTCGGTTAGCCTATTGGGGGTGGGGGGGGGGTGTCATTGCAGAGGCTTAGAGAAGCGCCCGGTCTCGGTACAGAGTTGAGCCCCATACCGCTCTCCAAACCGGCCTGGCCCGTTCAATGGAGAGAGAGAAAAACTTGTGTAATCAGTTTACTGTTCAAAGCAAAGAGCTCCGGGGCTACTGCAGTCGCTGCGAGACTGATATTTGATCACCGCTAGTTTCGCCGAGCCTTTAGACGATCAATCCATGAAATTTGTGTCTGGGCCAGCCACGACCAATTACCGGCCAAATCTCGCTTGGATCTCGCCGAACGAGAAATGTGGCTTGCGGTGTCGCAGTTGTGTTTTTCATGGCTGCTCGTCAGAACGGTTGAACGGCCGCGCGACGCTACGCTGTTTCCTGAATGTTTTACGCTACATTAATTTCCCATTTAGTCTATGAGAGTGGGAAAAAAGCAACAAGAGATGTCTCATAGCTATTTTTTTTTTTTTTTTTAAACATGGGTACTTCACAGCAAAAAGTCAGAGGGCAAGATAAAAGGGG
>JACVVK020000630.1:17500-67500 GCA_018292915.2 Batillaria attramentaria
GAGAGAGAGAGAGAGAGAGAGTTGAGATCTTTATTTTCCAACGGTAAAAGTAAGAGAGAGAGAGAGAGAGATAGAGAGAGAGAGCACTCATGTGTCTCGTTCACCTCCCCAAAATAGATCGCCCTCTCCCGTTTCCTGATTCGTGTTTGACACGACAGAATAATTGAAGTCCCCCCAGACACCACTCCGCAGCTCCGTCCCCAGAGAAACGTTAAATTGACGAAAACGCCGGAACAGAAAGACGTCACTCACTGCCAAAAACGTCACGTTCATACGCCAAGGATAAGACCCCCCCCCCACCCCCCCCCCCCCCCCCCCGCAAAAAAAAAATCACGCAAGAAAAACAACAACAAAAACCAAACAAACTTGCAAGCGCCTACCGTTTACTGGTCGTGTGAAATAAAATGTTCGCGCGGCCAGTTTCCCCAAAGCTCCAGCTGGGTCGTCTAGGGACGGTGTTGTTTGCCTACGTCACTGCACGTGCTTCCCGCCGAATTAAATTTCAGGCGCCTCAGTAATGGCGCCGATTTCTCGTCGGTGTCGCTGGGGACGACGGGATTGATTTCCGTTGAGGTTTCGCGCTCGTATCAGACTGCCAGGCCAGAAGGGTAAAAATGGAAGTTCAGCATGACCGCGTTTGAGTATGTGGAGTTTAGGGTACGGTCTGTGTGCAAGTTTGGGCTGCAGGATACAGATGCAAGGTCGACACTACGACACCCTAGAAATCCCCCCCCCCAAAAAAAAACAAAAAAAAAAACAACAACAACAACAACAATAACAACAGAACAACAAAACACCAAAAACAAACAAAAAAACCCAACAACAACAACAACCCCCCCCCCAAAAAAAAACCACCAAACAAACAAAAAACAAATAAAAAACAAAAGTAAACCACAGCAAACAACAACAACAACAACAAACAAACATAAATCACAAAAATCCGACAGCTAAAGACTCATGTGTAGAGTAAATTTCAATATTCCGGGTTTTTTTTTTGTGGCAATTTTAGCAGCGACCACAATCATACCTCCTCCTTCCTCTGTCGTCTGCTGGCTCATGTGCCAGCCGCGCATGAATACAAATAGTCCACAAGCCAGGCTCATTTTTCTTTAATTTTACTATTACCTGGCATGAACCTTATTTAAAAAGCCACCCCCCCCCCCCCCCCCGATTACCATTTTATATTCTGCACAAATTTAAAAAGGGGTAAATTTTGTTTTTACTATAGTTAGTGTAGTTCTTACTACATGCCCCGGAAGGTAATAGTGTCCAGGGCCCGTATGTAATACTGAGTCGAAGTTAGGGTTTTTAGCCCCGGGTTAGAGTCTAACCTCGAACTAAACTAGCTCTAGGGTTAAATTTTCTGGGTTTTTGTTTGTTTGTTTGTTTGTTTGTTTTAAATCAGGAAGCAGACCCATTCCAGGAAGGTGCCTGAGCCGTTATAGAAAGATTTTTTTTCTTCCTTTTTTCGCTTCCTTTTTATGTTGTTTCCATAGTAATGGAAACAACATAATAGGACGGGCTAAAATTTCCACGTTCATAGGCAAGCATCTGTGGTACAAACGCACGTCACTGCCGATCTCCCGCAGAGACGATTTTGAAAGTGTAACTCTGACAATGACGTAAGAGAACTTGCGTCATCGATGCTGACGCGTATGGTGTTCCGAACGCACTTCTCCTCCTCAGTGAGTGCCGTCTGTGCGGATGTGTGTGCGTGTGTGCGTGTGTGCGTGCGGCTGTGTGTGTGTGAATTGTGTCCAGGCCCGTTTCTTCGAAAATACTCAACCGAATGGCTTCAAATTTGGGGTATCCAAATATATCAAAATGTTACATTAGACGATTCAAGCGTGTGATGATTGCTTAAGTGATTTGGGAGTTATCGCCCTTTTGAGACAAGTTGGTTGTCTTTCGTGTACAGGCGTAATATTTATTTAAATCACTCAATTTTTTGGCAGTAGATAGCTTGAATACGGTCTCTGAACAGAGTCACTACTAGAAAATGGTCGCTCTTATAGTTTTCATGTAAACCGAGCCTGAGTTGACATTGCATGTGAACCCAGTTCAGATGCCTATTTCTCCGAAAATACTGAACCGATCGATTTCAAATTTGGGGTTTCTAAATGAATCAAGATTGTTGAATAGAAGGCCCAATCCAGGTACGATTGCACACATGATTTGCGAGTTATCGCCTTTTTCAGAAAAAGTGGCTTTCTGGCGTTTAAAGGCGTAATATTTACCTAAAACACTCCATTTTTTGGACATAGATAGCATGAATACGGACTCTCAACTAAGTGAATTTTGGAGGTTGTCGCTTTTATACTTTTGGCGTAAGCCGTACCTGATGAAAGTGCTGGTGAACACACTTTAGATCTCAAAATCGCTCCTACTATACATAGATAATGAGCCTGGGGTGCCATAAAAAATATACAAAAAAATTAGAAAAATTCACTGCAGCCGTTATCGTCAGTTGACTTGAAAATTTGTACTCACAGCACATTTCCTCTACAAGCCACACGCCTCACAAACATCGAAGAAGAGACGCACGCGCACTGACGTAAAGTAAGTGCGTCATGTTTGATTGACGTGATGCGGTTTTTTCTTGGGGGTGTCTCGCCACTTTCTTTCCGAATTCCTCTGTTTTGAGACGTGGTGTATTTTACTTCTACTATGTCGCCATCTTCGTGCAATCGCAGAGAAGACACGGGATATAACAGAATACAACTCCAATACTTTATGAACAGAATATGCACGGAGAACAAATTCATGAAAGAAGAACCCAGAACGCTGTGCAGGGCTGCTTACGTACTGAACAGGTCAGATCCATCGCAGAAAAGGCACGCGCGCACTGACGCAAAAGGCAGTATCAGCGTCATTTTTCCGACGTCATGTTTGATTGACGTGATACTGGCATTTCTTGGGGATGTGTCGCCACTTTTTGGACGTTCTCTATGTGTAGACGGGGAAAGCGGGAGTTTCATTGATGTAGTGTGCTTTGTTTTTCCCACTGACTCTCACTCAGTAGCATAGTAGAGTGAGAGGACACCACATAGGTCTCAATGGAGCACAAACGCGGCTCGCGCGAGTCTCTGTGTGTGTGTGTGCGTGTGCGCGTGCGTGCGTGCGTGTGAGTGTGTGCGCGCGCGCGTGTGTATGTCTGACATAACACATAGTTAGAAAACGTTCGCCGCGCAGACTTGTCTGTTAAACATATTGGGTCGGTATTAATTCGATCTTTACACTGCGCACGCAGCAGCAACACTTCAATTTTCATGGGCCTGCTTTCATTGCAAGAACTGTATCAAAGTTATTACGCCATATGTATGATGCGTCATCCCAGTGAGCAAAAACGTCATAGATTTCAAAGAATACAACTTTACGTCTCTCTTCCAAAAACAAGATTGGTGTGACAGCCCGGTCAGTTGTTTCCATTCCGAGAGAGAGAGAGAGAGAGAGAGAGTGTGTGTGTGTGTGTGTGTGTGTGTGTGTGTGTGTGTGTGTGTGTGTGTGTGTGTGTGTGTGTGGATACATGGCATTACAAAAGAACGACCGTGACGATAGCAGGTGATCAAATGGAAACAACATATTGGGCTGGTGGCCATCTTGTTTAATTTAATTTTGCTTTGGGGTATCTCTTGTCCTAGTCTGGGTTAGGCCCGTAGCCGTGGGTTAAATTAACCTCGAGTTTTACATACGGGCCCTGTAGCCTTGGGCTGAAGCCAGACCCCTTCCTCCTCGTCCGACACACCTAGGCTTGAAAAACAGGTTTTGTTTTGAATGTTCAGTTGCGCGTGTCAGTGTGCGCGCCTGTACACTCAATAGAGTAGTAATCATAAAACGTTGACGCGGTGAGGAATTTTTAAATCTGCACGTTTAACTCAATTCCTGCCGAGTAAATTTGGGCCGCCGAGGTTTTGTGCTAGTGGCTTCACTAAAAAAAAACAACAACAACAACAACAAAAACAAAAACAAAACAACCCCCCCCCCAAAAACAAAAACAAAAACAAACCCACCTTTTTCTGCGTGAAGCTAAATTTAGCTTTGTGGGAGTGTTGCACATTGATTATACTCACGTTTGCTGCAATAACAAGCGTATTTAGAAACATCTGTTTTAATTTGTCTGTATACAGGAGAAAAAAAAAACAAAACAAAAAACCAACGGACTCTGTGTTACGTGGGAGAATGTTTGGAGAGCCCGTCGTCTTACCGAATAATACGATGACACACGGGCGAACACTCCTCACGTAGCGAGTTATTATAGACTGCGTATCTTTCATTCACAAAAGACTCGTGAGCGCGTAGAAAAGTTATAACCGTGTGGAGTTTATTACAGCACTCCTCTGGTGTTACACTGCACTCTCAAGCTTCGAACAAAGCTTCTCTCGTGCACACACGTCTTTTGTGAGTGGAAGAGACTTAATAAGCAGTCTATAAGTCGCCTGTGTGTCATCGTAATCCGCGGTAAGACGACGGGCTCTTCAACATTTCTCCCACGTAACACTCTGGAAAACAGTCGCAACGCGCGTCAAAGCCGTATTTCACTTGTAACACTGCACTCACACCGTCACACAGATTCCCAATCTTTCCTTCTTTGTCAATTCCTGGCTCAGAACTATCATCCAAATCATCATAACTTTCGCCAGACTCCACTTCACTACCCATGCACATAAACACCTAACTGGCAGCTTCTGCAACGGTCAATATTAACCTTCTGTCCAACGCCAGACGACAAACATTCAAGATCTATCGAGCAGATAATTTAGGCAAAGCGTTCTCCCTTGCAAAAGAGTCCAATTCTCGCGTACAAGGTCAAAATAATAATAATAATAATCATTATAAGGCGCCCGTCTCTGAAGGACAAACTCAGAGCACACACACCCACACACACACACACACACGCACACACCCACACATAAACATGGACAGAGGATCCCAGTTATCTATGGAAAGCCTGACGGGTGGGTGGGTGTTTGGGGGTTTAACGTCCTTTTCCACCACATAGGGTGATATCAAAGACGGGGCAACGATGAAAAACCCAGCACAAATATTTGGCCCCAGCCGGGATCGAACTCACGACCCGAGCATTAGAAGTCCAACGCTCTACCATTCGACCACCCCGGCTCCCCGGAAAGCCTGACGGAACAGGTATGTTTTGAGCTGTGATTTAAAGGCTGACAGTGTGGGGACATCACGGAGGGCAGACGGCAGCGAGTTCCAGATTGTCCGGGCGAGGTAGCTGAACGCGCGTTCACCGGTAGTTTTCATATTACGCAGAGGAACTTTGAGAAGTTTTTCATCAGAGGATCGCAGTCTGCGGGAGGGCTGATAAGTAGAGAGTGCAGCTGACAGATACTGAGGTAAGGCTCCGGTAGAATGACGGTAAGCAAGGACGGCAAGTTTGAATTGGCAGCGGAGCTTAACCGATAACCAGTGGAGGTAGATCGCAGTCTGCGGGAGGGCTGATAAGTAGAGAGTGCAGCTGACAGATACTGAGGTAAGGCTCCGGTAGAATGACGGTAAGCAAGGACGGCAAGTTTGAATTGGCAGCGGAGCTTAACCGATAACCAGTGGAGGTATCTCAACAGGCCAAAACCGAAAAAAAGGGTAAGAAACGCAAGATACTCGTGTGCGGTACGAGATGTGCATTTCCATGGTTACTACGCTTCACAGAAGCCAGGTTATGTTTGGAACAGTTTGAGTTTCGCTCATGAGTGCGCCTCTACGCTCGAAACAGTCTATCTTAATGATTAGTAGAGCTCTGAATCAGAATGCGATACAATACTTCCGACTCAGTGGTTGACAAGTTGGCAAGCCTCTCATTCAGTCCCAATGTTAGCCGCATCACGTACGTGTGCTCTTCTGTTGGTGCCATCCTTTGAGATGCTGTCACAGAACGATCTCTGAGTTTCAAAATCTCAACAACAACAACAACAACAACAACAACAACAAACCCCCCAAAAACCTGGGCCTTTAACTCTTAAAACCCATGCAAAAGTCACAATGTTACTTGAAGTCTTCAGATGACTAGGGGGCCCCTTCAAGCCACTATTATGCAGTCTGCAGCAGCCTGGGCCTAGCAGGGAAGGCCCACGCCTTGCTTTAGTGGCTTGAAGTGGCTCCTACTGGTGTGCAGTAGCTTGCTCTTTTTAACCAGTCTTATCATATAGCGGGCACAGGTGGTCGGGCATGGGCTTTTAAGGGTTAAATGATAAAGTATAATATCTTATCTTATCTTGCCATTTGCCATGAAAGACTCGTACCTCATGGTTATAAAATTCTTAGAAAACCAGTAATAACGATACTGAACCGGTGAAGTTATCATAAATTGTGGCCGCGGATCTCAGGGTATATCAATTCTGTTTCTTTCACCACCCCATAGGAACCGAAATAACATCTGTTCCAGCTCCTTCAGAAAGTGCACAGGAGGATCTGGCAAGTCTAAGAACAGATAAGTCAACTTAGAAATAACAAAGAGTTTTTATGACTGGTCATAAAAGTCTTTGAAAACTAGTTATAACGATACTGAACCGGTGGTGTTATAAATTGTGGCCGCAGATCACAGGGTTTATCTTGCTAGCAAATGAGGAAATATCATATAATGACAGAGAGACGTTCCCTCTCCACGAAACAAGCGGAAATAATAATGTTATCTTTCAGCACACATGTCATTTTGTCATCACTCAGCAAGGAAACTGAGCATGTCCGAAGCGAAAGGCCACGCTGCTGAGAGCTGCAAAACCGCTGGATCCCCCCCCCCCCCCCCCACACCTCCCCTCCATCTAGCTGCAATTTTCTTTTCTCTGGCACGCGTTTGGGGGACCTCAGGGGTTCTCAAAGTATTGGGGGAGAGGGGGAGGGGTCCTGCAATTTGCAAACATTCACGATTGTTTGGGTTGAATTTCCTCATTTGGCAGGCGCGAAGCTGCAATGCATGGTTCGACCCCCTCTTCGAGGCGTGCCTCTATATTGATTTTTTTCCCTCCACCGGTTTCTGGCCGTGGTTTTCCCGTTATGTGTGTAAAATATAGCTTTTTAACCGTCTCTAAACGGGCGGGGAAAGAATTGATGAGTCATTTCGTTTCAAAAACGACCAGTTCTCACTTCTCTTCCGACAAGTCAATTCATTTCGTGGTCGAAGTGTAATCAGCCCTATAGAGTGTGTGATGGCGGTTCTTATAGCTTGCATTTGCATTTTGGGCTGTAGGTGCTTCCTTCACTTTTATTTCCTAACTTTCGGACTTGCTGACTAAAAACGATACGATACCATCCGCGAGTGAGAGAGAGATGGACCAGGCGGATCACCGGCGACATAGTTTTCTCTCACCGGCCCCCGTAGTGTAGTGGTTAGCACTTCGTACCATGGACCGGGGGACCTGGGTTCGAGTCGCAGCCGAGGCAATCGGGATTTTTCCTACCTAGGTCTGCTCCTACCCGGAGCGGGTGTGCTATGGGCCCAATGGGGAGGCTGTTGCCACACAGACGAGATTCACCCACTTCATGGGTGCGACTTTGGGGATGCTTCCCTCGTCTTATGATGTGGATGATTACACGGCCGGCACCGGAGGTGCCGTAGTTCCCGGGCCTGGTCTTAAGTTAACGCCGCGATATTTATAACAGGAAGCGTGGAATTCCGCCCTGTCCCGCAGTTCCAAACATCACGGACCTCCATAGCATCATCTTACCATCATCCTCATCCCCATCGTCATGCATAATAAAAATATTGTCCCAGCTTTCGAGCCCTCCGTGGATTCCACGCATGATCTGGGATGAACACCACTGGAGCTGGCATAGAGTTCGGGCAGCAGCAGCAGCAAAAAAAAAAAAAAAAGTTTTCTCTGGGAGCTAAATTTTCCCCGACAATCAAAAACAAAAACAAATTTTCAGAGTAATTATATTACGCGTGTTGTTTCCTGTAAGTACCTCATGATGGCTTCACTTAGGATTATTTTTTTCCCGCTTAATTTCGGTTATGATTATACAGGGTTTGGTGCAGGTGTACGTTTTTGAGCTGTACAATAAACGTGGGATGGACGATTGAAATCAATAATAATTCTTTAGTGTAGGGTTGCGTGTCAGTGTTCATTGTTGTCCTGGTGTTGGTGCAGTGGGTGAATGAGTGTCTGTGTAAGTCTGTGCTTGTCATTTTTTTCTCTTTCGTACGTGTTTGCTTCATTTCGTAATATATCAGGTATTTTGTTTACGATTCGTCGAGTGGTGTGTAACTGAAACTCTATCAAACAGGACACTGTAAAGACCAACTCACAGCGTCTTGAACATCCGACAACACTCAGGAGTTGCACGTGCAAACAATGCAAATTAACTCTTATGGTGCCTGTAATCCTTACGGTTGGCAACTGGGTCAAACGGAAAAGGGGACATTACTCCAATATTCTCAACAGGAATACGCCCTGAGTTGATTCAGCATTATCCCTAAATTATGCTGTTTTCCAGTGGATATTTTCTGTTATATCTCAGTGTCTAATCCGAACACGACGAAGCATGACTACAATTGTTTACTATTTTCTATTTACTGTTTACTATTGTTTATGTAAATCATAGGTTTTCAAGCGGATACTCTCTTCACTCAGCCGCGAAAAAGTCTTTGTGCCTTTAAGCCCTAAAAACTCATTTTTGCACCTGAGAATATTACCCGGATACGACTGAGCATAACTACATACTGTTCTCAAGTGGATACTTTCTTTTACCTCTCAGTGCATATTCTGGATTCAACAGCAGGACAAAAAAATTAAAACTTTTTTTTTTGCACCAGAGTATATTACCCGGATACGACTGAGTATAACTACATACTGTTTTTAAGTGGATACTTTCTTTTACCTCTCAGTGCATATTCTGGATTCAACAGCAGGAAAAAAAAAAAAAAAACACCTTTTTTTTTGCACCAAAGAATATTACCCGGATACGACTGAGTATAACTACATACTGTTTTCAAGTGGATACTATCTTTTACCTCTCAGTACATAATTATTCGGGATTCAACAGCAGAAGGGAAAAAAATTAAAATGAAATAAAATAAAAGTTTTGCTGAATACAGAAATCGAGAGAAGAAGCTTAGAAACGGCACTCAGTCGGGTATATTTACTTTGTCATTAATCAGCACTTTGCTCACGCTTGTACCCATGCAACCTGATGCCTACACTTCTGTGCAAACTCTGGCACGTCAATATATTTCGCTTCGATTACAGTGCACACTCCATTAGCCTGAGATGCAAATTTCAGAAGAGGATTGCTCACGCTCACATTGTGTTCAATTCCACAGGGTGTCTATAGTTTCATATCTGAAATGTCAGGAACATTGTGTTGTATTACAAGGGGGGGGGGGGGGGAGAGAGAGAGAGTTTAATTTACAAGGATAAAAGGTTAGGTGTGCAGACCTGTCTTAAATCTTGTCCTAGCTAGGCTACAATTACTGCTAAATAAGCTAGAACTAAGTACAACACACACACACACACACACACACACACACACACACACACACACACACACACACACACACACACACACACACACACACACACACACACACAAATCGTAAATATGTCCGAGGAAAGAAAGGGAGGGGGGAAAACCCAATAAACAACAACAACAAACAAAACAAAATAAACCCCAAAAAACAACAACAAAACAACAGCAACAACAACAACAACGAGAGAGAGAGAGAGAGAGAGAGAGAGAGAGAGAGAGGGTGGGTGGGTGGGTGTTTGGGGGTTTAACGTCCTTTTCCACCACATAGGGTGATATCAAAGACGGGGCAACGATGAAAAAGCCAGCACAAATATTTGGCCCCAGCCGGGATCGAACTCACGACCCGAGCATTAGAAGTCCAACGCTCTACCATTCGACCACCCCGGCGCCCCGAGCGAGAGAGAGAGAGAGAGAGAGAGAGAGAGAGAGAGAGAGAGGGTGATTCACATCAAACAGCTGCGTGTAAGGTTTCATCTAGGAGGTGATCAGACGTAGATGAGAGCGCTGTGCCAATCAGCCTTTTACAAATTCACACAAGCGAAGATTCAAACAATCAATTTTTCCTGAAAGGTCTTCCATTTAAGCAGAAGAAGTGATCGGCCTTCTAAGATTGAGCTGAAGGCCATAGGTGTTACAACACGCCGACGAAAAGGACCCGTCTGATTTGCGAGAGAGAGAGAGAGAGAGAGAGAGAGAGAGAGGACCCACTGGGCGAGATGATTCAGAGGGCGAGACCGATAAAGTTTAGGAGACAATGTTGTGACACCAGGCTATCCTCATGGCAAATCTTTATCATGTCTCATGGCAAAGTGTGTCTTGAGTTTATGTAACTCATATGTATTGATCTCCTCTTACGGCAGTAGATCCGACCGAATGTGTTTTGCAACTATTGTCTACTAAAGTTTATCGCTCTCAAACCAGGGAAATGTCTTGTGCGGATCCTATCTCGCGTGAATCAGACGATCCCTTTTGGCTGGCGTTTTACAACGCGTGTTCGCTTTTTTTTTTCTTTGCGCGAAATTAAACTTCAACACGCCACTCTCGGCTGAACAAAACAGAACTTGAGGCGAAGCACCCAGGCCGATAATACATCTTCATCGCGTTTCACCCCCAGCTTCCTTGCCCGAACGTGTTCAAAATCACTTCAGCGCACAAATACTTCAAATCTGAGCGCTACGTGGCCACACAAAAGGGGAAAAAAATGGTGCGAAAATTAACCGTAGTTTTTGTCAGTCGAAAGCGAGAATTTCACGTCACATTGCATTGAAATCGGACGCTCCCCCCCCCCCCCCCCCGCCCCCAAACATGTCAAGCAGTTCGTGCTTCTCTCGCCCAAAAGCGCCCAATCTCGTCGCGTGATCTATCGGAACCAATCACGCTCGTCTTTTTGTGTAATTATTCACACTTCCGGTCGCGCATGCGGAAACCGAGGCGTGATCGGGATAAAGGAACTTGAAGCTGCTAATTGGTGTGAGCAGGTTCTGTGCGTTTTCGTTTTCGTTGCCACATAGAAAGCAGCTTTTCATTTGAACTACTGTAGCAGGGGGTAACCACAGGATAATGAAAAAAATATTAGGCCCAGGCCTGCTGACGTGTGAGTATTATCTGTGCACGCGCTTAATCTTTACGTCGCTGCCGCCGGCTCGCAGCGGATACCTCTCGGGATCGGGTGGGTGTGGAAGAGTGTTTGGAAGCTTAACGTCCTTTTTCCATCACGTACGGGTGATATCAAAGACGGGCACCGAGAAAAAAAAAGGCCAGGGCAAATATTTTGGCCCCTGTCGGGATTCGAACTCACGACCCAAGCATTCAAAGTCCAGAGTTCTACCATTCGGCTATCCCCGGCTCCCCGCTCGGAATCGGTATGTCCCCGGGGTCGAAACCACCTCTCTGAAATCATCCTTCTGGTGGGCAGAAGTTGTGCCCCTCCCCCCACCCGCGCCCCCCCCCCCCCGACACACACACACACACACACACACACACACACACACACACAAAATCCCCTCCCCTCTTCTTTCCCCTCCCCTCTTCACACCCTCACCCCCCCCCCACCCACCCCCACACACACATCGCTTGAAAACAACGTGCAATAATTTGACATTCAGTCTTTGCATACAAGTTTTAGTCCTTTGGAGGTGTGCTAAAACCTTTAAAAGTTTTGAAGGTACGGGTCCGAGAAACGTCTGCAAGACTACAGAAAGGTCACGTACCTTCCCTGCCTTCAAAGATGACCTACACCCAAGCAAAGCAGAATTGATACAAGCCATTTATTATACCGAAGCCAGACAAAACCAGTTTGAGCTAGTCCAGGGCGCCCGTTAAAAGGGCAATCACCGATAGTAAAAAGCATCAAAATGCCTGCAAAACCGTGTTAACATGTATCCATTTAACCAAAAAAAAAAAAAAAAAAAAACATAAAATAAGAATGCACAAAACGACTGGGGACATTTTCAGCAACCAAATAATCAAAAAAAAAAAAAAAAAATCGAGTCAGCTTTACCCTAAAGTGGAGGGGGGAGCCCGGGATAACCGCATGGTAGAGCGTTGGACTCTCAATGCTCGGGCCGTGAGTTCGAATCCCGGCTGGGGGCAAATATTTGTGCCGGCCCTTTTCTCGTTGCCCCGTCTTTGATATCACGTGGTGGAAAAGGACGTTAAACTCCCAAACACCCACCCACCCACCCTAAAGTAGGCACGACTACAGTGACATCGACATGCACGCGAAATTAGATCTCCGAACGGTTGTAAAAAAAAAGCCATAGAAATGAAGACCCTCCTACTACCCCCGGTATGCACTGGAGACCTGCAGTTGAGAACCACACACAATAGGGGCGATGTCGGCTTCTTGCACTTTGTCACTTGTACAGAACTTACAGGGAGTCGGGTTTTGAATGATGCATGCCGAGTTGCGTCCCCTGGGAAGAGCTCTCTCGCTTGAACCCAATTTTCGTCGTCAGTAATGGCGGCCCATGCTAAACGGCTACCATGACCCGCTTAAAAACCATCTGGGAGTACAGATCGCAACGGTGATTACTTAACTCGGGCGCTCCAACGAAGAAAGTGCATGGGCGTTAAAAAGCGTTAGGTGTCCTGTTTTGTTTTTACTGCTGAAAGTTTTATGGACAGAATCGTTGGCCTGTGCAAAGCGGAGGGGTTTGCACTATTGTCGGTTTCCCTTGGCAGCAACCGCTATTTTAGTTTTGGTGGAAACGGCGAACTGTCGGCATGATGGCAACACAAAGCACGGTAAAACACGCCCGGAAAGGCAGCCTTAAATTTTTAACAAGCCCACAAATTCATCCCAAAGGCCTCTTCAAAGCAAGCTATTTGTCTTTCTGACCGTAGTAAAACCTGTGCCATTATGCGAATGAAATTGGAGCCTTTGCATCATTTCAACAGTTGCAAAGAAACATTTCATTCCTACGTTGTTTGACAAATGATTGTGAAGAGAGACTTTCTGTGTCACGTATTGTTGCACTGATGACGCTATCGAGAGTGTGTGTGTGTGTGTGTGTGTGTGTGTGTGTGTGTGTGTGTGTGTGTGTGTGTGTGTGTGTGTGTGTGTGTGTGTGTGTTGTGTGTGTGTTGGAAGGGCGGGGGGGGGGGGGGTACAACTTACGTGCAAAAGACACGTTTTTCAAGATTTAAGACAGAAGATTTATTGCCTTGAAATATCTGCTCCAAACATTTTCCTGTGGTCACCCAACTCGCTACAGATTTCGCGCGAATCCATTCTACGATTCGTGCAGTTTTGTGGCGGTTCAAAATGCCACGTCACTGAAAAGTTTGATAAAACATTTTGGAAATTACTTTCCTGGGAACCAATCGGCTTTTGGACCAGGGCACGTCTGGGTGTCAAAGTTCAAAATAGCACGTCATTACGTCACGTTTTGAATAGTCTGGTTGAACAGTTTGCAAATTATTTCCTTGCAGCACCACTGCCTTTGAGATCGGGACACGTCTGGAGCTGAATCGACTGCACGAAATCCATGATTTATTCCCAAGGCCAAACTCTGCAACTGCCCTAAAATGTCAGCCTGTTTGGCAGTTCTGCATCAGCAATTCGCCAGCTCCTGTGGTAACTATCCCTTTCATTCCGTGAGTGGAATCCACAGAGGGCTCTGAAGCTGAGACATTTTCAACGGCTCCAGTGCCAGAAGGCGCTGTCGCTGCAGAACGAAAGCAGAGAGACAGTGTGTTCTGGCAGGGCACTCTCGATGTTTACGATTCATATGAGGGTGAGGATAATGGCATGGTGCTGCAATGGAGGTCCGTAATGGCAGGAAAGCGGTGAGCGGTGGTCTAACAGGTAGTGCGTCGGATTTAGCCGCTGCGCTACTGAACGGCCGTCACCAATGTCATGGCGATGAAGCGTGGGTTCGAGCCCAGGCCGAGCTTGTGATATGTGATACCGTTTTTTTCTGGCTACCGGGCTGCTCATCGGGGGTTTCTCTCCGGGTTGTCCGGCTTTCCTCCCCCGGTAAAATTGCAAAATTGTAAAAAAAATATAGGATAGGTATTGGGTGGCGATGCACCGCGGCGACGTGCTTCCTCCGGGGAAAGCAGCCCCAATTTTCCGAAAGGGATAATAAAGTAGTTTTAAAAAAAAGGAAAGTACGCGACAGGGCTGTATTCCGCGTTTCTTGTCACTGGGAGCCGGGATAGCCGGGCCTGCAAAGCGTTGGACTTTCAATGGCAGGGTCGTAAGTTCGAATCCCAGCTTTATCACCTTTATGTGGTAAAAAAAAAAAAAGGTAAATGCTCTTCTACTCAGCCAACCAGCCATGCTTCCTATAATAAATAATTATGACGGCGTACAGCAGCTGACAGAGAAAAGATCGCTTGTTAGTATTGTACTTGTTTTATTTCACAGTTAGCCTCGTCATCTCCTTAAGCACCGTTAGAACTATCAGCAGCATCAACACCAGCATCATCAGCGTCAGCATCATTGTCATCATCATCGTAGTGTCGTCGTCGTCGTCAATTTTCACCAGTGATGTGGCGCTCCGTCTGTCTGTCTGTCTGTCTGTCTGTCTGTCTGTCTGTCTGTCTGCGTGTCCGACAACCTCTTTTTTTTCCCCTACTTTACTGTCCCCTTCGGGAAATTCGGGCTGCTTCCCCCGGGGGAAGCGCGTCGCCGCGGTGCAGCCCCACCCAATACCTATCTTTTGAAAAAAAAAATTACAACAATTTTGCTGGGGGAGGAAAGCCGGAGAAATCCCCGATGAGCAGCCCGGATGCCAGGAAAAACCGGTATCACATATCACAAGCTCGACCTGGGCTCGAACCCACGCTTCATCGCCATGACATTGGTGACGGCCGTTCACTGAGTAGCGCAGCGGCTAAATCCGACGCGCTAACTATCAGGCCACCGCTCACCCCTGAATAATAATTTCTAAAAAAAATTAGTCAGTCAGTCAGTCGCTCTGTGTGTGTGTGTGTGTGTGTGTGTGTGTGTGTGTGTGTGTGTGTGTGTGTGTGTGAGAGAGAGAGAGAGAGAGGTAATGTGCGCGTGTGTGTGTGTGTGTGTTGTGTCTGTCATTGGTACTGATTCAACACCAAATTTGACTCTTGTTCGATCTGAAATATCACCAATATCTTCCTCAGTACCAACGGCTTCAGACAACTTGACTAGCAGTGGCAGACACCGGGAGCACCTCGACAAAACTAAAGTCCTGAGGGACCTTGTTTCTTGAGTAGCTGTCGGATCAAATTTTCCACCCTTCGATGTCCGAGGCCCCAATTTTCATGATGTTCGACCGTAGATAACTTCCAGTCTGTCAAAAAAAAAACCAAAAAAAAACCCTCCACTCCAAGCCTCTGCTATGAATTCCTTCTGATCAAGAGAGTGCCAGAAATGGTTCCAGAAAATAGCACAGGGTTCCTGTAGGAATTCGCCTCAATGACGTACAAGGAAGGCAATGACAGACAAGGGGGAGAATGGCAGACAAGGGACGCTAATACGGCTTCTTCTAAAAGGTCACGTGCTCGGCGATCGCAGCCATCTCGAAGCGGCGCTCGCCGCGCTGCCATGCGCAAAACAGAGGTGTAATAGAAACAAGGGAAGTGATTTAGGAGTTTAATTTCTGCTGGTGCCTGGGTAACAGAAACGCGTAAAAGGGCAACAAAATGCGGTGTCATGATAAAATGGGCAAATGTAGCTAGGAGAGGTCTCCGGTATCGAGAACAAACGTTCGGCGCAATCGTAAATCAGATTTTTATGGAGATCAAGAGAAAGCGGAGCCGTGACTTCAGTATAGGACTTTATTGGGATCGTCGAACGGCTAACGGCATCTGTATAAATATGTGTGTGTGTGTGTGTGTGTGTGTGTGTGTGTGTGTGTGTGTGTGTGTGTGTGTGTGTGAGAGAGAGAGAGAGGGGGGGGGGTCATGAACTGGAATTTTGTGTTACAAGGGTAATAGCTTAGCACTAACGTGCAGTCTTGTTTTCAATCTTGTCCTTGCTACAGACAGACAGACAGACACACACACACACACACACACACACACACACACACACACACACACACACACACACACACACACACACACACACACACACACTATCTATTTATCTATATATCTATCTTTATCTAAGTACGCACGCAGGAACGGCATACTGAAGGACCATATATATAGTTATCAATTAATGCTAAACACACACACACACACACACACACACACACAAAAGGTACAGTACACACAGTACAGTACAGAGAGACAGACAGACAGACAGACAGACAGACAGGGGGGGGGGCAAAAACAGAGACAGAAAACGGACGAAGGACCAAACTTTATATCTAACAACGGTGGTGATTATACAAGAACATCCCGCCATTTCTGAATAAGCCGTTGTAACGAAAAATTAAAGAGAGAGAGAGAGAGAGAGAGCCTACCATTTCATAGGAAACGTTGGCCGCAGAGTAATCCAACGCCTGCCCACAATGGCCTACACAGACCATGGTCAAGAACCACCAGCTAAGGCCTCGCCACGAACACTGCATCATGGGTACGGGGATTTAGACCAGTAGACAGCATCGCCACATCGGTGTGTTCATAGCCGGACATCTGCCAAAGGCATGGAACTGGAAGGAGGAAAAGATGAGAACGAAACTGCTGCGGGCGTCAGTATTCACAAGCAAGGTTGTTTGTCAATGAATGGTGGTTTCCAAGAACTCCCTGATGGGTGGTCGGCCCATCCATAGCCTGGAAACAGTGACAAATGTGATGGCCGTATTCTCGAGCAAAGACTGTTTCTCACTTTATGGTGGTTTCCAACACCACCTTGTTTGATGGTTGGTCAGTGGACAAAGTGACAGTGGCAATTGAATGTAAGGGCCTTATTCACAAGCAAGGTTATTTGTCACTGGATAGTATAGTTTCCAACATCACCTCCTGTGACGGTCAGTCCATCCATAGAAACAGCCCGCGATAAATGTAATGAATTTTTTTCAAGAAGCATCTGCGTGTTCAAAACCAAACCAGACACCAAGGAAAGGCAGTCATGAAGAGAGATATACTGTGTCAGCGGGTAAGTGGGTGGGTGTTTAGGGGCTTAACGTCTTTTTCCACCACATAGGGTGATAGCAAAGACGGGGCAACGATGAAAAAGCCAGCACAAATATTTGGCCCCAGCCGGGATCGAACTCATGACCCGAGCATTAGAGGTCGAACGCTCTACCATTGGACCACCCCGGCTCCCCTATATTGTGTCAGCGATCACAGTCTTAGAAGGTAGCATTCATTCTCACAACAGTCCAGAATTCTTTGTCCAGGAACTTGAAGGCCTCGACTAATTTCCGTGCGGAATCTGCGGAGTCCTATAAGCCAAACACCAAGAAGGACCAGTCACGAGGAAAGAATTGTCGTGTCAGTGGTATCATTCCAGAAAGTAGCAATATTCACAACACGACTGGTGTTTTTTAAAAGTCTTTGCTTTCACAGACAGCTGACTTGTATCACTCCACGATCTACCCACAGAACTGTCAATCCAATCTGTTGAACGTTGAATGGTCCCGCGTTGTTGTTGATCTCGTCACGCAGACAGTTAAGCAACAGACAGCGCGTAGCTGCAACCACTGTGGCCAGCCCCCCAGCTCTGCACACAGACATAATCATCATCACTGGTCCCTATAATCAGATGTCAGCAAGATGTCTTTGGTGTCTGTTATGTAGTGCGGTTACAACTTACAATTTTACAATTGACATGATCATCTATGAATGGTGAGATACCCTTAGACCTGTTAGGTGTTTCAGCGGTAGGATGGTAGAGCCCCCCCCCCCCCCCATCTCCCTCCACAGTGGCTTGTAGCCGATGTAGGGCAAGGCGGACTTGTCCAGTGGCATACACAGCACACATCTCCTAGATCTAGGTGGCGCTCTCAGCTTTACTTACTTCCCCTACTTTCAAACTGACCAGATTGAGCACATGTTTTCGGGTTTGGCGACGACTTTGTGCCTACTCTCTCTCTCTCTCTACACACACACACACACACACACACACACACACACACACACACACACACACACACACACACACACACACACACACACGCACACACATATCCACGCTGGGTATCACAAAGCAGACCTCTTGTGGCTGATAAACAAGATGTGCAGCGTCCTATAACTGACACCCCTCTGGCAAAAAGCGCTTGCAAGAGAATAGACATGGATCTGCTCGTCTCATTCAACAAATGCAATCGCGTAATCGACCCGAATAATCCAACATCATTCCCTAAAGCTCTGTTGAAGCCCGGATGGAATTTCCACCTTTTTTTTTCGGCGTTTCAATCTTATTTTTGCCTTGCAAGTTGTATTTTCAGCAGGAGAGGGTAAGGTTTTTAAGTTGGAATTGTGTGTCCACACCGTTGATCTGGGTGTTTTTGATAATTCTCTGCTCATCTTTTCTTCAAAGCCTCTGTGTTTGCACAGATGCACAGATTAAGCACATTCGATGCAGCTTTCCTCAGGGTCTGTAGCTGTGTGTGTGCGTGGTAGGATTCTACCGGCAAAGCTCCGAACGATGTGTTAGCCCATAAATGTCGGGTTGTACACCATTAGGCTACGCAACGCAAATGCAGATTAAAAAAACAAAACCCGCTATATATTCTTATTAAACATAACGCTGCGTTTGGCACCCTAGAAATGCTCTAAAGTTCACACCCGCCCCCCCCCCCCTCTTAGGTCTTTAAAAAAAATCACAAAAATCCAGCAACCAAGACTCGTGTATATTCAAATTTCAACAAAATTAATTCGAATATTCCGTTTTTTGGGGTTTTTTTTTTGTTGCAATGTTAGCAGCGACCACATACCCCCTCATTGCCTCTGTCGTCTGCTGGCTCTTGTGCCAGGTACGCATTAATACAAAGTCCACAAGCCAGGCTAATTTTCCTCTCATTTGACTGTTACCTGACATGAAACGTATTTACAAAGCCAACAAAAAGCCCCAGATCGCCACGTTTTTACTCTGCACACAAATTTTTAAAAGGGGCAAAAATGTTGTACTATATTTAGCGTAGATGTTACTGCATGCCGCGGAGGCTGTTAGTGGTCTGTATTCAATTCAATAAATCTGTATTATCCCCTTGGGGGTAATTAGGGTGTGGTGGTCATAAAACAATGCATTACTGTCACTCAAACAAAATAATCAATTATGAAACCACACATAATTATTACAGCAGTAAGAGGATAAAATTAGATATAACACATTATAGTTCACATCTAAGCTTTACACACACACACACACACACACACACACACACACACACACACACACACACACACACACACACACACACACACCAACCTGATCAGCTGACAGCCATGGGCATGGCACCCTAGGATTTCCTATTTAGAATTGTGGATGCTGACTGTTGACGGTATAAAGCTAAGTTGATATCTCTTTATCTGTAGCCTTAAAGGCCAGTGCGCGCAGCAAACACTTCATAAAATATCACGAAGGACCGCGGGCTGTGGATGATCCACGTTGCATCCTGAAGCATCAGATCATTAGAGCATCTCGAGAGCAGAATGTGCCAAACGATGTTGGACACCTCTGTTGGCTGACCTCACTATTAAATTCCTACTATTACGACCTCGGCCTACGACCTCGCAATGAACACTATAGTCATATTAAATTTTCAGAAGGACGTCGAACGTGAGGTCAGCCAACACACCACCCAAAACTTCTCAATAACGAATTTGTGAACTTTGACACATCAGAAGATGAGCCTTAAAGGCCCACCTTCAAACATTTTAGGCCCACAGGTTGTTTTGAGCTGTTTTGGTGATCTAGTTTATTGACACCTGCAAAGCGACAGCATCTTACTGACTGGCACAGACCCAACAGAAGGGTACACGAGACGCGAATATCACGAGGAGTCAGCTAGAGTTGCTGCCACAAGTAACTGCAGAGTAGTATGATTTAAATTTTCGCCGTTTTGCACAGCCTGTAGTCAGCACTGTCTCGCACTGAGAACTCTACTAATTATTACGACTATTGTTTTCGAGCGTGTAGACGCACTCAGCGCGACTGTCTTCCAAAAACGGTTCTGTGAAACCTAGAAGAAAACATGAAAAATGCGCGTTAAAAACAGAAACGACCACACTTACACGACACAAGACAACGAAGAGACGAATCCAAGACAGTTGAGTGTTTGCCAGTGCAGAAGTCCGTCCGTCTGAAGGAGCGATTCTCCACCACAAAGAGGGGAAGATTACTCCGTCCCTTTGGGATCACAAGAGTGCTGGAACTTGATTGTCGCTCTTCGCCCCCTTTTGCCAGATACTGCAAGCAGACGTGGGTTCAGAGAGGGCTGTATGCCAGACATTGTATGTTTAAATACGTGACATGGGTATGGCGTTCTTGAAAGGAAGGTCGATGCGGGACGTAGACGGACTCTTGTGTAAGAGTTTGCAATTTGCTAATTTGCCTTGCATATTGCCTGTTTTAGGGCTCTACGTCTTGGTAGAGTGTGTGCCTGTCGGACATTTCGGATGGTGAGTATAGGATCTTTGACGTGCATTGTTAATTGAAAATGCCTCTCTCTCTCTCTCTCTAGTTTGTTTGTTTGTTTGTTTATTTGTTTGTTCTTCAAAACGGCAAGTTTGAAAGTTGGTTGCAAGACCAAAACTTCCACCGTTTACAAATAAAGTTATTTCAATTTCTCTCTCTCTCTCTCTCTCTCTCTCTCACACACACACACACACACACACACACACACACACACACACACACACACACACACACACACACACACACACCAAGGATTTAAAGACAGGCCTGTGACCTAATAATCGTTTATCCTTGAAAAATAAAGTTTCATTGTCGTTGTCATTGTCTCTCCGGCTCCCCGAGCTCAAAAGGGAGACAATATCAAAGTAATGTCAAAACGACAGATGGACACACACGCACACACACACACGAAACAAAAACCAACAGGAAAGTCCCCCCCCCCCACTCCCACCCCAAACAATCACCCCAAAACAAAGCATACACGCGAGCCCACAGACAAGTACTACGAATAACAGTTTAACAGTAGATGAAACTATATTCGCCATAAGAAAGCCAGATCTACAAAACGAGAAGCCTACAGGAGCTTACGCACGCGCAGAGAGAGAGAGAGAGAGAGAGAGAGAGAGAGAGCCTACACCACTCTATAGTAAATTTACATTTACATGTCACCTCCGCGCACCGACGCCAGGCATCAAATTCCCTTGATGTCCTTGCACGTACTCATACCCCCTCCCTCCCTCCCCCCCCCCCCGCCCCACCCCATCCCTCTCCTCCCAAACAAGCCTGTCAGTACGCTCGCACTATATCTATACATCATTCTAGATCGATGAGCGCAATCATCGATGCGCGGTAACTACCACAACAAATAACTTTGTCGCAACCGTACTGGGAAAATCGGATTAGAGTCTGCCTCTTCACGAACCAGCATGGAAAACAAACCCCACAAAAAACCTGTTCGATCTTTGCCCGTTTAGTCTCGTATTTCAGAGGGTTATGGGACCTGTCTTACCCCCCTTCCTGTCTAGTCTGCGTATATCAGAGAGGATGATCCTGTACTTCTTACCCACCATAGCTAAAAGCGAAATGTAAACTCCTTGGCGTGCTGGCCCCCGAGAGAAATGGTTTGTTGGTTAGGTGGAGATTAACGTCTCTACCGCATGAGTGATTGGAGACAGGTTCTGGAGATGGTGTGTGTGTGTGTGTGTGTGTGTGTGTGTGTATGTGTGTGTGTGTGTGTGTGTGTGTGTGTGTGTGTGTAAAGTAAACCTTAACTTTGGCATTTTCTCAGAGTCTAAATTCCGAAATTTAAATAGCTGAGCTGACCCTTCGCACCATGTGATTGTAATGTGCGTATGTCCAGTGTGTGAGAGAATGTGTGTGATTCAAGTGAGCGTGCGTGTTCGGTTCAGTTCGCGGCGCTTTGAGCCGATTCATGAAATTGGGTAAAGCGCCTATACAATATTCATTATCATTATTGTTATACAATCCAGACAGACCGACGGATCAGCCACAACTGATTGAACCTTGACTGTGATGGACGAGTCATACACAAACAGGCGCAGCTCACACAGGCAAAGGAAACGGGTACCATTACGGGTGGCTCGGGTTTGAGGGGTGGATGGGTGTTTGGGAGTTTAACGTCCTTTTCCACCATGTATAGCTCGGGTTTGAACTCACTGACACCGTACATACACGTGAAGAGAACACAGCTACGGTCATCTTCAATCATCTTTATTAGACAGTTATTCTACTCTCGAGATGCTTTCATGATCTTAACACTTCGGGATGAAAATTAATGTAGATCATGCAGTGCCCGCGTTCTTCGTGATATTTTATGAATTGTCCGCAGCGCGCGCTGGCATTTAAAGGCCCACACTGCGACATTCATTGGCTCAGCGACCGTTCAGAGCTTTGGCAGCTTCAACTTACTACGTAAATACGTGCACTAGCTGTTACACCTTAACACAGGCTGGCTTTGAGCGACAAGCCGAAACTCAGAGCGTCTACAACAGTCTTGTCACACGGCTGGCTAGGCGAGCTGCGGGTCGTTGACGTTCTCCTCGTTCGCACGGCCAGCAAACTTCAACGTTTTGCATTTAGAGCTCCGCATAGGCACATGCGCAGTTGCAGGCTCACACCAGCTGGCTTAGAACAAACAGTATTCGAAACTCACAGCGTCTTCCGCAGTCTTGTCACTGACTAAAACTACAAGAAGAGCTTCCGGTCGTTGAAGTTCTCGTTCGCACGGTCAGTAAACGTCAGTGTATTGCATTTAGAGTTCTGCTTAGACACATACACGGATACAGGCTACCGCAGACTGACACTGAGCAAACAGATGCAGAAATGACAGAATCTGTCCCAGTCTTACCACTGACAAGGAGAGTTTCCGGCCGTTAAAATTCTCGCTCGCACGGCCAACAAACGCCCGCTCACTACATTTAGGGTTGTACTGACCTTTAGATAGACTATTTCGAGCGATTCGGCACACCCACAAACACAATTGTTCCAAAACCAAAAGCTAAATGTAAAAATAATCATAAACATGTCGGACAGGTTTCATGTTATATTCCCAGGGGGAAGAAACAATACAAATAATCTTCCTTTGCATCTGGTCCTCTGAATGATTGAATTTCCTTCCGCGTCGCTTTAACCGCCTCGAACTTGTATAAAACCAAAAGGAAACCTCGTGTATTCCAAGCGACATTTAGGGAGAAACCCTGCACCGTTTCCAAAGACGCTCGTCAGTAAAGACAGATGGCTCATGAGCTGCAGTCGAGGCGATCCACATCGAAATCTCGACACTGAGTTTGGAAACATGAAACGTCATCATTTATTGTTTAATTTGGTCAGTCTTGTTCAACCTTAAATACCCCTTCCCTCCTCCCCCCCCCCCAACAGAAAAGCATCCCGTTACCCTAGGCGAAGGGTTTTTGTTGTTGTTGTTGTTTAAAATGTATTTAGTTTTCAACGCCTTTCCACTCTTTTAACACGGCCACCACATCTTTGAAAAAAAAATTGGAGGGGGGGGGGGGGGAAGAGAAAACAAAAAATCTTCAATACTTTCAGCATCTTCCCTATCATGCTAATAACGAAATAATAAAACGTTTTCCTCCATGTTATTTCATTCTCCAGTGGACAAAAAATCGGCGAAGCATGATGGAAATGTTCCTGGCAAATGTAATAAACAACAACAAAACCCCCCTTACCTTAAAAAAGGTAGAAAGTCTCCTCCACAGAACACCCGAAAACTTCTCAGCCCAGGCGAAAATTATTGAGCTTCACTTCACTTGTCCTTGATCTCTAACTCTTAAACACGTCGGAATGTACATGAACGTAATAGCGTAAATAACTTTTATCTCACACACGCCCAACAAACTTCTTCAGTGATCTCGTAAGCATGTCGGATACGTTTAAAAAAAAAAAAATTCTCAGAAACTTCCACCGTTCTCTTAATCCGAATTTGAACCTTTGGCGTTCTCGCACCGCCTTCTCAACTCAGCTGTCCGCCTCCTAATTCTCCCCCTGTCCTCTCTCAGTCGAACCCACTGATCCGGTCGAAGTATCTCTGGAAACTGAACAGGGTGGAGCCGTTGTCAACCCATGTAGAGATGACGCGAAAACTAAGCCTTGCAGAGTGCCAGACTGCCGGCGTAGCGACAGGAGGGTGGGTGGGGGAGGCAGACACGCAGTGGAGGGGAGTGGGGGAGGAGGAGGGGGTATGGTAGGAGGGTGGGGGCGTCGGGCTGGTGTGACAAGCAAGCGTCAAAGAACGTACCACGATCACGTGCGCGCAGTGAAACTGTCCCCCATCAGCCTCAGCGCTGTGGCCGGCGTGACGGCGTTTTATCTAGTTGCTGGCGATACCGGTTTTGCCAGCAGTTGCGGCTTGTCTGAGCAGTCGCAGAGTGGATTGCGGCGTTAGAAGGCAAAACTGTTATTTATTATATTTTCCATTTTGGCACCGGCCGTTCATTGCCCCGTTGATATCCATGAATTGACTAGATACCAGTAATCTGTTATCAGAACAACTGAAAGAATCAGTGTCTCAGTGCTAGCCTAGCCTGTGAAAACCTGGTACTGTAGGTGTGTCTAACTGGTACGATGTTAGACCCCAACCAAAACATCTTCGCAGGATTTGTTCAGCCGCTGCTCAGGAAACTTTTGAAGCGGCGTCACGGGGGATAACGTCCCTTGTGTCACGTGACTTGAGAATGTCGCTAATTTACGAGGAGAAAGCATCGATATCGCTCTCCTTTGGCAAATTTCTCCTGCATCGATGCATCAACAGCAAAACCACGCCAGGGGAGAACAGCACGGGGGTAAACGGGGGGGGGGGGGGGGGGGGGTGGTGGGGGGGGTTAACCACGTGGTTTGAAAGTCTACGGGGCGCCCGTGCGGGAAGCAACTTTTGCGCCGCCAGCCCATCGCCCCGGTGGCCTTCCTGTCTCGGTGGTCGCAGCTCCGTTGCAAAGTTAGGCCTCGGTCACAACCGGCCGCACGATTTTTTTATGCTTGCGATCTCCACGAAATGTCTGCGGCCTGCGGCTTCTACGATCTGAAAAAAAAAATTAAGGTTGCAAATCGTGCGTACGATATACGTGCGATGGCGTACGTTCCCCGCGGGTAACGTCTTGCGATTTCAGTTGGTCAAAAATCGTACGACGGCCGTACGGATCGTACGTTGTCCTCGCAGTTATCGTACGGAGGTCGTACGCCTTCGTACGACGTTCGTGCGATGTTGACGATGTTTGCACGGCTATACGGGTGTCGTGCGTGCGCCGTACGGCTATCGTAAGTGCTCTGTACGCGTGGTGTGCGTCGGTCGTTCGACGGCCATGGCCGACGCGCGTTTTTCATGCATATAGGGACCAGCCTACATATATACATGTAGTTTGTTTATGGAAAGAAGACATCAGAGGATTTGGATATTATTAACAGAGAGTTTGACAAATCTATGGACACGTACACAACTTGACAGACACTGACACAGCACTGCAACACTTCCACATTGCACACCAACATCTCCCGGGCAAGCACCTGGTCTTGCGTCAGCCTTGCGGAGCACTCACGGAGCACGTGCGTGCATCGTGGGAACATCGTACTACCGACTTGCGGTCTGTGATCACGTGCGGCCATCGTGCGATCCTCGTGAGAAGCACGCAAGACAACCGTACGTCAGTTGTGCGTTTATCGTGCGGCCGCCGTGCGGCCATCGTGACCTATTTTTCTCGCCCCGAGAGGTCAAAGTCGTACGATGCACTTGCGGCAATCGTGTGTTGGCCGTACAGTGGCCGTGCGGCCAACGCAAGTGTGTAAAAAATCGCAGGTGATCGTAGAGTTTGCTGATCATGTCGAAAACCGGCCGCAGCGCTCTGCGGCCTCCTTGCGACCTGGAAATTTCGCAGGACGCCCGTGCGCCGTTCGCAAGATTTGCCACGATTTTTGGCCGTAGACCCGCCGTAGGAGCCCGTACGGCCGGTTGTGACCCTAGCTTATAGCAACGTTGACCTTTGTCAGTACTGACAAGCAGTTGGGGTTTGCTTCACCTCTGCCCCACAAAATTTCTATCCAATTACCGATGGCAGCCGGGTAGATTCTATGGGCAGGAGCTTTGCTACACCGCGTGAGTGGTCTTTTCTTGTATGGTATGGTATGGTATGGTATGGTATGGTAGACTTCTCCTCGGCGCACATATCCATCTCTGCTGAAATGCTCACGGCGCCGCAGGGCTGGAGGACGAAGCAGTGAAAACCTGCTTCCGCTAAGCGCTACTTTATGTGCAAACCTCCACCCTGCTATTCACTCTGGTGCGTGCGACAGTATTTATGTTTACCACGACACCGGCCACAGCCTACTCTTCTTCGAAAGATGAAGGTGGTATTATTTTTTTTTAGCGTGCACACTTGATGTATGTGCGTTCGTGTGTACACGAAGGCGAGACAGGCACCGTAACCCTTGTAACACTTGTTACCCTTGTACTGATGGGTCAGGTATAATAATAATGGATAGTTATAAATTCTCAGTGAGCTCTAAGGGCGTACAAGGCGAAAGGGACTAAAAGAACATATAAGAGCTAAAAAACTAAAACCAGTAGACGAACTTAAAAACTAGTTTAAAAAAGAGCTAATGAACTGAAAGAACTAGAAGAAACCAATACTGGAACGAACACACACACACACACACACACACACACACACACACACACACACACACACACACACACACACACACACAGATCTGTCATTCACTCATGACTGCTGCTGATTTGACGGTATTAGTGTTCGTACAGATGCATTAACTCTTGAGAGGCCGAGCACTACCATACCCTGCCCACTATATGATAAGACTGGATGAAAGGAACAAGCCACTGCACACCAAGCCACTATTTCGCAAGGCGTGGGCTTTCCCCACTAATCCCGAGACTGCTTCAGGCTGCATGATAGTGGTTTGAAGTGGCATATAGTGATCTAAAGATTTCAAGTAAAACTGCGATTTTTGCATGGACTTTGAAGAGTTAACGCCAGGCGCCACTGCAAGGTCTTCCGCATTTTGGGGGAGTGCAGTATAACAGTCTCTCTGCTTAGGAAAAAAACTAACAATAATGTAATGACACTCCACTTCTCGACGCAAAACTTCACGTCTCCGCTCTCCTACAAGTTTTGGTCTGCGCCCAAATATCGACAGAAGAACACAGCTTTTACCACCTACAGAACTCCTGATCGTTTTCGTCCACTTCTTCCTGTTTGCACCCAGTGTCTCCTGCTCATAAATATTTCAGCTGCACAAGCAAGGACGCGACAATGGTAGACGCTTTCGGGGCCTAAAACAAAAGAACTTGTACAACACACAGCTATACAGACGTAAGGTTGGAGAAGGGGTAGCATGTGCGTGCGTGCGTGTGTGTGTGTGTGTGTGTGTGTGTGTGTGTGTGTGTGTGTGTGTGATTTAGCTATGTATGCTCTCATTGCCTGCTTTCTGTGCCGATACGCCGTGGTAATCAGATATCAGATATCAAAGCGTTCTCTTTTGCACGGTATTGTGTTTACTGTAAGAGCATCTTGTCCTGCGTGCGTGCGTGTGCGTGCGTGCGTGCGTGCGTGCGTACGTGTGCGTGCGTGCGTGCGTGTGTGCGCGCGTGTGCGTGCATGTCATGGACACGATTGTTTAGACCGTTATACCAGATCCCAGTATTGCTAGGGAAGCATTCACGGAGGCGAAGTGGCGGTGATAGCCTCCGGTTATAAAAACGACAATAAAACGCAGCTCGTTGTTTCGAAATTCTGTCTACAGTATGCAGGAATGTAGGCTGTTCATGTCTTTCATCACGACAGATGCCTACATTGCAGAATCGCGCTTTGAAACTACCCTCTCTACTACTTGGTAAACTGAAAGAAAGTGTGCACAGACTTCAGCCTTATCATGACTCGCAAAAATCACACCAGAACAGAGAGGGAAAGAACGAAACTTTATTTTAGTAGGATAAAAGATCAGGTGCGCATACCTGTCTTAGGTCTTGTCCTTGCTAGGCTACAACTACTACTAAGAAAGCTACAGCTAAGTAACACACACACACACACACACACACACACACACACACACACACACACACACACACACACACCGTAAATATGTTCGAGGAAGAGAGAGAGAGAGAGAGAGAGAGAGAGAGAGAGGGGGGGGGGGCAAGTAATGTATTATACCTGTTTGTCTTCAAACAACATCTTTTGCGTTGTATTTGCCTAACGTCTCCCGCTGACGAGTGAGCAGGCCAGTATATCGTGTGCAACACCGAGATTATATTCATAAGACGTCGCCCGGCCAGAGAAGAAGATATACAGACAGCAGACGACAACCCAACCAGTGTAATGAGTCTACAGGGACTGACTGCTAAACCCAGACATCGTTTGGCGACGCGTCTGCCACGTTTGCACTTGGTATGACATATGGCACACTGCAGTGTCGTTTGGCCGAGACGGTGGTAGCGGGTGTTTTCAGTATAGTGTTCTCGTGGGCCAAGTTTGATGGAGCATTGGTATGGTGTACAGCTTCCCGCAATGTCGTTTGCCCACCTCTTGGCCGAGGCAGTGGTAGTGAGTGTTTTCAGTATAATGTTCTCATAGGCCAAGCTTGATGGAAAATTGACATGATGTATAGCTTGACGCAATGTCGTTTGCCCACCTCTTGGCCGTGACAGTGGTAGAGGGTGTTTTCAGTATAGTGTTCTCATAGGCCAAGCTTGATGGAGCATTGATATGATGTATAGCTTTCCGCAATGTCGTTTGCCCACCCTATGGCCCGAGACACTGAAACTGGAAGCGAGTCTTTTTGAGTATAATTATAGTGTTCTCATGGGTCTACCTTTGATGGAGGAGTCGCATGATGTATAGCACGCGCAGTGTCCTTTGCCCACCCTTTGGTCGAGACGGTGAGACTGATAGCGAGTGTTTTCAAAATACTGTTCCCGTGGGCCAAACTTGATAGAGGAGTGGCATGATGTAGGGCGAAGGACACAAATACACAGGGCCTCAAAATGCCTACATATTCCCTATTTGCCTCAGGCTTCATAGTCACTCCTAAAAAATGTTTCAATCTAGAAACAGTTACTACCATGAACAGACCATTCAAAGGCACGCACCTGACAGGAGTTGGAAAAAAATGTGAATGTCCTTTCTGCTCAGGCCTCACTGGAGTAATGCACGTCTACTTTCTCTTTTAGGCCAGAGAGGCAGTTCACACAAATCCGCTTGCCTCACTTGTGTCCAACCTCTGTGCAAAAAGTCCCAGCTTCACTGGCAGCTTGCCTCTTTTTTGTGACCGTCTGCCATGCACCTTGACCTACAGAACACAAAAATCACGAAAATCACGCTTTTTCATGACAACAAAAATCACTACAGACTAGCACACTTGCCAAACAGCCCCCCCCCCCCCCCTCTCCCCCGGGCAACTTGGACCTGACGCCTGTATAGATTTCCGCAATGTCGTTTTCACACCCCCTTGGTCGAGAGGGCGAAACTGAAGGCGAGTGTTTTGAGTATATATAGTGCTCTCCAGGGTCCCACTTGATAGAGGGGCAGACGGAGTGAATTCGGATCGTGTGCCTGACGGCGAAAAATGAAGCCCCGACGATTTCTCAAGAGAGTAGAAAGGGCGTTAGAGTACCAGTAGCCAAGCTCGAGTAGTCAATGTGCACGCACGCACGCACGCACGCACCCGCGCACACACACACACACACACACACACACACACACACACACACACACACACACACACACACACACACACACACACAGCACTTACGCACGCACGCACGCACACAAAACAGACACACAGACACACTTGGAAAACAATCAAATGTTGTTCACGGTTTCTCAAATAACAAATCTCTGCATGCAAACGCAGCAAAACCCAGTCCAATCTAATGTTCACTTTTACAAAGCGTAGAAAAACCCCACGAGATAGAAATTAAAGATTATCTGTGTTTGGCACTGGCGGCAATCTCAGTGGAAGAGGTGAGAACTGGTTACACTAAACAGATACCGATTGCAAAGAAAAACGGTATATATTCACGTTAAACATAACGCTGCACATGCTTCCAAATCCACACACACACACACACACACACACACACACACACACACACACACACACGCGCGCGCGCGCGCGCACATACAAACCACAAAATCACAAAAATCCATCAGCCAATCCTGGGGCCGAATATTTGTGCTGGCCTTTTTCTCGTTGCCCCGTCTTTGATATCACCCTTATGTGGTGGAAAAGGACGTTAAACTCCCAAACACCCGCCCACCCTCTTCTGAAAGAGTGGATGTTAACAACAACAACAACAACAACAACAACAACAACAACAACAGGCAAATCTGTTCGTCTGTTCACTAATTACAGTTCCTGCTCCTTCTTCTTTTTTCTTTTTTAATTTGCGCGACAAAGATTACAGGCAGCAGAATTTCTTTTGCAACTTTACTTTCGTCCACAATCACCCTACATACGCCGAACGTACAGAAACTGTCTGAGACAAAGCGAGGGTGTTACCCCTACATATTTTTTTTTCTCTCGTGCAAAACAAGTTTAATGGATGGTTATTTTTGGAGTTCCTTTGCAGCGAAAGGCAGATGGAATTTGAACGAAGGAAGTCAGGGAGGACAGGTGGTTTTGATGTAGGCGTGCTTTGTTCCCAATGAGCGGTACGTGTCATTGGAGGTGGCTGTTATCGTAATTTATCTGTCTGGGTCCATTTTCCTGCAAGCAATGAACAAAAGGTTGTTGGGGTGAGTTTTGTTGTTGATTTGCTTGTTGTCGAGGTAGCCGAGGGTCCGTGTTCCTTTGAACTATGTGAACGTGGGGGTGTTAGTGGAATAGTATGACACTGTAGCGACGCGCTTTACTGAGGCGAAAGAGACTTCCGATGAGGCACAAGAAAGTTTAGAAAATATAAGAAATAAAATGCAAACCGTATACGTATGAATACACTGACATGAACAACAACAACAACAACATTATCAACAACAACAACAACAACAACAACAACAACAACATTATCAACAACAACAACAACAACAACAACAACAACAACAACAACAACAACATTATCAACAACAATATTAACAACAACAACAACAACAACAACAACAACAACAACAACAACAACAACAACAACATTATCAACAACAACAACAATATTATCAACAACAACAACAACAACAACATTATCAACAACAATATTAACAACAACAACAACAACAACATTATCAACAACAACAACAACAACAACATTATCAACAACAACAATATTATCAACAACAACAACAACAACAAAAATAAGCCATGTACGCGTCTATCAAAACAAACTACAACAAAAACAAACAAACAAAATCAACACATCTTGGAAAGTAAACAAAGTTCAAAAGAGCAAAGATAACCAAAACAAATCAAACCAGACAAAAGAAAAAAAAATGAAACCAAATCAAACCAAAGGGAAACAAATCAAACAAGAAACAAGGAGGAACGGCCCCGTCCTACAAAGTTGTTTCTCCTAACTTCATTAATTTTTATTTTGTCTGTTTTGTTGTTATTGTTGCCGGTTCTCCCCTCTCCAAGTTCTACCAATGACACTAGATCCTCTACGACCGATTAGCCACGTGACTGGGGGTGGGGCCGGGTGGGGGGGGGGCAGAGAGAGAGAGAGAGAGAGGGTAGGTGGGTGGGTGTTTGGGAGTTTAACGTCCTTTTCCACCACCAGGGTAATATCAAAGACGGGGCATGGCAACGAGAAAAAGGCCAGCACAAATATTTGACCCCAGCCGGGATTCGAACTCTCGACCCGAGCACTGAAAGTCTGACGCTCTGCCATTCGGCCACCCTGGCTCCCCAAAGAGAGAGAGAGAGAGAGAGAGAGAGAGAGAGAGAGAGAGAAACGTCAGTTCCGTGAACTAAACATTTGACGTCAGCCTCAGGCAGGTCGTCATATAGGCATGGTTTCCCCTCTAATCGAGGATGTGTGTTCCCCGAACACTCATGGGCTACCCGAACTAGTCGTCATACACAGAGAGAGAGAGAGAGAGAGAGAGAGAGAGAGAGAGAGAGAGAGAGAGAGATGACGTCAATTCCGTGAACTAAACATTTGACGTCAGCCTCTAGCACTGAGATCGTCTGAGGATGTTTGTTTGTGTGTTGTAATTTCCCTGTTGGCTTTGTGACTTCCCCGATTGAATTATTTTTCACATGAAAACTGGAAGATCTAGAGGGCTGGTGAAATGTCGGAGGCAGTGACGATACTTGCTGATTTTGTCTGTGAACTAAGCGTTTGACGTCAGCCTCACACTGGTGGTATGACAGATGATGCTTGTGCACGTCTTGTGATTTCCCTGTTGCTTTTGTGACTTCCCTGACTGAATTAATTTTTACATAAAATCTGGAAGATCTGGAGGGCTGGTGAAACGTGGACTAGAATACCTTGGATTGTAGTTATGAAATCGCAAATTTGGAACTCTTTTGACCGGTGCTTCTCGCAGAAAATTGAAAAAGCTATGTTTATCTAAAGGTTCAGTCATTCTTAATGCTAAAGCTATGATAGTGCAGTAGTTCCTGTCATATGTGCAGTTGCCACACTAGACAAAAACACCAGGATGATAAGTAATTTGCAGTAGTCTTTTTATAGATATTTGATCTTATGTGCAAACCACAACTACCTCGGAAATATATATATATATTTTTTTTCTTTACACAAAACCAGTCAGAGCTACAGAGCTGTAGCACAAATACAGTCAGTGTAATTGGGTGAACTTCCAAGGTCTAGAAAATAAAGGAATTTGAACAACTTTTTCGAAAAAATTCGTAACATGACCGATTTTTTTTTTAAATCGGCGATAACTCTTCTGAAAATGCGGCAGGATAAAAATCGTGAAAGGTAGGTCTGGAGACGGTGAATTCCCATTTTATCTCAAAGTAAAAAGGCCTCCAACGAGGTGGTTTAGGAGATAGCCATCATTACATCCGTCCGTCCACACACACACACACACACACACACACACACACACACACACACACACACACACACACACACACACACGTCTCACAACTCCCGCCAAACAGAACGCAGCAGCATAGGGTGCACGTCAGGTGTCTATGACGCAGATTTCGTTACGTCACTGTGTGCGTGAAAGTATGTATTGTGTGGAGAAACGTCACAGTCTTGTTTTGTATCACTGAAACTTGCTGCTGCGCGTAGCAAAATCTGCCCCATCGTATAAAGTTGTTTCTCTTAAAAAGAAGGAAACAACAACAATAACAAAAGTATCAAACATAAAACAAAATGTTATATATATATAACAATATATATATATCATGAAATGTAACGAGCTATTTCGAAACACAGAAAGGACGACATACGAAACACCCAGACTCTACGCATACTCCATCTGCTTCCCTTGCTAAGAAGGTAGTGGCGGACAAATACCGCCAGACAAATACGGTAACGAACCCCCCGCCAAACAGGCAAATTATCAGTAAATCTTAGACCACCGGCACTCACGGACTTCAAACACAAGCAACCAGGAGAAAACTTGACCCGAGCCAAGATCGATGGGCTTCCATCAGCCTGTTGTAACCGAGCACAGGCATGGGACACGAGATAACTCCCCGGCGTGTAGCCTCGATAGCGCAGATGTTGGATCGGATGTAGCTAAGAAATACTACAAAGCAGGATTTTCACCAACGAATCGAAACAGAAAAAACACCAGCAGTAACCATGCGTGAATTTTGCTGTTGCTACAATAAATCAGAAAGTTTTTGGTGCCTGCGAGAGTCTTCGACGTGTCCTAGGTCATCCGTTTTTGTTAATTTTGTCCACAAATTTCCCATGAATGAGAGGTGCAATAATTTCTGGGTTCCCTTCAGCGAATATCCTGCCTTGTTATATTTCATATCTACATCCGACCCATCATCTGCGCTATCGAGGCTGCACGCCGGGGAGTTACCTCCCATCCCATGCCTATGCAACCGCGAAGTGAGCAGACATGGCCCGCGGCGCGTCCGATGTGTGTATACATTGCCTAACAGGCTGGAAAACGTCGGTCTGACCTGCTTTCCTTGTGGTCCTTCTACGGCCTGCACGTGCCGTAATGGCGACAAATGGTCGTGGGGACTTGTTACTGGCGTAAAGTTGATTCCCAGACCCTTTCCCCTGTACTTTGTAGGGTGCTCCATCCTTTTTCGAGGTTCTCTCCTTCAAATTCAGGTCAAGTTGTCGAATTTGTCCGACTTGCACGTGCCTAAAATGGTTGGTGATGACCTAGGACCAGATTTCCAGACGTGATTGGTGCTTATGAGGCTTCCTAGTATTTTCGTTCAGCGTCTGTCCTCTCTTCCTGGGTGGTTAGGTCAAATAAAAACTCTTCAAGGATGGTTTTGACTTTTCAGTTTGCCGAGGAAAAAGATTGGGCGGTTGTTTGTTTGCAATTTTAACGTCCTTTTCCACAAGACAAGGGGCATATCAAAGACAAGGGAAGAGAAAAAAAGTGCAAGTTTTGGCTACCAGCTGGAGAATCCAGTGCTCTACTGGTTCAGCGTTCTCGGTTCCCCTCTCAAACAAACAAACAAACAAACAAACAAACAAACAAACAAACAAACAAACAAACAACCAAAAACAAACAACCAACCAGAAACAAACAACAAACCAAACAACAAAATACAAACACACACACAGAACCTAACAACAAACGACCACCCCCCCCCCCCCCCCCCCCCCACAAAGAAGAAAAAAAAAAGAAAGAAAGAAAGAAAGAAAGAAAGAAAATTAACAACAGCAACAACAACATGTGTTTTTCATTGTTGTTGTTGTTGTTGCTCAGAGTCCGGTTAGCTCATAGTTGTACAGAATGCTCGACTAACAATTGCGAGGAGGAGAACACGTCAAGACATGAACAAGACACATGAAATACGTCACCTTTTCAGACAATCAAAACACGGTTAGAAGACGAGACAAATACATTCCCAGCTTTCTCCTATAATCTGCTGTCCTCAAACCGTGTTTTCGGCCTGTTAAAAAAAAAAGTCGTATTTCTTGGTCTTGCACTGCTGTCTGCTCCCCATTATAGAGGAGCCGGGACAGTCAAGCGGTAAAGCGGTGGACTTTCAATGCTCGGGTCGTGAGTTCGAATCCCGCTCGGGCCAAATTTTTGTGCTGGCCTTTTTCTCGTTTCCCCGTCTCTGGTGTCACCCATATGTTGTGGAAAAGGACGTTAAACCCTCAAACCCCACCCGCCCTTGCTATTATAGGTTTGGCATTAAGCTAACCAGTCTCAGTACATGAACAGGACAACTCGAAAGAGAGAGAGAGAGAGAGAGAGAGAGAGAGAGAGAGAGAGAGAGAGAGAGAGAGAGAGAGAGAACGAACGAACTTTATTTTCCAACGGAAGTGATTTAACCAAACAATGATTATTTTTCAATCAGCCGTTGCTACAACAATAACGATTACAATAGCAAAAATAAAAGGAGAAAGAAGAAGGAGAAAAAATGGCAAGCGTAAAGAAATATCACTGAAAACTCTCTCTCTCTCTCTCTCTCTCACACACACACACACACACACACACACACACACAGAGAGAAAGAAAGAAAGAAAGAAACACCACCCCCACCCCCACCCCCCACATGAAAAAAGGAAAAAAACCCACCCAGGACGTCAAGCACGCGAACAGAATCGCCGGTTTGATGATCGCGCTTCAGGCTCCAAACTTTCTATTTATTCGGGATGATTATGCTCTTCTGTCACAGCGCATGACACGGGCCCCGGAATCTGGATATTTATTTTCGCTGGCATTTCCGTGATCTGTCGTGCTTGCGCGTAATGTGCGGAAGCCACGAGAAATCGTCTCCTACATTATTCTTCTGCACACGAAAGAGCAATAGTGAGTTTCTTTTAGTTTTTTTCCCCCCAAAGACACACAGGAGTCTCTCTCTCTCTCTCTCTCTCTCTCTCTCTCTCTCTAGGTTAGGACTAACTTTTAAAATTCCCCGTCCCCGCATTGACATGTATAAAAGTAGTTTCGCATTTTCCGGAACTTCATTGTGGAATTCCCTTCCTGTCCATGTTAGACACAGTCGGTCAGCCTCATCGTTTAAAAACTGCCTCTTCAAATATCTATTAGCCAACAAATAACAAATAATCATTAAAAAATAGGTACCACACGTTTACATAAATATGGACATAGTAGTTCATGCATGCGGTAATTTTGTGTGTGTGTGTGTGTGTGTGTGTGTGTGTGTGTGTGTGTGTGTGTGTGTGTGTGTGTGTGTGTGTGTGTGTGTTTGAAGTTTCATGTTCCAGGTTTAAGTATGTTCGATCATTTGGCTTTTTTGTTTACTTGTTTGTTCTTCAAAACGGCAAGTTTGAAAATTGGTTGCAAGACCAAAACTTCCACCGTTTTCAAATAAAGTTATTTCAATTTCAATTTCTCTTTTTTACATTTCTTGAGTAGTATTAGCAACGGCAAGGTTGAAAATTGGTCTGACGACCAACACCTTTTTTACCGTTGTAAAATAAACATTCGTTCGTTCGTTCGTTCGTTCTCTCTCTCTCTCTCTCTCTCGCGCGCGCGCGTGCGTGCGTGCGTGCGTGCGTGCGTGCGTGCGTGTGTGTGTGTGTGTGTGTGTGTGTGTGTGTGTGTGTGTGTGTGTGTGTGTGTGTGTGTGTGTTGTTCTTTTTTATAGGCCTGTCGGCTTTAAGGGCGTTTTTGGTTTAGTTTGTCTTTATGTTTTGAAGTGAATCCTACATTAAGAGGGCTTTGAAACATTACAGATTGTTTTCTAGAAAATACAACAAACAAACAAACAAACGACAAACACAGAGACCACTTTTTGGGAATCTGGCCAGTTTCTTTCGTTTTTCCTGTGCTTCCTTTATTTCTGTCTGCTCCAGTTTCTTTCTGTCGAATGGCGTTGTAACCGAATCGCTTGTCAGTTCACTTGTTATCAAATAAGCGCTGTTATGACTTTCGTCAGCTTAAAGTTGAAGCGTCTCATTTTGCCGAATTCTGCATTGTAAATCAACGTCACCGGAAATAGTTCGAAGTGTTGCTTTTACCGAGCTGTAAATCAGATTTAGCAGACACGCAGATTCCCTTAACCCCGATCCCAGTCAACTTCCTCTTTGCCCGGTCTCCGCAACACCCCACCTCCCTCCCCCAGACCCCCCTCCCCCACCAGCAGACCCCCCACCCGCTCATGGCTCTCTCCTTTCATTTACCCACCTTTCACCCACCCTGCCGGCTGAACGGACAAACCAAAATGTACGACTCTGATTGGGGGTGCAGTCGCTTATCTTCCGTATGCAGATCGAGACTCTTTTTACATACTTACAAAGTGAAATACCTACTTTGCGCGGCGGTATAGTGACGCGTAGTAAACCATTGTCGTGCAAGGTATAGCTGTGGTCTCGTACCATACTGGGAGCGACAAAAAGATCTGCAGTGGTAGAGGAGTCTGAGGCACACACTGCACGAGCAAAGCCTCGGTCAAACTTCCACAGACCGCTTGCAGGTCACAGAATACAACTTTTTGCTGCTCTCTGGCTCCTACAAATGTGAGGCGGCACAGATCCTTCACAAATTTTTTGCAAACCAAAACCCACAATGGTTTCCAGAAGCAACACATGTCCGCAAGCTGCATGCCAAAAATGAAGACTGGAGACGGTAATTTTCATACTCTGCCGGTGTGGCGTCCTTCCCCACCCCGTAAACAAAACTGTGCACTCACTTATCCATGCTCTGGCACACGCCCACCGATATGGCCAAAAATAGGCCACCCCTCAAGTCATCATTCCCATTTTTCTGCACAACAGATATCTCTCTTTTCACCAAAACCCAAAATGTGGGGTCAAATGCTCTTTTAGCAAGTCACAGAAACACAGGGAAAGGGGGAAATTTCATTTTAATAGTGCAGGTGCCGGCCGTGTAATCATCCACATCATAAGACGTGCCATACCAAGGGAAGCACCCCCAAAGTCGCACCCGTGAAGTGGGTGAATCTCGGTTGTGTGGCAACAGCCTCCCCATTGGGCCCATAGCACACCCGCTCTGGGTAGGAGCCGACCTAGGTTGAAAAAATCCCGCTTGCCTCGGCTGGGACTCGAACCCGGGTCTCCCGGTCCATCGTCCGAAGTGCTAAACACTACACTACGGGGACTGGTTCTACTGTAAAATGTTACACGACTTTTGCTCTCAGGGCACTAAAATAACAAACACGTGCGGCCAGCAACTCACAGCAAGGGAATCAATTACCGCCACCCATTGTTCACTGTGACAATGATCCCAGTCATGCTTTGCGTGACGCTGCTACCCCACGGCGCATCCGCAAAGGTCTCCCGTGTAGTTTCGTAGGATATAGTGTGGCTCTGCTGGGCATGCGCCTTCTAGGTTTTCAGTTCTATGAAGTGAACTCAGTGGTCAGTGGTCTGCATCTGCACGGGGAAAAATCACACTTCCCGTCACAGACACTACTCACACCTCGTCACACAGCACATTACGCCAGGACTATCTATTCTGTGTGCTCTGTGCTCTATGCTCTGGCTACCCATGAACTTTCTCTCCCCCCCAAAAACCCCTGAAGAACATGTATTTTCGAGAATCGTCTGCTGCGATTGAAGGATAATCAGCCCCGACTGCCGAAAAGGACGCCAGCCCATCGAATCTCCTGATTGCGCACCCATCAGCCCCCAAATCCCTCCGACACCGGGGCCAGCTCAGCCTTACTCAGCGTCACTCAGAACCACTCAGCAAGTTGACAGCCCGCATCAGGCTGCAGAAGGAGAAGAACTAGGAGTTCCTGACACACGCCCCATGCCCCTTTCTGACCCGAGTTTAACATCGTGGAAGCCGCAATCTGGGAGATTACTGGCGACAATCCACGCTATGCAGGCTCATCTGCAATTCATGAGGGCGGCGCGGTTTCTTTTCAGGTGGTGAGAAAGCTGCTGGAGTTCCGTTGGGAGAGGGGAGTTTACAGGATAGACGGAGGAGGTTAAGCTGAGCGCAGCTTTTCCCGGGCACGTCAGTTTCACGCGTCGGTGAGTCTGGTGTAAGTGTTAAAGTGCTGAAAGCTATGCCACAAGTGGTCTGTTAAATTCTCTCTATCCCCCCCCCCACCCCGTCGTCCTCACCCCACCCCCTACTCCCTTTCATCCGCTCTCAAGGCATTCACCACCCAGCCTCATCCTAGTTGCCTCTCGAGGGAGCCGGGGTGGCCGAATGGTTGAGCGTTGGACTTCCAATGCTCGGGTCGGGAGTTCGAATCCCGGCTGGGGCCAAATATTGTGCTGGCTTTTTTTCGTTGCCCCGTCTTTGATATCACCCGTATGTGATGGAAAAGGACGTTAAACTCCTAAACACCCACCCCCACTCACCCGAGTTGCTTCTCACCATCCACTCACTCCAACCCCCCCCCCCCTCACTCACCCCTCTAAAACTACACTTGTTTCTGAAGCAACTTTCTTAATCCATAAAGCCGGTAGCAAGGCGATGGTCAGTACAGTCACGGCTCATTCGAGATTTTGATGTGCACGACCGGGTGCGTCGCGTACTAATTCGGGCGACAAAGTGTATGCGTCGCATACCAGTTTTGGCGACTCAGTATGTCGCATACCAGTTCCGACGGTAAAGTACCTCGCATACACCAGTCATGGCTATACAGTTCGTCACATACCAACTTTGGCTACAAATTCGTCGCTTACACCCCAGTCATGCCCATAAAGTTCGTCGCGTACCCGCACTTTTGGCGACACAGTACGTCTTATAGAAATTCTTTTGGCGACAAAGTACGTCGGGCATACCAGTTCTTGCGACAAGAAGTCGCATACAAGTTTGGGCGACAAAGTGCGTCGCATACCAGTATTGGCGACAAGGTACGTCGCATACAAGTCAGTTTCCGCGACAAACCACGTGGCACACCAGTTTTAGGCAACAAAATGCGTTCCGTACCCTGTCACCAAAATCATTTCAGCACTACTGGCTCGATATTTGACAGAAGATGTCACTTTACTTAAGGAAATGACTACCAGCAGCCACAAAGCACTTTCAGTCAACACCCGAAATACTCTACTCACTGGGCGAGTGGATTAGATGCCGTCTGCCTAAAGTGCTTTGGCGCCCGCCACTCGTGTGTGCCAACATTTGCTGAAGCTGAATATTTGCTCCGAGAGTTAAAAAGAGTCTTGAAGTCTCTGAGACCAAATTAAGAGTATGGTCCTCTTCTTTGCACTGTCTGGAAGTCTAGTATGACCGAGCGTTCTTGAGGGAAGAGATCTTTTCCTGTGCCGGGCAGACGAAAGGTTGGCATAAGAAATAGAGGTATTTACTGAGGCAAGCGGACAGTCTGTTACGATGCCAGCCCTGTCATCCCCAGAATAAAAGCTTTTTTTCTCCCGGGGAGCCGGGGTGGCCGAATAGTAGAGCGTTGGACGTCCAGTTCTCGGGTCTTGAGTTCGTATCCCGGCTGGGGCCAAATATTTGTGCTGGCTTTTTCATCGTTGCCCCGTCTTTGATATCACCCGTATGTGGTGGAAAAGGACGTTAAACCCCCAAACACCCACCCACCCGCTTTTTTCTCCCAATACTCTACTTCAGTATAACTTGAGGGAAATTTGGGTTTGATCACAAGCAGAACGGAACAGACACAGAAAAGAAGTTGGGGTGGGTGGGGTGCTTGGGAGTTTAACGTCCTTTTCCACCACATACGGGTGATATCAAAGACGGGTAAACGAGAAAAAGGGTCAGTACAAATATTTGGACCCAACCGGGATTTGAACTCACGACCCGAGCATTGAAAGTCCAACGCTCCACCATTCGGCTATCCCGGCTTCCCGAAACAGAAAAGAAAACAAAATGAATAAAAGGAGAGAAAAAAGAAAAGAATATGAAGAGAAAACAAAAAAAGGAGAAATGAAAGAGATTTAAAAAATGAAGAAAAAGCAGAAGAAACAAAAAACTGTTGCACACACCATTGAGACAAAGGAAAACAGAACTGAACAGAAACAGAAAAGAAAACAAATGAGAGAGAGAGAGAGAGAGAGAGAGAGAGAGAGAGAGAGGAGAAAACAAAAAAGAAGAAATGAAAGAGATAAGAAAAAAAAAAGAAAGAAGAAAGATGAAGGAAAAGGGAAAACTGTAGCTCACATACCATTCAGACAAAGGAAATTACTTTTCAAATACACGTTATCGCCTGAGGCATATCAGACTTTCGAGTTTTTATTAGTTCAGGCCATGTGAGAAACACTGGAATCACTCATTTCACTTCGCGTTTCCATCGAAATGAAGTTTTTCTACTAGAAATCCTTATTTTCAGCACTGCGAGGCAAGATCTGGATCGTGACTGGTCGTGTTGGTCATATCCTCTTGTCAATGTTTCTGTTTCAACTTATGTGTAACACATCGTATCTTTACTAAATTTAAGTTTTTTTTTGCGTTTTCTGTCATAATTACTTTTGGCAAATTTCATTACATGTACTTTAATTAGTTAGTTACCTGTAAGTTACCGAAACAAAACGAGCGGTGTAGTAGTAGTAGTAGTAGTAGTAGTAGTGTGTGTGTGTGTGTGTGTGTGTGTGTGTGTGTGTGTGTGTGTGTGTGTGTGTGTGTGTGTGTGTGTGTGTGTGTAGATGATGATGATGATGATGATGATTGGCCATTTGTATAGCGCTACAAGAAAACTTCCATGCATGTTCACAGCACCTTTGGGGTTAAAACAACAACAACAACAACCTTGTGTTTGCGTGTCTGTGTGTGTGGGACAGTCTAACCGTGTTAGTTTCAGCCATATGTAACCACGACAACACAACAACATTTCTTGTGCCTGTACTGGTCAGGGACAAATCCGAAAATCCACCTCAACCCTGAGATAGTCTGCGGGCTGTCCCTAACCCCTTTGTACACCAAAGAACACTTGATTTGCCGGCTTCGTCCCAGTATTGCGTAGCCGTTCAAACACAATCCAAACTTGGGGCCAGAAAGTGAGAGCAAGAGCTCAAAATCAAATTATAAATCACAGGGCAACATTTGCGTCTCATCCATCACGCCAGTATTGACAGAAAGCGCGAGCAGAAACTTGGAAGGCGGGTTCCCCCCTACACCCCCCTCAGTCTTCGGGACAACTTGTCGCTCCACTAAGCTCTGGAATCTCCACAAGAAAGAGATTCACTCTGTCCCCTGTCTTGGAGAGGTTCTCAGACAAGAGATAGTGCTGTTCTATCTATGCTCAGACAGTACGCATGGACTGTCGTGTTTGTACCTGCATGTGTCGTTAGTTCGAGAACATTATTTTTCTTTCTCACGAAATCGATGTTGTTGTTTGGTGGTGGTGGTAATGGTGGTGATGTGTGTGTGTGTGTGTGTGTGTGTGTGTGTGTGTGTGTGTGTGTGTGTGTGTGATCATGATGAAACTTTATTTCTCAACGGTAAAAGTTTTGACAGAGAAGGTTCGTCAGTTTACAAAGTTTCCGTTGCTAATGCTAAAAAAGGAGAAAGTAGAAAAGCAAAAAGTCAAACAACATACAAATAGTAGTAAGTAGAAAAACAAAAAGGTTAAACAGCAAACGAATAGCAGTAAGTAGAAAAACAAAAAGTTAAACAACAAACAGTGTAAGGAACCTACAAATAAAGAAAGTGCGCATGTACAGACACATGCACCGGGCCTAGAGAGAGAGAGAGAGAGAGAGAGAGAGAGAGTCCATTTCCTTGTCACCGACATCTGATAAGAAGAAAATCAAACCAAAGTTCATCAGTTGTTGTTGTTGTTGTTTTTTCTTTTTGAAATATGAGCAAGCAGCATCAGAAAAAGACAAACACAAAAACAAAACAACAACAACAAAAACCCAACCAACCAAACAAACACACAGAAAACAAACCAACAAACAAACAAACAACGGCGTGAAAAAAAGGCCGTTTATGAATCAGATGATTTTGCCTAACATATTACCACAAAGTAATGACAATATGCGTCATACACCCGTGCTAAACTCATTATTTCTCTTTGGCCTAAACGCGGTGTTCTTCTCGAACTGAGTATTCAGAAGAAAACAACTGCCCTGGCAGGTGCAAACATTCTCCTACGCTGGTCCTTTAGCCTGGAGTTCCCTCCCTCGTTCACTCCGCCGAACACCCTCCCTTGAAACTTTCTAAGAAAAACCTCAAAACCTGCTTGTTTTCTGCCCATAACACCACTTGACTGTTCTGGTGTGTCATCGTGTGTGTGTGTGTGTGTGTGTGTGTGTGTGTGTGTGTGTGTGTGTGTGTGTGTTCGTGTGTGTTCGTGTGAGTGTGTGTCCTTGCGCCCTGACCTTATGGCTTTGTAAATTCGTATATATATATATATGCCGCAGAGACACTATTAAACTTCCCCTGGTTCAGTAATAAAGGCATAAAGAAATGTATGACAAGACTTTGCATCTTCGCATGCGCGCGCGCGCGCGCGCGCGCGTGTGTGTGTGTGTGTGTGTGTGTGTGTGTGTGTGTGTGTGTGTGTGTGTGTGTGGCGTGTGATCTGTTTAAGTGTTGTAAGAGACTCTCTCTCTCTCTCTCTCTAAAATGACTACAACAAAAATGTCGTCAGCAGCATAGAGCTATGGAACTATTTGCTTACTATCACCACGTACTATAATCATAGCTGACTGCCAGAAGCACAGTGATCCCACACATCAACGTGCTTCATATCTGAGCCACCGTGGAACCCACCAAGATGGCGTACTTTTATTTCTGCTAGCCTCAGGAAGGCTGTTCTTTGAAACAGTTCGCCTACAGCCTCTTCCATCCAATCTGAATGAATGTCATTAAAAACTACAAAACATTAAAAATAAAAACCTTTACCCAACTCAGTGCAAACTCCTCCTCTTCCCATACGACCCAACTTGTCTTCTCGTCCCAGTGTAAACTCGGTAAATTTGGTAGAATGGAAGTTGGCCGAGTTTGCACTGGGCCGAGATGACATGTTTGGGTCGAACTAACTCGGTCAAGTCCAGATCGACCCAAACATGTCATCTTGGCCGAGTTTGCGCAGGGCCGAGATGACAAGTTTGGGTCGAATTGGGGTTGGCCGAGTTTGCACAGGGCCGAGATAACACGGCCGAGATGACAAGTTTTAGGTCGAACTAAACTTGGCCGAGATTGCACTGGACAGGTTGACAAGTCATCTCGGCCCATTGCAAACTCGGCCAAGTTTAGTTCGACCCTAACATGTCAACTCGGCCCAGTGCAAATTTGGCCGAGATGACAAGTTTTGGATCGAACTAAACTTGGCCGAGGTTGCACTGGGCCTAGAGGACAGGTTGACAAGTCATCTCGGCCCATTGCAAACTCGGCCAAGTCCAGTTCGACCCAAATATGTCAACTCGGCCCAGTGCAAACTTGGCCGAGATGACAAGTTTTGGGTCGAACTAAACTTGGCCTAAATTGCACTGGGCCGAGAGGACAGGTTGACAAGTCCTCTCGGCCCTTTGCAAACTCGGCCAAGTCTAGTTCGACCCAAATATGTCAACTCGGCCCAGTGCAAACTTGGCCGAGATGACAAGTTTTGGGTCGAACTAAACTTGGCCTAGGTTGCACTGGGCCGAGAGGACAGGTTGACAAGTCATCTCGGCCCATTGCAAACTCGGCCAAGTACAGTTCGACCCAAATATGTCAACTCGGCCCAGTGCAAACTTGGCCGAGATGACAAGTTTTAGGTCGAATTAAACTTAGCCGAGGTTGCACTGGGCCGGGAAGACAGGTTGACAAGTTGACAAACTTGGCCGAGATGACAAGTCAGTTTGACCGTGCAGAAATAATGGCAGGTTCATATCGAAACTTCCTCCTAGCACGTCAAATGGAACTCACGCAAAACGACATAGTGTATGGCTGCACTGCTCGGGATGTGTGTGTGTGTGTGTGTGTGTGTGTGTGTGTGTGTGTGTGTGTGTGTGTGTGTGTGTGTGTGTGTGTGAGAGAGAGAGAGAGAGAGAGAGAGAGAGAAAGAGAATGACAATGTATCATTCAGTTTTTATAATGCTGATTATAATGATAATTGTGTGTGTGTGTGTGTGTGTGTGTGTGTGTGTGTGTGTGTGTGTGTGTGTGTGTGTGTGTGTGTGTGTGTGTGTGCTTACTTACTAAGTTTCTGTAGTTTAGCAATGGCAAGATTATAAACTGGCCGATGGCGAAAATCTTCTACCGTTGAAAAATATAGGTTTGTCATTGTCATTCTCTCTCTCTCTTTCTCTCTCTCTCTCAATCTCTATCTCTCTCTCGTTCAGGTTATTTACTTTCTGACAAAATAACAAAAACTACACACAAAAACAAGATTAACTTTAGAATGAAATGTGTACAACATTCTGGTGAAACAGAACTCTTTTTCACGTTGTTCATCAGTTTGTACTTGAACAATGACAGAAATAAAGAAAGAAAGAGCGAGAGACAAGAAACACATCAACAACAACAATCCCCCCCCCCCCCCAAAAAAAAAAAAAAAAACACCCAGAAAAAGAAACTGGGTCGGATTTTTTAAATTTATTTTTTTGTGGACAATTATATATATATATATATATATATATATATATATAATTGTCCACAAAAAAAATAAATTTAAAAAATATATGTATATATATAAATATATATATATATATATATAAAATATATATATATATATATATATATATATATATATATATATGTGTGTGTGTGTGTGTGTGTGTGTGTGTGTGTGTGTGTGTGTGTGTGTGTGTGTGTGTTTCATCCTTTTTTAGCGCTTAGAACTGTTATTAACTAATAGGTTATAGCGCTATATAAGTTCTGTCAGTAGTAGTAGTAGTAGTAGCAGCAGTGGTAGTAGTAGCAGCAGTAGTAGTAGTAGTAGTAGTAGTAGTAGTAGTAGTAGTAGTAGTAGTAGTAGTAGCAGCAGCAGTAGTAGTAGCTGTAGTTGTAGTAGCTGTAGTAGTAGCAGTAGTATTACGCATCAGAGAAATCCAGAAAATGCGCAGTTTAGCTGTTCTCGAGCAGAAGTGGTTTGCAGAGCCAGCATCGATAACGACTAGGAATAAAAACCGGACGCGTAAGAGAATTATGGGCAGACATCGCTTCACGCCTTTCCGTCTCCTTAAGGATTCGATTTTGATGCAGTTTCATCAGTGCAAAAACTGGTTAAGTAAATGGCCTTTGCTCGATAGCGCGGAGTTCCGTCGATTCCTTTCACACTCGATGGCAGGAAGATGGAGATAGGATCTACACTATTATCGCGCGCGTTCTGTCTCATTACATTCAGGGGGAGCCCGTGTAAACATGCGGGATCTACTACTCCTCGGCTTCGCACACGCCGGGGCACTTCCCGCGTGAACGCTGGATGTACTCCGTCTGGTCTGAAGCAGACATACTGCACCTTCAACACACCAGACTTGGGCTCATGTCACAGGGGGGAGTGGTTTTAGTCCGAAGAAACAGCGAACATGGTGGTGGGTGGTTTTTTTTTTTTTTTTTTTCGTGTTTCTGTATAACATGCAGTTACAACATGCCTTTGTCCTAATTTTATTCCAGAGCTTTTTTTGAGTTGACGGTTTGCCATGTTTGTTCGAACAAAAACGTCTCCCATGTCTCACGTGCCTAACTCCTATGCCCAAGCTGGCAACACTCCACTAATAGAACAAATTGTTAGTCTGCATGTGGTTTAGGGCCGCTGCTACACGTTACCAGGATCGGCACTTGAAGAGACGGAAACGCTGGAAACCCTAATTAAATCGCTGGCGGCCAGCTGGCATATCCCCCTTGCCGGTGCCGGCGCCGGCAATAGAAAGCCGTCCTATTTTTCCTGGCAGCCAGCTAGCCGCAGGCAGCCCCGTACAGCCAACTGACCAATCACTGCCTAAACCTTGCAACGCCGCAGGCTGCGTGTGCGGTAAAACCCCTGCCCGCCAGCTACCAGCCGAGTACGGCAACATGCTGACTGGCAGTCGTGTAGCCGTACGCTTTAGACAACGAGCAGTACATCCAGCGTTAACGCCGGAAGTGCCCCGGAGCATAAGCAGCCAACAAAACAGCTTTGAACAATCTGTTAGCTTAGATGTGTAGGAAGGTGGTCCTTTAGGAGAGTCACAGTTATTTCCCTGACTTATGATGTCACGGCTCACGTAATGAGGCACGCTGGTGACGTCAATTAGGGATTGTGTTCGACTTTTAATGTCGTAACAGGAAAGGTGGAAACACACCGCACCTGGGAGCGGATTTCTTGATTATCACCAACACAGGCAATCGGCATGCAGAACAGCTGGCACAAGATCAAACCGGCTCTCCCCACAGCGACGTCTCTTTAATAGCGTTACAGTTTTTAAACTCGATTCCTACGAAGTCAGTTTGGGGTTATGCACCAAAGGCCTCGCAAAAAAATAAATAAATTAATAAATGAATAAAAAAATAAAAATCATAATACCGGCCCCCGTAGTGTAGTGGTTAGCACTTCGGACCAAGGACCGGGAGACCCGGGTTCGAGTCCCAGCCGAGGCAAGCGGGATTTTTCCTACCTAGATCGGCTAGGCTCCTACACAGAGCGGGTGTGCTATGGGCCCAATAGGGAGGCTGTTGCCACACAGCTGAGATTCACCCAGTTCACGGGTGCGACTTTGGGGGGTGCTTCCCTCGGTATGACACGTCTTATGATGTGGACGATTACACGGCCTGGTTAGTGCCGGGATATTTATGACTGGAAGCGTGGAATGCGGCCCTGTCCCGCTCGCAGTCCCAAACCACACGGACCTCCATAGCATCATCTTACCATCATCCTCATCTCCATCATCATGCATAATAAAATTTGCCCCAGCTTCCGAGCCCTCCGTGGATTCCGCCCATCACCTGGGAGGAACACCACTGGAACTGGCGGAAGAGTTGGGGAAAAAAATCATAATTTATTTATGTCTGCATGGATTTCAATGTGGCTCAGTGGGAGTGTTGCACTGTGATTACAATCGTGTTTGCTGCAGTAAGAGCCGCCAAGGAACCGTTCATCTTGCCTGATTCTCGCATACAGAGCCAAAACCGAAAAGGGTGGGTGCGTGGGTGTTTAGGGGTTTAACGTCCTTTTCCACCACATAGGGTGATATCAAAGACGGGGCAACGATGAAAAAGCCAGCACAAATATTTGGCCCCAGCCGGGATCGAACTCACGACCCGAGCATTAGAAGTCCAACGCTCTACCATTCGACCACCCCGGCTCCCCCCAAAACCGAAAAAGAGTCAGAAACATGGGATACGATGTGAGGTACGAAAAGTGTTACGTGTTTATTGCGATGCGATAAATATTTACTGTTTTGATTATTACAGGAGGATATCTTTAGTTTGGAATGGGGGAGGTTTTGACACTTGTCCAGTTTCCTAAGCTTGCCTTACTGGATGCATAAAGTGTTTAGAATTGAATGGAACGGAATTATACAAAATTGAAATGAATTGAAAGTGACCCTTCCGTGAGAGGGTTATCTCCAGTAGTTCGCCATAACTGTCGGATACGTGAATGGAAGTCACATTTGGGGGGGGGGGGGAATAAAGCTGTATGTGAGACGTACACACAATTCACACTGCTGTTGTAAATTTGATGTTCACAGGGGACCCCGCTAAAATAAGTCAAAAAAAAGTTTTCACCGCAAATGAAAGCGGGGGTGGTGGTGGAGGGGCGGTGGATGTGGTAGGAGGAAGGATGGGGGCGGTGATGGTGGTGGTGGTGGTGGTAGGGGGGGTGGGGGTGGGGGGGGGGTGAGAGTGGGGAACGCAACTTGTAGCACGTCTGATTCTAGCTGTGTTATCAAACGACTGTCACGATTGTTTTTTGTCCTGCCTCTCGGGTTGGTCATTAGGGTTCCTCCGCCATTCCCAGCCCCAACAAAATTAATAACTTGGACGTGGGTGGCGCTGTTCCTGCGGCGACCCGCTTCCCCCAGGACAAGCAACCCAAATTTCCTGATAAGTGAAAAAAAAAAAAAAAAGCTGTGGGTTCTTCAAGTGAAAAACGCGTAGCATTATTATAGTTTGCTCACGACATTATCCTCGAGCGGTCAGGGTTAACTTCACACAAAAAGTCTGCATACTTTTTTTTTATTTTTTAATTTTTTTTAAATTTAATAATACTGACATTTATTCTCGTCATTGTTATTGCTTTCTGTTCTTGTTCCTTAGACATTCTGATTTTGTTCTTGTTTGTTTGTTTACTTTTTTTTTGCTTTGTTTTAAAACTCGTTTGCTGATATAATTCATGGCCTTTAAAGGGTATCTATGTCTCTCTGTCTCTGTCTCGGTCTCTGTCTGGCTCTGTCTGTATTTGCCTGCCAGACAGACAGACAGACAGACAGGCAGGCAGGCAGGCAGTCTGTCTGTCTGTCTGTCTGTCTGTTCGTCTGTCTGTCTCTGTGTGTCTCTCGCTCACTTTCTCCGTTTACGAGAAGAGAGAAAAAGATGAAACAAAGGAAAGAACACAAAAGAACACAGAAGAACACAAATGAAAAGAAGAGAAACAGAAAGAATACAAAAAAAAGAGAGAAAAGATATACAAAATAAAAAGACAATAATTGAAAAATGGCATTGGTTCAAGAACTTGAGATCCCTAGTCGAATCCCCACCCTAGTTGCGAACGCCATTACATCAAGAGGCACAAAAAACTACGTTGTCTATTTACGTCCTATCAATCAGACGTAGAAGCCAAAGGCTGTAACATCACCGCCCAAACCAAATTACGCCCTTAAGCAAATAAGGATATCAATGTGCAGCTTCATCTGTTTTTGCCCCATTCAGTTAAAGGCACACATTCCGACATATCAACGCTAATAGATTGCTCGGAGATGTTTTTGTGGTTCAAGTTACTAAGTTTGCTGTTTAAACCACGTTTTTCACAAACGGGACTCGAACCTAACCTCTCGTATTGTTGTCAGAGTCGTAACCACTAAACTACCGACCGCCCCAGTAGTCATCTGACTGGTCTGGACTGTGAAAAGTTGTTTTCTCTG
>JACVVK020000630.1:72500-77500 GCA_018292915.2 Batillaria attramentaria
GAATCTGTCACAAAATTGCTGGGATTCTTTATATTCTACTCTATTAGAATACGGGGGGATTACCTGCACAACATTGGCCACATAAGCTAGGCAGTACCGAGAGCGCTTTGACATAGTCAGTGTAGTACATAATTATTAACTACGTGTGTGTGTCTATGTTTTACGTGTTATATGTTTTAGTTCACCATGTGTTTTGGGCTGGTGGCACGTAACAATCAATGTTTGACTTCGAGTTCTGTGTGTGTGTGTGTGTGTGTGTGTGTGTGTGTGTGTGTGTGTGTGTGTGTGTGTGTGTGTGTGTGTGTGTGTGTGTGTGTGTGTGTGTGTTTTCTACATGTCTTTTTGTCTTCTGAAGTTAAAAATAAAACAATCTGGCTGCGCACTAACGTCCCTGATTTTTCACACGCGTGAAGAAATACGGGGAGCCGGGGTGGCCGAATGGTAGAGCGTTGGACTTCTGATGCTCGGGTCGTGAGTTCGTATCCCGGCTGGGCCCAAATATTTGTGCTGGCTTTTTCATCGTTGCCCCGTCTTTGATATCACCCGTATGTGGTGGAAAAGGACGTTAAACCCCCACACCCGTGAAGGAATACATGTGATCAAAGTGAGCTACAATCCTGGTGGGAATGATCTTGCCAGGACTTGTACGCGAAAAACAAACCATGTACTCTTAAAAAGGAAAAGACTGAACTGGAGCACAAAGCAAGTACAAGAAGGGTGGGTGGGTGTTTGGGGGTTTAACGTCCTTTTCCACCACATACGGGTGATATCAAAGACGGGGCAACAATGAAAAAGCCAGCAGAAATATTTGGCCCCAGACGGGTACGCACTCACGACCCGAGCATTAGAAGTCCAACGCTCTACCATTCGGCCACCCCGGTTCCACAAGTACAAGAAGAAACTAAACACACCACCAGATTTGGTATTCTATCGGATTCCAACCAGTCCTTTCGCTGTGACATTTACTGTCAGTAGTGTTCTTCCGAAATTTCAAATGACCTATCGAACCTTCCAGCGGGGAAGCAACTCTATCTGTAAAGCCGCCAGCAAACTCAGTTACCTCCTCTCCATTTGTAGATTGGATTAGTTCGTCTAAAATGCGCAGCGGTTGCGAAACGGAGAATGTGAAAATTCCATTGAGTCCTGACGCCCGTTGGTAATATGATTCTGATTCTGTTTCCCAGTGTGAGCGTTGAGCGTGTGAACACGGCCGCGTTTGTCCTGTGCATTTTGTATTTGTGGTATTTCTTTTGACGTCTGCTGGTTTCAATAAAGTGCTGAATGGAGGAATCGTGATAAAATGATTATGCAAATACAGTGAGCGCGTTTAGTATGACTGACAGATTGCCCTGGGTACAAGAAAACGAAAGTGTTTGAAGGTTGAGTAGAATAAAGTTGTGATGAGAGTGGTAGTGGCGGTGTGTGTGTGTGTGTGTGTGTGTGTGTGTGTGTTACATTACATTTCTCAATCTTCCCTGTACGTCGTGGGTGCGGCTGCATTCAAACGTCTATAGCTTTGTCATTTTTTTTGTTATCCTACTTTATTATCCCTTTCGGGAGATCCGGGCTGCTTCACCCGGAGGAAGCGCGTCACCGCGGTGCAGCGCCACCCAATACCTATCCTATATATATTTTTTTTTTTTTTACAATTTTGCTAGGGGAGGAAAGCCGGATAATCCGGAGAGAAACCCCGATGAGCAACCCAGCAGCCAGGAAAAACCGGTATCACATACTCGACCTGGGCTCGAACCCACGCTTCATCGCCATGACATTGGTGACGGTCGTTCAGCAGCGCAGCGGCTAAAACCGACGCACTACCTATTAGACCACCGCTCACCCCAATTTTTTCCGCTGCGTTCCTGAAACGTCATGACGTTTGTCAATAAGGGTTTTCGGGAAGTTCTCACTAATACCTGTGTGCTTTTGCCTGTAGATAAACTAACAAATAAACAACAGAAACCATCAAAGCGATGCTCTTTCACGACTCTGAAAAGCTCTGTTGACCTTGTGTGAATTAAACATTTTTTGGGTCGAAACCTTGCTGAAGGTCTCAGCATAACCAAGGGATACGTTAACCATATCAATCCGTACTTCTCTTCTTCAACGAAGTGTACTGACACTCTAAACCTGTGGTAGGAGATATTCCCCATGCGCATTGTGCGAATAGTCTGTGTCCTATAGACCTTGAGTCTCTCTGGGACAGTCAGCGAGAACCATGCAGTGTCCCGGAACCCAAACAAGATTTACACAGAGGGTAAGCAAGATGGACGTGTTGCCTGTGCTACTTCGGTTCAAGAATTTCGACGACGGACAGGGCTTAAAGATTCTTCCTGCCGATTGATCAACTCCCACTGTGTCAAAAAAAAAAGTGTTTCGCACGGACGCCGCCACTGTTGAGCCAGTGGTCTTCCCAAAGGTTATCTTAGAGCTCGGTAAACTTGTAATGTTGCCATCGACCCCATGTGAACTGTACTCCATGCTCGAATTTACATGTAGCACGTAGCAACTACAGCAGCGGCCATTAAGCCGGCTCTTAAATGGGCACAGCGCGCGAAACACACATGTGCACATCACAGTCGTTGCGCTCGGTGTGTCTACTAACTACAAAAATGAACACAGCTCTGCTTGGTGACAAACCGATTGAAGATGCACTGTACGCCATGTTTGCGCGCCGACTGACGTAGTGCAGCCAATCATAATCTGTTGTGGAAACCACAGTCACAGTTGTGGCTACATGTATTTTGAAATCCAGGTTGCTGTGAGGACGCCACAGCGGCGGAAAACCCCCCAAATCACAACTGTGGACAGCATTGTGGCGCTCCGCAGTGCCCAGTTAAGAGCCGGCTTTAGGATTTGTCTGCTCCACACAAAATTCATTGGTGACGTCCCTTCAGACGGAACAGCCACAACCCTTTACCGAGCCTATCAGTCCACTTCTGTCACTTTCGTCATATTTTCGTAGGGTAGCGTGGACATTCGAGCAGATACAGCACTGCGTTGTCAGTGCTTGGGTCGTGAATTCGCATTGTCACTGGGCGCTTACCTTTTGTGCCTTTTTAATTTTTTTTTTTAAATCGTGCACCGTCTTTGATGTTACCTTTATACGTACGTAGTGGGAAAGGACGTTAACCCTATTCATACCAAGTAGGTTTTGGGTTGTTCACCAGTGTCCTCACTAAAAACAGTCATAATTAATGGGTTTGAAATTTGGCTTAGTGGGAGTGTTCCGTTTTGATTATACTCATGTTTGCTGGAAGAAGAACCGTGAAGCCGGCTCTTAACTGGGCACTGCGGAGCGCCACAATGCTGTCCACAGTTGCGACACACTTGTGATTTTGGGGGTTTCCGCTTCTGTGGCGTCATCACAGCAACATGGATTTCAAATAGCCACAACGGCGACTGTGGTTTCCACAACAGATTCTGACTGGCTGTACTACGTCACTCGGCATGCAGACACGGCGGACAGTGCATCTTCAATCGGTTTGTCACCGAGCACAGCTGTGTTCAGTTTTGTAGTTAGTAGTCACACCGAGAGCAACGACTGTGATGTGCACATGTGTGTTTCGCGCGCTGTGCGCAGTACAGAGCAGGCTTTAAGAAACCGTTAATCTTGCCTGATTTTCGCATTCAGGGTCTAAACCGAAAAAGAGTCAAAAGGTAATCTTGAAGAATAGTATACGAAATTCTGGGAGCTATTTGCACGCACGTTATATGTGTGTCTCTGCTCTGTGTCAGTGTACACGACTGATGAATCAACGGCGAAGCACATTCATTCATTCACAGGCCCTTTCCTATTCGCGTGTCGCCTGCTTACCGGAGAAACGACACTCGGATCAGAAATCAAAATGGCGGGGAGATGACTGCTCGGCTGCCGCGGTCGGCAGTCATTTCAGGATATTTTGTGCATGTTTGTGGGGAAGGAGAGGTCAAAGTGAGCAGGTGAGGGTGTCTAACGTCTCTTTGCATCGAGCAGAACCGAAAGCACCCGAAAAAGTGCGTGACCGCGGTTGCCGGTTACGAAGAGTCGGGTGCTCTCCAGCGCCGGAGACGCGAACGGTCCACCTGAGGTGGGCTACGCATGCGATGGCGAGCAACGTGAGCGTTTCGACCGGCGAAGATGTTCGCGATAAAATTAAATCAATGAAAGTTCCTGAACTGAAAAAAATATCTGAAAGACAGGGGCGTGCGTTTAAGTGGCTACACAAAAGCGCAGCTTATCACTCTAGCCCTTGAAGCAGATCGGCAGTCGCTTCAACCGAGAGGTAGGCGGTGTAAAGGTCAAGTCGACCTGTGACTTGTGGCTTGCCACTAATTTTTATTCAAGCACTTTGGCTGTTTATCAGTGCGAACTGAACTTTTGCTTGGAAATGAAAGTCTTTCTTTCTTGATTTTTGGTTCCATAACGATTGTGTTCAAACAATGTAGGTACCGGGACAGAATTTGTCCGCTTGTTCCCGACGAAATGGCGGCTGCACACGCTAGGCCACCGAGACGGGTCGGCGTCAGTTCTGCCTTCGAATCGCTTTTATCCACAAATTTCTTGAAACTTTTGAAGAAAAGGGCTCAAACTGAACGATCTCACCATTAGGTAAGACCGTCTCTGGGAATTTCTCCAGCCGTCTGATTTTCTCGAGCCATTTTGGCAGCCGATCGCAACGCAGTGGTAGTGCGGCATCGTGTGTGACTCGAGTAGCCCACATGCCGAGTCTATCAAGCCTTGTCTCGGTCCAAAATCGCGCACGTTCACGCATGTTCACGCGCTATAACGAGAATCGGCAACAAGGCCATTTCGTATACTATTCTTCAAGATTACCGAGTCAAAAACATGGGATACTCATGCACGGTAGAAACCAAACAAACAGCCAGCTTGAATAATTCTGGAAGAAGAAGTGGACGAAGAAAAAGAGGAAGGCGGTCAAGAAGAAGAAGACGACCATTTCACGAAAATGTCCTTACTGACTAACCCCCTCACCCATTGTCAAACCCCTTCCTTCCGCCCG
>JACVVK020000630.1:80000-110000 GCA_018292915.2 Batillaria attramentaria
AGGGTCCTGTCCTTCAGTCGCACATTGTAGCGACGCACAAACGAGCAAACACTCTTCTTTTTGAGTGCAAATGTGACAGCACGCAGCTGACTTTGAACAACCCTTTCACTACGACTTTGTAAGAACTGTCTTAAAATGTTGACTCTTCGATTCTGTGGGCGGTTGATGGAATAATGTCCCCAGGTCAGGGTTCTGCAGGAACTGTCTCAGACTTCTCATCGCCTCTTGCCTTCCTCACCGTGGGCCGTTCGTGATTTTTTATCACCTGCTAGTTTGTGCTGCTTTGTTATTTCCTCTCCTATCCAATCCAATATCCACATAATTCTAGAGGGGATTTGGCTAGGTCGTTAAGGCTTCCGGTCTAAGGATCCTGAGGTACCGGGTTCGAATTCCGTGGTGGGCAGGAATTTTGTCAGGGATTTTCCCTCGTGAAATCGAGTCGGATTCACGTGCAGATTCGTTCAAGGTGCCTGTGTTGCTCGAAGTCGAATTTGTGTGCGAGTGACCATGATGTATGTGGGTAGGGGAGCTTTTTTATTATTTTATTTTATTATTATTATTATTTTTTTATTTTTTTCGGGGGGGGGGGGGGGGGGGGGGGCTAAATGTTCTGTTCCATGTACCCCCACAGGGGTTTTGAAATGAACATTATGACTTGACTTGACTTGACTTGACTTGACTTGACTTGACTAACAAATCCTCAAGGATGATTATCTTCTTTTCCCTGGCAACAACGAAGACAAAAATGCGTTGATGCATTTTGAAGTACTTCTTGCGCCTGGCCCGGAGAACGAAGTTGAGGAGGGGGGGGGGGGTGGGGGGGGGAGTGGCGGGAGGGTGTTGTTAGTAAGCAAACCTCGCCCCAGACGGACTATTGACACGTTACTGTCTATAGGCCCGTAATTGACTTTGAAACATGAAATCATTGATCTTTGGCCGAGTGTGCCACCCTGAGCCATGTCTGCTGTCGATGAGAACCTTGCGCGTGGACTTTTCAATCAATGGCCCGATATCAGATTGGCCTGTGAGGAGGAAGGCCCCTGGGGTGGCCAAGGTATGAGTAAATTACAAAGACGGGGAGGTCATGCAGTCTCTGTGCTTAAAGGTACAGTTTGCGAAGGCAGACCACGGACGTATAGAGATGGACGCACCGCGGTGCCGGAAAAGTGACGCCGCCGCGCGCCATGTTGCTAGTACCTGGAAGTGCCAGCTGTTTACATAGCGCGCATAGCATTGGCCAGACGCTATCAGCTGTTTACATAGCGCGCATAGCATTGGTCCGCTTTATCTTACGTCACATTTCTGATGACGTCTTTCTAAAGAACTTTGTATTTCGAACGAGGCGTCCTATACACAGAGCCTCTGAGTTCTGGTATTAGTAAGATGGCCGCGATAGCGACACTCGCAAGCAGCGGTGGCAGCGTGCGGCGGTGGGTCTATCTCTTTACGTCTGTGAGGCAGACCATCGGGCTAGGGGAGGTAACTTTTGGAACGTCCAACTTCTCCCGTGCTTAACATCGAACTAGTTAACTGCTTTGGAAAAGTCCAGCCCACAAAATTTGGAAATAATGCCATTCTAAATCCCGACGCTTAAATAGCTGAGCTGACCCTTCTCACCACGTGACTGTGATGTGTTCATGTCCAGTGTGTGAGATAATGCGTGTGATTCACGTGAGCGTGCATGTTTGGTTCGGTTGGCGGCGCTTTAAGCCAAATCAAGAAATAGTGTAAAGCGCCTATACAATACACAGTAATTATTATTATTATTATTATTAACAACAACAACAACATCAACAACAACAACAACAACTGAGTATGGTATAGGCGCTTTACCCAATTTCTTGAATCGGCTCAAAGCGCCGCGAACTGTACCCAACACGCACGCTCACGTGAAACACACACATTCTCTCACACATTGGACACACATTACAATCACGTGGTGCGAAGGGTCAGCGCAGCTATTTCAATTTTGGAATTTAAAAATTGCATTTATTTTCAATTTTTGTGGGCTGAATATTTTCAAAGCAGTGGCCGACGGTGGAGTGTGTATGCGAAAATCAGGCAAGATTTTCCTTAACGGCTCTTCTTACAGCAAACACAAGTATAATCAAAGTGCAACGCTCCATCACAAGCCAACTTTAACTCCATGCAGACCGAATTAATTACATTTTTTTTTTTCAGTGAGGTCACTGGTGCACAAGCCCGAATTTACTTGGTTGGGACAGAGGTAAAGACGACATGCACTGCGGAGATTACTGAGAGATGGAGTGGAGCGCGTATGGGCTTTTCCGAGCGCAGAGATTACCTTCTTGAAGTGAACTGAAACTGGACACTGTGCAGCACTGAGCTGAAAGCATTTCGAATATTTTCCCTGTCTTTTCCGCACAGCTGTGATCTTGAAATAAAGAAGATTACTCTCTTAATTGAGAGAGAGAGAGAGAGAGAGAGAGAGAGAGAGAGAGAGAGAGAGAGAGAGAGAGAAACAAGATCGTTTAATTTGTTTTCTTACAAAAAACTTTTTTGTTTTTCTGTGAATCATTCCAGTCTTTTGTAACACGAGCAAAACTTTCCTTCAAAGCGGTGCCTGCGTTCTGTGTTTTCCGGATGCCAAACGAACTTCGTTTGAAGATTTTTACAGTTATTTCGCGGCCTGTGTGCCAAATTCATTTGATGTATACTTCAGCGCCAGAGTTGGAAAACAATCCCATTAGTTTAGCTCTGCTCTTGGGAGTTTTTGGGGAGGAGGTTGATAGGGGGTGGGTGGTGGTGCTGAGGGAGGCAAAATGATGGGAGGGGGTGTGAGAGAGGGGAAACACAGGGGATAAGGGTTTGACTCAGATCATCATCTACTCGAATTTTGATTAAATGTGCACTTTTGTGTGAGCTTGTTGACCCGCGCGCGCGCACACACGCGCGCGCGCACACACACACACACACACACACACACACACACACACACACACACACACACACACACACACACACACACACACACACACACACACACACACACACAGAGAGAGAGAGAGAGAGAGAGAGAGAGAGAGAGAGAGAGAGAGATGATGATGATGATGATGATGAAACGGTTTTTATTCAGGATAGAGCATTTAGGCATTGCTGCCTATCTTACATGCTGTCCCGCTATTCTACATTAAAGGGTACTGAGAAAGAAAGAAAACAAAATCAAAACAAACAATAAAAAAGTAAAAGTAAAAAAAGTATAAACTATCTAAGGGAAATACAGGAGAAAAATACACACGATAAACAAATCAAAACATATGTGGCATGTGCTGATGATACTGGCTGTATGCCAAGTAAGAACTTTAAAGTCGTCTCTAATATTTCAAAGAGTTCCATATGGATGCCCCTGAGAGAGAGAGAGAGAGAGAGAGAGGAGAAGGAAACGGTGGGTGGCTGGGTGGTTTGGGGGGGGGGGGGGGTTAACGTCCTTTTCCACCACGTAAGGGTGATATCAAAGACGGGGCAACGATGAAAGAGCCAGCACAAATATTTGACCCCAGCCAGGATACAAACTCACGACCCGAGCATTAGAAGTCCAACGCTCTACCATTCGGCCACCCCGGCTTCCCAGTTTTGACAGGAAAAGGTTGGTTTGTTTACAAACTTGCCGTTGTTACTACTGACTTCAAAGAAAGGAATAAGAGAGAGAGAGAGAGAGAGAGAGAGAGAGAGAGAGAGAGAGAGAGAGAGAGAGAGAGAGAGAGAGAGCAATTGTACAAACCCACTTTACTTCAAAGTTCAGTTTCAAAAGAATACAAAAGCGACACGAAGCCGTGTTTTGCCACCGGTGGTTTGTCTGGCACACAGAAAGAGAAAATTGTTGTCTCCGTGGTTGTTTTGTTCAAAGCTTTATTGCGAGCTTGAGCCGGAAACCCGATATCATCCTACACTGCAATAATGTTCTTAGCCGGCAGAAAAAGTAAGGACTACCACGAGCGTGGGGGCCGCCGTGATGGCTCTATGGCAAGTCCTGCTCGTATACGATTTTATGTCAAAAGTCTGTTTGTTGGCTGAGCTTGCTAAAAATTAATAAAAGTTTGGATTGGAAAGAAAGTCACCATCAGGCCAAAAAGTGTCAAACCTTGGTTAGAAATAATTCATACTTTTTGTGAGTGTTTATCCCCCCCCCATTCCCCCCCCCCCCTTTTTTTTTAAGGAAAGCTGGCTTAGCCGGGAAGGTAGAGCGAGGGACTCCTAATGATCAGGTTGAATCTCGACTGGAAACAAAAGAATTGTACTGGCTTTCTCCTCGCTGATCCGTCTTTGATCTCACCTTTATGTCGGCAGCCACCACCATCACCATCACCATCACCACCACCACTACCACCACCAACAACAACAACAACAGCAACAACAACAAACCCTAACCAACCAAACAACCAATCTCTTTCTGTAAAAATACTGTTGAATTTTCGTCGGTCACTGCGCAGTGTGGACGATACGCGTATGACGACAGTCCTTAACACGCGTCTGACAGCAGTGAATCCCAAAGCTCGTTAAAACCTTGATTTGTCGGCCAACAAAAGACGGGTGAGTGTCACAATCGACAAGCCGGATCACGTCGAAAAGTTGAAAGTAGGCCTAGAGACTGCGAACCACAAATGAATTAAGTCAATGAGAAGAATCAGCTTTTTGAAACTGACTGGGTCTGAAAGCTGACTGACGTGAAGGTGAGGTTGGTAATTGATGAGTGAGCGCTCGGGTTTGCTTGTCTTAGTGTGTGTGTGTGTGTGTGTGTGTGTGTGTGTGTGTGTGTGTGTGTGTGTGTGTGTGTGTGTGTGTGTGTGTGTGAGGGGGGGGGAGGTTGGGAGGACACAGTCCAAACAACAACAGCAACAAAAACAAAAACAACAAACAACAACAACAGTAACAAACAACAATATGAAAAAAAAACTATAAAAGCAACATTTTTAAAATTCATTTTTGTATTTCACGTTTATATTTTCCCTTTAGAATATCGATGTAGGAGATGTTCACCACATATCAAATAAATAAATAAATATCACGTAAAACGGCCCCGCGTGTGCGAACACACTTTAAAGTAATTCTAGGCAGATAAGTCAGACACATGACCTGTGTTTAGTTTGATATTTTTTTTTAACCCGGAAAACATTCCCACGGCCATGCGTATTCATCGTTGTTTGGGCGGAAGAGAGAGAGAGAGAGATAAAGAGAGAGAGAGAGAGAGAGAGAGAGAGAGAGAGAGAGCTTGGGCGGACGTGTGGTGGTGGGGACTGGGGAGGGGTGCAAAGGGGGAAGGGGGGTGGGGGGTGTGGAGCGTACGACAATGGAAAACTTTTGATCGAATGCGCTTAAGGGTTGGGTGGGTGGGTGGGTGTTTAACGTCCTTTTCCACCACGTAAGGGTGATATCAAAGACGGGGCAACGATGAAAAAGCCAGCACACACACACACACACACACACACACACACACACACACACAATTAATATTTGGCTCAAGCCGGGATACGAATTCACGACCCGAGCATTAGAAGTCCATCGCTCTACCATTCGGCCACCCCGGCTCCTCTCGAATGCGCCGCTTAATCCGTGCATCGGCACCAGTCACTTGGGATACAATATAGCATCTGAAACCATTATGGTGACTTGGGTTGGCTTATAATTATGTTGTTCTACGTACGCAGAAGCGTACCGCGTACTGAGCAGACGACATTAGATTTGGCTGCGGACTGAAGACCATCAAGACAGCGGTGATTGGTGACTATTTTTAGCTACTTTGTACAGGTGAAGCGTCAGGCCAAAGGAAGCCATATTTGTCCACTATATGAAGCTGCGAAGTCACGAAAATGGAGGCAGTGGCCCAAAACCAGGGAACTATTCATTTGGCAAACAGCATTAAACCAGCTCTTAACTGGGCACTGCGGAGCGCCACAGTGCTGTCCACAGTTGTGACACAGTTGTGGTGTGGCGGGTTTCCGCCGCTGTGGCGTCATCACAGCAACCTGGATTTCAAATAGCCACAACTGTGACTGTGGTTTCCACAACAGATTCTGACTGGCTGTACTACGTGACTCGGCGCGCAAACATGGCGGACAGTGCATCTTCAATCGGTTTATCACCGAGCACAGCTGTGTTCAGTTTTGTAGTTAGTAGACACACCGAGCGCAACGACTGTGATGTGCACATGTGTGTTTCGCGCGCTGTGCAGGCTTTAGAGCGTTGCGGGTAAGTGCGGCGTCACACTGAGAAGCCTAACACAAGCAAGCATGTTCGCCAGCATGCTCGCCAAACATCGCGCGGCTAGAGGCTCCGTGCTTTTCAGGCCAACGCGAGCGTGCTGTGTAGCGAAGGTGTCAGACGCACGCAGAGCATCTTTGCTCTGCCCCAAAGCATCTGCCCGTAGTTACGTCCCTTGCCGGATGTTTACATTCATCTTTCCGAAAATGGCGGGTGTTGGAACAGAAACCTCGTCTTCTGATGATGATACCAGTGTTATTATTGCTTTAACGACAGCTGTTGTTTTAAGGCGGCAGCAAAGGAGACGAGCGAGAAGATGGTGGGTGAGGCCACATCTCACTCTAGAGATGAAGTTGACCCATGGTGCGTACTACGCACTCATGGAAGAACTTCGGAATGAAGACGCCGGCTCCCTGACAAATTTTCTGCGCATGGATGATGGCCATTTCCATTTTCTTTTGGACCTCATCTCTGATGACATTCAGTTTGCTGACACGCCAATGCGGCCCTGCATCCCCCCAGGCGAGAGACTGGCCGTAACACTGCGGTTTCTGGCGTCAGGTATGCTGGCACACACACACACACACACACACACACACACACACACACTTTTTACACACACAACAGGGACACACATAACCAGTGATTCACAACCAGATCAACGTTAATAATACAGATATCTTGGACTAGGACACTTGTCTCTGAGCAGATGCTTTTTTTTTATAACCAGTGTTAAATCATTTGTCTTGTGTGTGTGTGTGTGTGTGTGTGTGTGTGTGTGATACTTAAACCAAGCATCCAAATTACAGAATTTATTGAATGTCTGATTCTTCTATCTCAATCAACATGTCTGCTTTTGACTTTTCAGGCGACTCTTACCAGTCTCTGAGCTTCCTCTACAGGATTGGTAGAACCACGCTCGGAGAAATCATTCCCCATACCTGTCGCATGATCGTGAAGGCTCTAGACAAGTACATAAAGGTGAGGCTGACAGGACTAGCCAGTTTCTAATTTCAGATTAGTGTAGAACAATGTGCTTTGTGTTGGGCAATGGTTAAGAAATCAAAAATGTCTTTCTTTTTAAATTGACTTGAAATAATGAAAACAACACAAGCATTTAATATATTTGATTTATGTGTGTGTGTGTGTGTGTGTGTGTATGTGTGTGTGTGTGTGTGTGTGTAACCACAAACTTTATGACCAAAAAGTTATAACAGTAATGCTAAATAGTTCAAGCAGGAAGAGTTGAAAATGAAAAAAGAAATAAAATTCAATTCAATTCAATTCTTTAATTTTTTGGTCTCTTCACAACACAGTGATATTAGACAATAAAAACAACAACAAATTTAAGGTAAAACCTGTAACATTTCTTCAACTATAACTTTAGAGAATGAAGATTCTTGTATGAAATAAAATAAGATAAAATGACATGCTACACTGGCTCATAAGGGTTGTAAACTAAATTTCCGGATACTCAAAGCTCCCTGAATGTTTTGGCTCCCTAACCTTAGTATTTGCATTTCTAATCCATGCTGGATGTGGCACCAGTAAAATACAAATTATAACTCATCCATTCTTACTACAACACACTAAGACCCAAGTTGCTAGTAAAATAAGGCAAGTGAATTTCTTACAAATGCAGTTTAATGACAAATAATGCAATTCCTTTTTTAGTAACGTACTTGTTAAGATAAGATGTAAACCTGTAGATTTCACACTGATTCAGCATAGCTTTCATACAAGAATCTTTTACAATTTGACATTGAAAATCCAAAACCATTACTATAATGGTTTTGACGTAAACAAACATTTTCTGCAAATTCAACGTTTTGTCTATCAAATAAAAAAAATATAGAAGTTTTAGTTGAAAATTCACCTTTCTGCCGTTTTTGTAAAAACGTTACATTTTTGTAATGTCTATGTCATTTACTGTTCAAAACACAAGTTTTGAATTATTTTTACCAATTAATCGTTTTAATGTGCTTTATTTTCCACAAATTGGGTGTTTTACATAAAGCAGTGGTGGAAGAAGCTGATTCAGAAGATGAACATTTGAGCATTTTACTTAAAAAGTTAGATTGGCCGTCTTTTGGAAGTTGAGAGTTTTATGCAAAAATTAATATTTTACGTCTTTTGAACATTTTAGGTAAAAATGTAATTTGACAGTCTTTTGAGCGTTTCACGTAAAAATGAAGTTAGGCCATCTTTTGAATGTTTCACATTAAAATAAAACATTTTACATAAAAAAAGTTTGACCATCTTTTGGATGTAGTATGTAAAGTTACGTCTTTAAGCGTTTTAGTTAAAATGAAGTTTGGTTATCTTTTGAATGTTTCGTGTAAAATTAAAAAAAATACGTCTTTGGATCTTTTAACATAAAAATGTCAGTTTAGTCGTCTTTTGAATGTTGTACATAAAATTGAAGTTTTGGCCGTCTTTTGATGTTTGTACATAAATTGGATTTTGTTCGTCTTTTAGATGGTTAAAATTACTTTTACAAAATATTATAATAGGACGTTTGCAAATCTTTTTGCTGTTTTACATTACTTTAAGAAACACAATATTACTGTTTTTGGACTTAGTTAAATTTTCGCAAAGAACATAGTCATATGTGCATTTCATTTATTATCTTTTTCATCTTCTGAGTCAGCTTCTTCCAGCATTGCTTTATGCAATAAACTATCAATATTTAGGCGTAACCTTCGCTTGCGCTTAGGGTTAAGGCCCCTCATACTGGCACACAGATTTTCGGACCAAATCACAAGTTCGTCTCGTTCACGAGGTTCTTTTTTGGCTTGCTTTGACTCCACAAAGCGAGCAAGTGATGCTGCCAGGGGATCAGGAGTCACTGCTCTTTTGGTAGCCTTGCGTCCATATCCAGGTAAAGGGGACGACGAAGGACCAGGTGATCGAAATGCGCTGGTTTGTGTTGCGCTGCCACTGGGTGTTTCAGGAGCTGGAGCTGGAGAGACCGTGTTTCCTGATGGTTTTCTTTGACGCTGATTTGTTTCAGGTTCAAAGGTTGCCAAAAGCTCCTGCTCCGGCTCGTCATCGGAAGAGAGGCCACTGTTGTCTGGCATGGTGTCTTCAAGTTGGGACATTTGGCTGGATTCGCCCTGCAACACATGAATAAATACATATGAATTGTAATCTCATTTAATCTTTTTGTTATTTGCAGGTTCCAAATTCACCAGAAAAGTGGCAAGCAGTTGCCCAGGCCTACAACGACAGGTGGAACTTCCCTCATTGCGTCGGAGCCATTGACGGGAAACATGTGGCGATCAGGGCTCCACCTAATGGAGGTTCAAATTTTTACAACTACAAAGGCTTCCACAGTGTTGTTCTGATGGCTGTTGCAGACGCCCACTACCGCTTCATCTGGTACCATATAGGAGAGAATGGCCGTCAGAATGATGCCGGCATTTTTGCCATGTCACTGCTGTCCTCTGCACTAGCTCGCAACACACTAAACATGCCACCACCATCAAAGGTTTGTGATACTGTAACATAAATAAACCCCTCTATCTCTCTCTCTCTCATTAATAACCTTTCTTCACGCAGCAGTAGCACAGGTGGAATTCGAGTGTAAAATATGAAATGTTTAAGGAAAAGAAAAAGAAACAGAAGGAAAAAAGAATAACTGTGCAGAAAAACCTATCAGTAAAAGTTTGAGATAAATTATTCCTTTAAGTATTAATGTTTAAGACACTCTGTTGCTTTGTTATATTTGTAATTTTTTGTTTGTTCTGGTCTTTGTTTGTTTCAGATTCGAGAAAATGGCACAGAAGATGTACCATATGTTCTTCTCGGTGATGATGCTTTCCCCTTGAAGCCATATATCATGAAACCTTACCCAAACAGGGGCCGAAATGATGAGGAGATCATTTATAATTACAGGCTCAGCAGGGCACGAAGAGTGGTTGAGAGCTCTTTCGGGATTCTGGTTAATCGCTTTCGGGTTCTTTCCCATGCGATGAGCCTGGACCCAGACAAGGCTAGAGATGTAACTGAAAGCTGTGTTGCCATCCATAACTTTTTAAGAACAGAGATGGATGTTCGATACATCGCTACAGAACAGGAAAGACATGTTGAGTGGCCACATAGGAGACTACCATTTGCCGCTGGCAATAACAGTGGAGACAAAGCACGGAGAGTGCGTGATGAACTACGCAGATATTTTATCAATGAGGGTGCAGTAGAATTTCAGTGGTCACATATTGAAGTTAACAACTAAACATCTCTGTGAATCCAGATTTTATTAGGATATATTCTTAATTTCACATTAAACTTTTCTTGAATGCAAGTGCATGTGAGACTGCAAAGCATAAGCCATTATTGTGTCTGTTTATGTCTTATAAAAACTCTCAGAAAGAGGGAGTGGGGATGGTCCAGATTAGAAAGATGAAGATTGATGTGGGTGTGTTGTGTTTGTATTCAAATGTATCACTGTTAGACAATCACAATGCAGAGTAGAAAGGTTTCATGAAATTCAATACACTAAAGTGTTTATGACTTTATTCAGTCTGTGTGTTAATGCACTTCAGTAACCAGTTGATTGAGTCTGTGAAATTTCTAATAAAATTTGTCTGTGAACCAATGTCTGTTGTTTCCCCAATAAAAAAAAAAATGAAAATGGCATCTTACAAATCAAGCTTCATTTATTTTATTGTCTGGCACCGTTGTGTATGTAATTGCACAAAAAAAAAAAAAAAAAAAACATGGCAAATAAGTTTATACACTAGATCCTGTCTAAGACACTATTTTATTATACACCCAGGATCACTGTGCACACTTTAACAGGTAGCTAAATTCACCTGAACAAAATTCATGGAAGACAAGAGACAGAATGAGTTCTTTTTTGCAATGTTTTCACTCGGAATCAAAGAAAAAAAAAAAAAAAAAAACATTACTGGATCTTTCTGGGGCCCTGCTAGTGATGACTGTGACATTACAAAGTCAAATGCAAAGAATATTTCCCCAGGGGGTTAAAAGGTAAAATTTTGCTGCATGCATAAAATAAAAAAAAAAAATAAAAAAAAAATCATAGGTTGAAAATCACTTACCATGTTGGAGGTGACGTAGTTGTCCAATGACACAGACCCCCGGAGGAACATCATCTGGTTGAAGTAGGGCCAGGTCACTTTTCGGACATCTTCTGCCCCTGCCCCTGACTTCTTGCTCTCTTTCAGTTTCCGTAGTTCACGGCTGAAGGAGGAGCGCAATGCCTCAAACTTGGCGATGACATGTTGATCTGCAAGTTTTAAAAAAAAAATTGTCATCTAAATACAAAAATTGACTTTGAAAAACATTGGACTGGTTTCAGAGTCAACTGAAGACACACACATGCACACACGCATGCACACACATTGAGTGACGCACACACATACATGCAACACACACTCTACCTTCTTATTCTTCCTTGGGAGTGACCTCAATCGTCTTGCCGATTACTAAGTCACTATAGTAGTAGTATAGAAATAGGGGTCTACGCAACTGCAAATATTAAAATAAGATACAATTTGAGGGGGCAGGGGAAGGGGGGGGTGAGAGTAGGATGGTAGGAGAGGGGGGATTTGTGATTTAGAGGTGAGCAGAGGCCCTTCAAACACATGTGTCAAGCGTTAAAATACACTCACAAACAGTGAAACACACACTGACACTGTGACAGTGACACACACACATTGAACCACAGGCATTTGGAATAGATCTGTCTTGGTACACACCTCTTTAATGCTCGAGAATGATATGCTTTGAATGGCAAAGAGAGGATTTGAAGGGTACGAAAATGGATGGCCGGGATGCTCCATACCTTGTTATCATTTTAAAAGTGTGTACCAAGACTGATCTCTATTCCTATGCCTGTGCTTGAGAACTTCAACTTACCTTCACAGACGATGCCAGTTCTCTCCTGGAACACCACTCTCACTGCAGTCCAGGTGGCATTTTTAATGGTACTGATCCTGTATTGTGGGTGCCTTAAATCCCACAACACATCATGCCCATGAATTAGGTCGATGAGGGAACAGGTATCATCGACAGAAAGTCTTGCGAGAGGTCCCGTCTTCTTCGCTGCCATTTTGTAATGTGCTGCAAAGTTCTCAGTGCATTCTGATTGGTCCAGCCTCCGATGCTCGCGAGCATTGCCAGAATCGGCTAGCATCGGTGCTAGCGAGACGAAAGCCTCCGCGAGCGCGCTTTGCTAGGCTTGCCGGCAAAACATCTTGACCTATGTCACACGCGCAAACTTGTTTTGGATGCTTTTGGGTGCTGTGCTAGGCTTGGGAGCATGCTTTGCTCGTCAGTCTGACATCGCACTAAGCGGCAGTCCTACACCTCCTACCCCCACCCCACCCCACCCCACCCCAAGAATTCATTCCGTGTGTGTGTGTGCGTGCGTGTGTGTGTGTGTGTGTGTGTGTGTGTGTGTGTGTGTGTGTGTGTGTGTGTGTGTAAGCCAGGGGCAGCCCGTGTATGATGCTGCACATTATGTGTTTGTAGTTAAATGTATGTGTGGAGGCATGTTGTGTGTGTTTCTGGGTGAGTGAGTGTGTGTTCCTTGTAACTTGAAGGCGCCCTGAGCTCCCGCGAGAGGGAGGGCGCCCGTTAAGTATGAGGGCCACTCATTATGTTTGGCAACCTGGCTTTTCAAGAACACTTACAACCAGTCTGTCTACTCAAGGTTTTGAAAGAACCTCCCATCAGCCTGTACACAATTTGCCATCCCCTCAAACCAGCTGTCCATGACACCCGACCACGTTGACTGGGGTAGGTCCAAAATGACACCCTCGAACAATGCTCGGGCATCTTCTGCCCTCCGAAACTGCTTTCCCTTCAACTGCCTCTTAACGGAAGGAAGCAAAAAACAGTCACAGGGGGATAAGCCAGGGGAATATGGTGGGTGGGGAACCAGCTGGACATTATTTTCGGCTTGACAGTCCAGAGTTGCAGCTACTATGTGCGCGCTGGCACTTCCATGATGAAGCAGTAGACCACGGACACCCGCTCGGGGACGCTGTTTACACCATACCTGGAAGACTTTAGGCAAACAGTGGTTAACATACCAGTCAGCCATAACCGTCTTTCTGTCCTCAAGGAGGATGGTGGCAAAGTGGCCAGATTTTGCAAAGAAACAGGCTATCATTTGTTTGGAAGCACTTCTGTTTCTTTTGAAGTTCACATGTGGGTTCTCACCTGGGAAGACCCACGCCGCCGACTGTTGCTTCGTTTCGGGGTCGTATTGGTATACCCAGGTTTCGTCTTCTGTTACGATGTCCCACACCCGAGGGGACCTTCCTCCGTCAAATTTTCTTAGCATGTGGGTGCACCAGTTCACCCTACCCCCATTCTGCTCTTCACTCAGGTTGTAGGGCACCCAACGGGTACGTTTCCCTATGCCAAGGCAGTCGTGAAGGATGCAAATGAGATTTCCCTATGAAATCTTTATGATGTCCTGTGTTACAGCGTACATCATTTTTGGGTCCTTCTTAATCAGGGATTCTACCCTAGTGACGTTTTCTGGTGTCAGAAGATTTGCAGTTTGAATCGCTTTCCGTCTCTGCAGTGTTTAACGCCAACTCTCGCAAAGAACCCAATTTCTAATACACACCCCGCCAAATTTACATACAAACTTCACCGACAAGCAATATTACGAAGGATCCTTTTCCACAAGCACCTCGTTAGACAAAGTCATCATTGTTCAGCAACAAATAAAACACGGAGACAGAAAGTCATAAAACTGACTAGAACTGCTCCCTTGTGTCCCTGGCTGGCACGAGTAAAAACGGATTCCGTGTGATTATTCATGGAAATTTTCCCCAAAAGGACGCCCCAGGGAAATGCACAGGTTCTCTTTATTTTCTCCTCGGAGTACTGTATCGCCATGCTTATTTGTGTCACCGCGTCGGCTGGTCTGCTGACAAAAAAGAGGGAGGAAAAAGAGAGGCGTTTTGAATTGGAAGCGTACCAAAATCAGATAAGGAGAACATTTATGGTAAACTGTACAGAACTACACAATTCAGCTTCCAAGCTACAGATACGATCGGCATAATATGCCATTGCACCAGCCCAGTAGACGCATTCTCAGCAAAGTAAACTGACTCTCACTGAATACATGCAAGACTTGAAATGGTTTCTTTTGCACCATGTACATGTACGTCAGCTGGGGAGTAGGGATAATCGAGCGGATGGAGCGTTCGACTGTCAATGATTGAGGTATCTTAATATATATATGCAACAACGTTTTACGTATACGCATTGCATGTTTTCGCTTTCGTTTTGTTTGCTTCTTAACCCGATTGCTGTTATAGTCTTCGTGTTTTTTTTTTGTTTTGTTTTGTTTTTTTGCTGTTTTGTGGTTGTTGTTGTTTTTGCTTTCCTTTGTTGTGGTCACTGTGACTTTATTTGACTTGCTTGAGACTGTTGTTACTCTGTAAGGTGGTAACATGTGTAACAGTGAGTGTTCGTATTATTAATTTCTCTGCTTTATGTTTTGTTTTTGTTTTTTGTGGTTTATGTTTCTGTTTTTGTTTTGTTTTGGTTTATGTTTTTTTTTTGTTTTAGTTTAAGAATGTGTGTATATTGGCTCTCCGCCTTATGGTGAACATTTACTATGGATGGAGTAATTAATATGCAATGCCCCTAAGGGGTCCTGAATAAAATTCTTCTTCTTCTGAGTTTGAATCCTGGCTGTGAGTCGAACATTATGCCCTGTCTTTTTCCTCGTTGCCTCATCTTTAGTATTACCTTTTAGTTTAGGCTACGTGGTAGAAAAGAACGTTGAACCAGGAGGGTGAAGCCGGCTCTTTACTGGGTACTGCGAAGCGCCACAGTGCTGTCCACAGTTGTGACACAATTGCGATTTTGGGGGTTTCCGCCGCTGTGGCGTCATCACAGCAACCTGGATTTCAAATAGCCACAACTGTGACTGTGGTTTCCACAACAGATTTTCGATTGGCTGTACTACGTCACTGGGCGCGCAAAACATGGCGTACAGTGCATCTTCAATCGGTTTGTCACCGAGCACAGCTGTGTTCAGTTTTGTAGTTAGTAGACACACCGAGCGCAACGACTGTGATGTGCACGTGTGTGTTTCGCGCGCTGTGCCCAGTTAAGAGCAGGCTTAAGTCTCCCTTTACATTCTGTTTCAGGTCACGTGCTTGTCTGCATAACCAGCTCTGATTTCTGCCAGTGAACGCCCGCGACTGATTTGGATAAAACGTACATACATACAATATCTGTTTCAACAGTCGCTGGCGTCTGACTTCACAAGCCGGATTCAAGCACTTGTCTAAACACTAAGGTAAAACACTGTTTACCTTTGGTGTTTACTGAGAAGCTGTTAGAAAGTCGATCTGCTTGTGGATTTAATGCTTTGTATAAGTAAACTTTGGCCTTGCTTAGAATTTGGGTCCGTTTCTACTCGTGCTGTCAGTTCGGTAAAGGCTTCATGTTCTGAGAAGCTTCAACGGTGTTTGCTTGTTTGGTGAGTTCGGAGAGAGAATTCTTTGTAAGTGTTTACTTCTGTTGTACTGTTACCACATTCCGTGCCGCACGAGAGTACGTTTTTGGATTGGTGGTGGTGTTCGGGTTATATATACGAAAACCAGGCAAGATAACGGTTCCTTTACGGTTGTTATTGCAGCAAACATGAGTATAATCGAAGAGCAACACTCGCACTATCAAGGTAAGTCAAATGTAAATCCTCTCTCTCTCTCTCTCTCTCTCTCTCTCTCTCTGTGTGTGTGTGTGTGTGTGTGTGTGTGTGTGTGTGTGTGTGTGTGTGTGTGTGTGTGTGTGTGTGTGTGTGTGTGTGTGTGTGTGTGTGTGTGTGTGTGTGTGTGTTTAAGTGAGGCCACTGGTGCATAACCCCCACACAACTTACTAGGTAGATATTGAGTTAAATACACGTTGTGTTTTGCTTGGATGAATTTGTTCTTATCAGTTTTAAACGATCGAATATGCCAACTGAAACGTTGTACTATCAAGCCTATAAATGGTGTAGCGTGACTCTGGGGTTCGCGTTTTCATTGTCGGTTTTGTTGTTGTTGTTGTTTTGTTTGTAAAAAGAAGTTAAACATCTTCAAAAAGCAAATAATTTGCATGAATAGATGACTTTCCATGACTATTCCTATAAAACCGTCGATTCTTTCGATGACTAATATTCACCAGCTCCGTCACTGACACGTTGGAAATGCCCTCATCAGTGTTACAGCTTGACCCACCTCGAGTTCGTTTGATCAATCGAACAGGACAAACAATGAAACATACTAATGTGGACGGCATTACCTATATTAGTATTTGTCAGTCAGTACGGCGTAAACTGAACTGGTTCCAGTTTTGTCAGTAAATCGCAGTTAGTTCCTAATGTCTTCCTCGTTTTTGTCCGCAAAGTTGTGAGGCAGCTGAACCGACAAAAAGTGTTGAGTATTTCGTGGACGGGGCAAATAGATTCCAATCAGTTTTTATTCATATTCTTCACAAAAGGAGCTTATACCATCATAATCATGATTCTAGCGGGTCCATTGAACTTCGAAACGCAACCATCCACAACGAATAACCTCCCACTATTTCGCTTCACATGATCATTCAAGTCTGTGCCTATTTAACCCACCACTGAGGCTACGTGCGTCATCTAAAAGAAGCGTGCTTATTTTACCGCCACTAAATATTTGCCGGTAGTGCTTTGAAACGTTGATTTGTCCCGAACCGCACTGGTACCTAAGGTTATTCAAGTGACAGGCTCGGGAAAAAGAACAGACCACATGCCGAGGTTTGTACGAGTACCGTCAACTCACCATGATGTAAACCATTAAAGGTGTTGACACGCGTAAGTTAACTGTTAGTATTCAACACACGGCAACGCAAACAGTTATAAACATTCAGCCAAAAGGCACAGCTGTCCGCCTGTATGCTTTAAGACTGATCACACATCTAGAAATCTTCAGCCTTCAGTTGGGACTGGATTCACAGTCACGCCTGTTATTTCAGATCAGATTGGAGATGAATTTGATAGCGGGGCTGAAATGGTCACTCTCGGTCACCTTTGGCGCTGCGCGGATTTCCTTGTCCTTATACTGTACATTTATCCAGGGATGTCGTTTGGGGTCGCATCTCGGCTAAAAGCCAAAATTTTTGAAAAGCCGATAATCCGAAAAGCCGAAGTTTTCACGAGTGAATCGGCTCGATTATGTCCGTTTCTGCGAGATTCCTGTGCTGGCTGGACTAATTTCCAAGAAAACGCAACTTTATTTATTTCCAAGAAAACGCAACTTTCGGTTTCAAGTGATTTCCACGAGAACGCAACTTTAGCCTGGTTACTTCGGCAGAGAGAGCCGAAACTTTCTGTAAAAAGCCGAAACTTTCATGGCTGTTTCGGCTAAATCGCCGAAGAAAAAAAAATCCTGGCAACATCACTGTTTATCTATTTATGTGGCTGCGTCTTGAAGATGGTCTGTGGCTGACTGTTGATACATCTGTTTTGTTTGTATTAATGGGAGCAGCCGAGATAGCCGCATGGTAGAGCGTTGTACTATCAATGCTCCGGCCGTGAGTTCGAGTCCCGGCTGGGACCAGATATTTGTGCTGGCTTTTTCTTCGTTGCCCCGTCTTTGATATCACGCATACGTGGTGAAAAAGGACGTTACAATTTCCATTTCAGCGGTCGCATGTGTGTGCAACCGTTTCTGTGAGAAACACAACGACTTCATTCACATGACTTATTAGCTGAGATTTCGACATCCGAGTACTATGGCGTTAGCGACATAGTTTCACGGTGTACGGTACAACCAAAACTGTAACGGCATTAGCCATTTGAGTGATAACATACATGAGTGCAACCATTTCTGTCAGATACTATTAAGAACACGACATAAGTCACGTGGATTTATAGCAGAAATTTTGGATTCGGAGTACGGTGTCGCTCTCGACATGGAACGCGGCCTGACGAATTGTTATAGCCGTACGACAATGATCCATTCAGCGGTAGGATGTGTACGCAACCATTTCTGTGAGAAACTGTTTGCTCAGTGTTTGACAACTCGCCGCCGATCGGAGAAGTTTTGATTTCTCAGTGAGTACACGCTGATGTTACGAGCACGGTTTTCCTTTGTGATAAGACATTTATAGTTATCTCGGTGCTTATTTTACAAGTGGTTTTTGTAATCTTGTGTTTATGTGACCCTAAGTTCTGTTTAACCTGTTTTGGTTCGTTGAAATAACATGTAAGCAGATAAACGTTACAGAGTTGCCGTTTTAAAGCATCAGTTTGCCAAAACAAGAGTTTGGAAATTCACGTTTACGTTCTAATTAATTTGTCGACTGGATCTAATTGATTGTGGAGCTTTCTGATGAAGGTCACATGCTTGTTGAAATATTAACGATTTTTTTTTTTTTTTTTAATTGTAATATTCTGAATCTAATTGATTGTGGAGCTTTCTGATGAAGGCAACACGCTTGTTGAAATATTAACGAAATGTTTTGTTGTTTTTTTTAATTGTAATATTCTGAATCTAATTGATATCAGAAATCAATGGTCTGCTGTTACAAACGATAACATGTGTATCATTTATGGGAATCAATTATAAATGAAACTTTATTAACCAATCAATTTAATTTTAATTTCTTAACGGTAGAGGTAGTTATTGTGTAACTGTTAATTTTCATTCCAACTTTTTGCTAATACAAATGCTATCTAGATAAAAAAAAAAGACCTGAAGAGTGGTGAAGTCACACACACACACACACACACACACACACACACACACACACACACACACACACACACACGGAGAGAGAGAGAGAGAGAGAGGAGAGAGAGAGAGAGAGAGAGAGAGCGAGAGAGAGAGCGAGAGAGAGAGAGAGAGAGAGAGAGAGAGAGAGAGAGAGAGAGAGAGAGAGAGAGAGAGAATGCAATTGTTCTCTTTATTAAGTTTATTTATTCATGGCGTATTGATGTCTGCGTAGTTTTGGTTTATGCACAGTAGCGTATCTAGCCAAACAACAACACCTGTCTGTTTTCCTCCTGGCTGATTTGTTTATACATTACTTTACACCGGAATTAACGCGCAAATATCATGTTAAACAACGACACATTCCTGGTTCCAATTTTCTTCCTGACGTTCGCTTCTCAAACAGTGTCATAATGAGCCACGGTGGCACAGATTCAACAATATACGCACCCGAGCCGCATGGTTTGTTTTCCTGCTCGACTTCTGCCCAAAGCCCCACATCTAACAAGGTCATGACGGCACACGTAGCAGCTGTCCCATGTGAGAATGTTAGATCTAGCGTTAGACTACGGCTTTGGTCTAAAAATGATGATAATAATACATAGTTTTAAAGAGCGCTGCTCTCCAAGTGTCAAGGGCTCGGTGCTTAAAGCTTACAAGCAAGCACACACACACACACACACACACACACACACACACACACACACACACACACACACACACACACACACACACACACACACACACACACACACACAAATTCTCTCTCTCTCTCTCTCTCTCTCTCTCTCTCACACACACACACACACACACACACACACACACACACACACACACACACAAATTCTCTCTCTCTCTCTCTCTCTCTCTCTCTCTCACACACACACACACACACACACACACACACACACACACACACACACACACACACACACACACACACAAATTCTCTCTCTCTCTCTCTCTCTCTCTCTCTCTCACACACACACACACACACACACACACACACACACACACACACACACACACACACACACACACACACACAAATTCTCTCTCTCTCTCTCACACACACACACACACACACACACACACACACACACACACACACACACACACACACACACACACAAATTCTCTCTCTCTCTCTCTCCTCTCTCTCTCTCTCACACACACACACACACACACACACACACACCCACACACACACACACACACACACACACACACACACACACACACAAATTCTCTCTCTCTCTCTCACACACACACACACACACACACACACACACACACACACACACCACACACACACCACACACTGGCTAGTTGCACCCATTCTGACATCCACTTTGGCAGATGCGGCGACATCAAACGGCTCATGATGGTACACACAAATAGAATCAACAGAAGTTAACAATAATAAGCTTGACGATCTAACGTCCTAACATACACAGAGCAGTCGCTGGCCCGCGCTGCGCACCAGACATCACGTGATTACTCGCTCCATAACTGCGAAAGGTAGTCGCGCAACATAATCATCTGCACTACTGCACAGTCTGTTTTCTCAAAACGTGCGAGAGGAATATGAGGGTGGGGGTGGGTGTTTGATACGGGTGATATCAAATCGGAGCAACGATGAAAAAGCCAGCACAAATATTTGGCCCCAGCCGGGATACGAACTCACGACCCCGAGCATTAGAAGTCCACAGAGGAATATGAAGAGAAACTTTAGAATGTAAGCCTGAATACTGTCTGGAAAATTCCAGCAAAACAAAGTATTTAATTATGCCCAAGAGTAACGTTCGGTTCTGTGTCTCTGAACATGCGTTCCCGGGCTGGAAGCCGGGATAGCCAAATGGTAGAGAGTTTGGCCTCTCAATGCTCTGGTCGTGAGTTCGATTCCCGGCTGATGTGAAATGTTCAGTTGTGCTGGCCTATTTCTCGTGGTCCCGTCTTTGATATCACCATTACGTAGTGGAAAAAGAGGTTACACTCCCGCCTACGCACCCACTCGGGTTGCTGGGCAATTTCTGTTCGTTACGATCAACATTGATCGCGTCACAGTGCAACACCGCGCAGGGCCTAGGGCAAAAGTCAAGGAGGGAACTGGAAATCATGCGCCCGGGACCGGGGGCTTATGCGAGTTAATACCTCCTGTGTTTGTGGAACTATTCGCTTGATTGGGTAGCAGTGAAGGTGCCGTGTAGAAACAGCATGGGGTAGTAACCTACGAGCGTCCGTACACCAGGTGTGCTTATTCTGTCTTTTACCATGATCTGTTGTAATGTGTGTGTGTGTGTGTGTGTGTGTGTGTGTGTGTGTGTGTGATGTAGGTGTGTTTGTGTGTGTAGGTGCTTAGGTGTGTTTGTGTGTGTGCATACGCGTGTGTCGTGTGTGTGTGTGTGTGTGTGTGTGTGTGTGTGTGTGTGTGTGTGTGTGTGTGTGTGTGTGTGTGTGTTTCAGAACTGACAGTAAAGGCTGGTTTCAGTGTTTACGATGCCAAGCTTAACCCACCTCATTTCCTTGTGAAATTGACAATGGAAATCCAATCTGCGTTTACAGGTTTCGTGCGTGCCATGAAGGCATACATCTACACCTGACTTTACACGGATGGCTTGTTTATAGTGTGTTCGTGGGAGGTGCGGAGGTGTCATTTTACAATTATACGTGAGGAGAGAGAGTTTTTAGGGCTTAACACCGCGCAAGAGTCGACTAATTCGCGGCGGGAGAGAGAGAGAACAAGAAGAGCAAGAACCTTTATTTTACAACAGTAGAAGTTACAGGCATATTCATTCCAATTTTAAAACTTGCCGTTGCTGTACTACATGAGCTAATACAACTGTCAGAGAGAGAGAGAGAGAGAGGAGAGAGAGAGAGAGTCAATGCATATCTAACACACACACACACACACACACACACACACACACACACACACACACACACACACACACACACACACACACACACACACACACACACGTGAAACTTATACACCTCTCAACAGTGTTATTCAAAAACCACTAATAGTTCTCCACGGTAAAAGCGGTTTATCTTGGGATCTCACACACTCCACCACTAGCCGGTATGTTACCACGGTTCACCTACACCCCGCTGGCTTTGGCACTAGGCTTTGGTAAACGAGGCGAAAGGATTTTGCTCCACAGAAAACAACTAGTGAACTACATTTATGGTGAATGCTACACTCGGTGGACCATGCAGGAAATGTTGCCGGGGTTAGTGCCGTCTTAGAGACCGAAGACTTGCCAGTTGTAATAACGAAGGTTGGACTATAGGTGTTGAAACTGCTCGATCGGAAAAAGGATTATGTACAACGCTTGGTTGATTTTGTGTATGGCACTAGTTGGCTGGCCGAACGACTTGGTTGGCGTGAGTACCTGTAATGCTCCTTTTCTTTGAACTGTCTGTATCATTATAACTAACATTGTACGCCCTAGTACATCGTCGCTGTACTTTTTTTTTTTAAACTTTGTTATCCCATTTGAAAAACTCGGTTGACTTCCCCTGATTTCTAATAATTTCAGTTCCATTGCGCCAAGGAGCTGTTTCCTTTGATGGGGAGCCGGAGTGGCCGAATGGTAGAACGTTGGACTTCTAATGCTTCGGTCGTGAGTTCGTATCCCGGCTGGGGCCAAATATTTGTGCTGGCTTTTTCATCGTTGCCCCGTCTTTGATATCACCCGTATGTGGTGGAAAAGGACGTTAAACCTCCAAACACCCACCCGTATGATAATCTTAATCTTTTCGAGGAAGTTTGAGTCATATTTGAGTTTGCACTGGCAGAGAAATATATTGGTTTTGGTCACTGTTTATGAATTGTAAATCCACTTCATTTTTCGTTTTGTAAACTGACAGTAACTCCACACAAATTTTACGCATTCACAGATACTATTTGCAATCAGCAACGACAGGTACCATAGTACGTGGCTTTAAAACAATGTATTAGAATATTACCAAGTCTTCTCGCTAACACATGCACACTTGTATCACACGCATAGCTTACTACCGTTGTCTGAAAAAAAAAGGGTCTAAGTGCCATAGATTTGATAGGCAGTAAGTCCTTTTTTGCAGATGACCATAGCCTTCCTTTCACTCGCGCTTTCGTACACAACGCGTTACGCAGTTCAGCGGAATAAATCCACGTAACGAGCAGACGAAAACTCTTCCAGGGTATTACGTGTCCGCCTACTGTTAGTGTATCGCTCAGTGTTCTATGCTGGCCCTCGCTGACTTGTGTCTATGGATTTTTCGCCGTTCCGCAGTGGGGGTCAATCAAAATGGCGGATTTTTTTATTTTTTTTTTAATACATGCTGCTTCGGTTCGAAATAAATAGATAAAGCCGTTTGTTTGAAATATGAGCTTGACACGTAGTGTGTTAGCGAAAGTCGGTTTCTGTTTGATAAACACCTCATTTTCTATCACACATGCTGCTTCGGTTCGAAATAAATAGTTTAAGCTGTGTGTTTGAAATATGAGCATGCACACGTAGTGTGTTAGTGAAAGTCGGTTTCTGGTGAATAAACACCCCATGTTCTATCACACAGACGAGTGTGAAAGAAAGGGTTTGTGTGTTATCCCCGAGACAAAGATTCGAAACTCTACTGCAATTCAAAGACGAGTGTATGCTCGTACTTAAATCACATGACTGCTTAAGACGAGGCGGTCGGTGGTCTAGTGGTTAAGAGACTTGTCACCAATGCGAGAGGTCAAGGGTTCGAGTCCCACTTGGGGCAAAGAATTTTTCCTTCTCCGGCGTATGTGGCACCGTTCATTCGGGCCGATCGTCGGGGGTTCTCTCCGGGCACTCCGGCTTCCTCCCCCCTCTGTTTTAAAAATGTTCAGCCCACCAAATTTGAAAAATATAAATGCAATTCTTAATTCCGAAATTTAAATAGCTGAGTTGACCCTTCGCACCACGTGATTGTAATGTGTTTATGTCCAGTGTGTGAGAGAATGCGTGTGATTCACGTGAGCGTGCGTGTTGGGTTCAGTTCGCGGCGCTTTGAGGCGATTCATGAAATTGGGTAAGGCGCCAATACAATACTCATTCTTCTTCTTCTTCTTATTATTATTAAGAGCAATTCTCAACGCCTTTGAATCAAGACAACGGAAACTAAAACAAACAACAACAATAACAACAACAACAGCAGCAGCAACAACAACAACAACACAACCGCCGCATTTACTGATCTTGTTTACTGAGCCGCAAAAATCCACAGACACGGGAGGATCTACTCGAAAGCAATCATCGTGAAAACTTGAGAATCGTAGTAACACCGGGAGTACTCCCGCCCATTTCGGTTACCCACCCTGGTCAAAATGGATTTCTCCCTGTTCCAGTTAACACGGCGTGGTCACGAACGTCACACCATGGAAGCATAACCGCCGACGGAAACACCGTCTTGTGACGCGACTGCTGCTCTGTTTGTGACCTTCTGCAGGCTACTAGGATCTTCTGGCTAAATTGACGGTAAGTGGCTTTTCTTTCTTGATAGCCTTGTCGTTTAGCGTCAGATGTGGCTTGAGCTCCCCATTTTCTCTGCTGGGTATTCGGGCTAAATGGATTCGTTTCTGACGGGAGAAGGTTTGCGTTTCAGCGCTCAGGTCAGCCCCTCACGCTCCTGCCGGCCGCTTTAGAGCAACATTGCTGTTTATCTTTGAGGGTTTTTATTAATTTTTTTTTTAAATCAGTCGTTATTTTTTATGCTGTGTGTCGTATGAAACGCGCTGTGTCCAAGTGTACACAGATTTACAGGAGCGAGCTCACGTTTCGAAACAGTTTCGCGTTGGAGTGCGCCTGTACACCTGCCATGACTCATAAAAGCCCATGTAAACATCGCATTTTTACTTGAAATCTTCGGATCACTAGAAGCCACTCAAAGCCACTATCACACAATCTGCAGCGGTCTCCCGCCTAGTGGGGAAGGCCCACACCTTGCGTAATAGTGGCTTGAAGTGGCTCCTACTGGTGTGCAGTGGCTTGTTCTTTTTAACCAGTTTTATCACATAGTGGGCAGGGGGTGGTCGGGGGCTTGGGCTCTAAAGGGTTAATGATTAGTATAGTTCTGAATGCGAGACAGTGCCGTGTACAGGTTCTGCGAATCGGCGAAACTTCACCTTCTCCTTCTCAGTCGTTGACCTCTCGCCTGTCGCTCAGTCCTTGTGTTAACCGCGTCGCGTGTACACGCCTGGTGGCTCAGCATTTAAGATGCTGTCACTGTGCAGGTGTATGAAGAATACAGTGTTAGACACTACCAAACGAGCGACCTGTGAGCTTTAAACTGGGCCTTTAACACCTCACGTGTGGTACGTTGGGATCCTATAATATGTCAACTTTACGTTGTTTGCTGAGAGGTTTTCCCCCCATTATCATAGTTAGACTCCAGAGTGCAGTCCCTTTTCGGTGGGGCGTGAAAATGTGACTGCTTACACCCAGCGCCATTTTCAAAAATGGCGAAATTTTTTTAGAAAAGCAAAGACTTGTGTGTCATATGAATCGATTTGAAACGAAGTCTTGAATATCCGACCACTTTTGGTTAGGGCAAAATCTTTGCCAGCGGACAATTATTGTTGCGCTTTGATGGCACTGTTTACGTGGTACACTGATCCAACAGGATGTGAGTAAACGGCAAGGGGGTTGCACTCTGACAGGCCAAGGTGTTGCACTCTACTGGCAAGTATTATTGCACGGTGCAGACGATCACGTACCTGCCTTGTGGTGGAATAAGAGACGATTACAAAAGCATACACACCCGTGCTCTAGGACTGAATGTAATAATAGATCTGTCCATTCAGACAGAGACATGTTACGTATGTCTCTGATTCAGAAACACGCCTACTTTCACTCTGAAGACAGCCTGCCATCACTTGCGCCATTGAGGATCCCTCTGGGTTCAAAGCTGGTCAAGGATGACATAGTGCGCGACCTTGTGTCTGAGAGCACCGAGGCAATTTAGGCCCGTCACGGTAGCGCAGTGAGCGCCATTTCCCCACCGTGCACAGAGGTACTTTCCACTGAAAGACTCTGTGCCCCAGAGAGTGTATCATAGTAACAGATGGTTGCTTCCCTTTGACTGGTAGAAACCCGTTTTGCTAGTGCTGTATTGAGTTCCGGCACTTTCTGATGACAATGACTGAGAATAAACATAGGAAGTTGGCGATCCCAGAAACTGGACCACTGCAGCCGTGTTTTGTGAACTTAGGGGCCTGGGGTGAGAGAGCATAGAGCATAGCATAGAACGAGTTAACTCTTAAAAGCCCATGCAAGATCACTAGAAGCCACTTGATGCTAATTATATTAGTATTACACAATCTACAGCAATCTTGCGCCTAGCGGGAAGACCCACGTGTTGTGTAATACTAATAGTGGCTTGAAGTGGCTTCTACTGGTGTGTAGTGGCTTGTTCTTTTTAACCATGGGCAAGGGGTGGTCGGGCTCGGGCTCTTAAGGGTTAATACACGCTAATACACAGCTACGAGATTAAAAAAACGCCGTCATTACTTTTTTGTGATCAGAAAAGCCTGACAATTCGTAATTATGTTTTTCCCCCCTGTGTTTGCTATACAAAGCTGCTTAGCACCCCACAAAGATAACATTTTTTCTCCGTCTTATCTATTCATAATAGAGACAGATCGTCAAAGTTAAATGTCTGTCACGTGTTCTTACGTATCTTTAAAATTAATTGTACCGTGGTTTCAGGGTGCGTTAAAGGGTAAGGGTTACATAATTTGGATAGGATTAGATCAGGCGGATCTTTCTACTCATTTATACATTTTTGGTGACGTACAGGTAAAAATACGCACAACGGACTAAAGCAGCCGTTGAAATTTACGCTGTTAAGATATCCCTGACAACACTGAACAGTGTCGCTCCGATGGCAAGAGAGAGAGAGAGAGAGAGAGAGAGAGAGAGAGAGAGAGAGAGAGAGAGAGAGAGAGAAACTGCTAGCACTCAGCTCTGTGTAGGTGGTTGTCCGTGGCGTCCGCTCACTGCAAAGACAGTTTTGAAGAACAAAAACAAACCACAACCCCCAAACAAACAAACAAACAAACAAACAAACAAACAAACAAACAAACAAACAAACAGTGACGGGGAGAGGGAAGTTAGAGGTACTGAACGGATTTTAATTCTGTCGATATTCGAACCGAACACATTTTGATCTCGAATACATGCCCCTGACACCTCCCCAGCTCAGTAGCATGACAAACTAGAGCATTATGACTACTACTACTACTACTACTACTACTACTACTGTGACTGATTCTGATGCATACGATGAAAAGTGTTCCACACACTGTTCTACGCCTGTCGTACGTGGGGAGCCGGGGTGGTCGAATGGTAGAGCGTTGGACTTCTAATGCTCGGGTCGTGAGTTCGTATCCCGGCTGGGGCCAAATATTTGTGCTGGCTTTTTCATCGTTGCCCCGTCTTTGATATCACCCGTATGTGGTGGAAAAGGACGTTAAACTCCCAAACACCCACCCCCACCCCACCCTGTCGTACGTAGTGAGACTTCAACTCCTCCTGCACTACACTGCCCTCTGGTGCGAAGACATGAAAACAAAATCAACATTTCCTCTTTGAACCCCCGCTGGCAGTTGAAAGCCCCGGTTTACACCTGGCCTAAGCTGGCACTCCAAGAACTCCTGGTATCGCCTGCAGACGCTTCCCTTATCTGGGGTTTAAAGCGTTTAAGGATCAGCTGAGAGTCGTGGAGTAGCCCAGCGTCACCCTGTCTAGTGAAAGCTGGTCCTTCGGAGTGTGACACGTAGTGTCGTGGTTTGTTCTAAATGTCGCGAGAGGGATACAATTTGCCGTCAGTGGTGGTGGTGAGCACGTGCGCGCGCACACACTGTCTGTCTGTCTGTCTGTCTGTCTCTCTCTCTCTCTCACGCACACACACACACACACACACACACACACACACACACACACACACACACACACACACACACACACACACAAATAGATTGCGTCATTTGTACCAACTGCTGTAGAAACGAAAATGCCGTCATTGTCGCTGAGCATGATGTACACACACACACACACACACACACACACACACACACACACACACACACACACACACACACACACACACACACACACACACACCAGCGCCATGTGTACCAACTGCTATGCAAAGCACATCATTTGCAAGTACATGTATTTCTAACCACCGTGGCAATCCTCGCAAAAAAACCAACTGCGCTTGAAGTTGGCGCATTTGGAGCAGACGACAGCCTCCATTATACGCAGGAAATGCGCGTCTGTACGTCATCTGCTTCCGTGTAATGAGGTATTCATGTTTGAGTCGGACGGACAAATTCCATTACTAAACAGTAAGTGTGCTACCGTAAATACCGTAATAATCTTGAGATGATACGTGCGATGGTCTTCTGTTTGAAATCATAAGCTGTGAAAAGTGTGCGTGTAAAGAACAAAATTCCCACGTGGAAATTCATGGTCGATAGTTTGGTGGGTTGTATCCTGATTCCGCTCTTATCAGTCCGTGTGTGTGTGTGTGTGTGTGTGAAGCGTGTCAACAAGCAGTGGTTGTGAAATTCAGTTCGGACCAGGGCAACATTACTGTTGTGAGGTATTTGTTCATGCTGTAGTTGCTGTTTGTTTGCTTTTCATTGTCTGAAGTTGTGCCTCGAATGTTTATTTACAGGGTCTCTCTCTCTCTCTCTCTCTCAGTCCGGAAAAGGACGTTAAACTCCCAACACCCACCCCACCCTCTCTCTCTCTCTGTCCGTCTCTGTCTGTCTGTCTGTCGCTGTGTCTGTGTCTCTGCCTCTGTCTCTCTGTCTGTCTCTCAGTCTCTGATTCTGTCCATCCCGGCTGTCCCTCTCAGTCGGTCTCAGTCTCTCTGTGTTTCTGTCTGTCTGTCGGTCTCTGCCTTTCTTTGTCCGCCTCTGTCTCTTTCGGTCTCTGCCTAATTCTCTCTCTGTCTGTCTGCCTGCCTCTCTCTCTCTCTCTCTCTCACACACACACACACACACACACACACACACACACACACACACACACACACACACACACACACACACACACACACACACACACAACGCGCACGCACTCTCGCCTCCTAAATCGTGTTTTGGTTTTTTTCAGGTACCTCCTGTCAAGTTTTGGATGTGTGCGGCGTACACGTGATCAGACGTTAGAAAATACATGGCGTAAACATTCCGTGGTTTCGGTGCAGCAATCAACTGCCCATCTGTGCAGTAATCGATAACACACAAAGATTCCCTGTAGGACAAGTGGCTGGAGCTCAAAAACGACCAAACTCTTTGTGTGTTTGAGCGCTGATACAATCAGGACGCCAGTTCAAGGGTTTCAGAAATGAGACTGGAAATTCTTCTAATCAAAAAGTGAATATGACCGCAACTCCACGACGTGATGAAAGGAGAAGAAATGCATCTGAAGGGTCGTGCTATTTGGTGAGCAAACAATGTGACATAAATTGACGTGACTCGAAGTGCATGAGTGATCGGAAGTGACGTAAACATCCCACAATGCCTGCCGTCGCCGAGCGTACTGTGCGCATAAGCCAGCAACCCCAGCAGCAACAAGAAGGGTTTGGACTGGATGCTGGCGGAATGCTGTTCAAAAAAGTGACTCCGCGCATGCGTCAAGACAAGTTTGGACGTAAGAGCACGCGCCATGCTGACTACTTGCTGTCCATGGCTGTGTTTCCTACTGGGGTTCGAACTCCACTCCTTTCAGATCTGCAGCAGAAAAGCAGACACCAGTGTGGATTTGAGGTAATCTTTAATTAGCTTTACACGGGTCGAGGGGAGGAAGGACTGACGTTCACTTAACATTCTTTAGGCGCGAAATGCGTGGAATGCGGTCCTGTCACGCAGTCTCAAAGCGCATGGACCTCCATAGCATCATCATACCATCATCCTCATCATCCTCATCATACATAATAATAACTGCCCCGGCTTCGGAGCCCTGCCCAGGTCCTGGGAGGAATACGTTCAGAACTGTCAAAAAATTGAGGTAGAAACAAAAAAATTTAGTCA
>JACVVK020000630.1:115000-120000 GCA_018292915.2 Batillaria attramentaria
CCCAGCAAAATTGTAAATAATATAGGATAGGTATTGGGTTGGGTGGCGCTGCACCGCGGTGATATGCTTCCCCCGGGGGAGGCAGCCCGAATTTCGCGAAAGGGATAATAAAGTAGTACCCAAACAAAAAAAAAGTTAGGTATACTAAACCGTGTTTCTACAAGTGTGTGTGTGTGTGTGTGTGTGTGTGTGTGTGTGTGTGTGTGTGTGTGTGTGTCTGTGTGTGTGTGTGTGTGTGTGTGTGTGTGTGTGTGTGTGTGACTGTGTGTGTGTGTGTGCGTGTGTGTGTGTGTGTGTGTGTGTGTGTGTGTGTGTGTGTGTGTGTGTGTGTGTGTGTGACTGTGTGTGTGTGTGTGTGTGTGTGTGTGTGTGTGTGTGTGTGTGTGTGTGTGTGTGACTGTGTGTGTGTGTGTGTGTGTGTGTGTGACTGTGTGTGTGTGTGTGTGTGTGTGTGTGTGTGTGTGTGTGTGTGTGTGTGTGTGACTGTGTGTGTGTGTGTGTGACTGTGTGTGTGTGTGTGTGTGTGTGTGTGTGTTGGGAGGAGTGACGGTGGGGGGTGGGGATGGGTGGCGGGGGGGGGGGGGGGGCTGTGCGTCTGATACGACATCCAGTGTGAACTTAAATGAGTCCACAGGCGTAGCTGACGATACCTCTTATGCTGTTCCAACTTGAATCCGGAACTGCCTTTTGGGAAAACAAGAGAAAGGAAGACAGAAGTCAGTTTTTAGCACTCCTTCCTGTGGGGTTTAGGCACATTGTTGGATTTCCTTGTTGATCTGGGCCCGTATGTAATAGTCGAGGATAGGGCTTTTAGCCCTGGGTTAGAGTCTAACCTCGAACTAAACTAGCTCTAGGGTAAAAATTTTCTGTTCGTGTTTTGTTTGTTTGTTTGGTTGTTTGTTTGTTTTAAATCAAGAAGCGGGCCCATTCCAGCAAGGTGCCTAAGCTGTTATAGAAGGATTTTTTCTTCCTTTCTGCGCTTCCTTTTTTTCTAATTTCATTTTGCTGTTGGGTTTCTTTTGTCCTAGTCTGGGTTAGGCCCGTAGCCGTGGGTTAAATTAACCTCGATTTTTACATACGGGCCCTGCTCGTCAGTAGTACTGTTTTATTTCTGGTCACATGAGGTTATCTATCACACTGTCATGTTGATGACGACGACGACGATGGTGATGATGATGATGATGATGATGATGATGGCAGGGACAGGATGGCGAGTCGAGTGGAGAGACCGATGAAGCAGGAGCATGGCAAGTACCGTCCTTTCTCCACAACAAGGGTTCGAACCCCTAACGTCAGCCCGGCAGACTCACCGCGGCGACAGGAACGCCCCGACCCGAAGTCTGTGGACACGTACAAGGTTAGTTAGTTAGTTAGTTAGTTAGTTAGTTAGTTAGTTAGTTAGTTTTTTTTTTTAGGGCTTTACGCCGCGCAACACGTACAAGGTAAAACATGTTTGGTTTTTTGTTTGTTTGGTTGGTTGGTTGGTTTTTGTTGTTGTTGTTGTTGTTGTTGCTGTGTGTTTGTTTTGGGGTTTTTTGTTGTTGTTGTTGTGTGTGTTTTGTTGTTGTTTGGGGTTTTTTTGGTTGTGTGTGTGTGTTTTTTTTGTGTTTTTTTTGTTTTTTGGGGGGGTGGTTATTTGTTGTTGTTGTGTGTGTTTTTGTTGTTGTTGTTGTTTTTTGTTGTTGTATGTGTGTTTTGGGGTTTTGTTGTTGTTGTTGTGTGTGTGTGTTTCTTTTGTTTTTTGTTTGTTTTGTTTTGTATGTGCTTTCTCTACAATCAGCCATTCAGAGTGAAATCAGTGCCGCCGGTACGAGGAGGAGCGAGGAAGATAATCGGCATGGAGTGGGGGGGGGGGAGCGGGGGGGCGGGGGGGGGGCGTGGCCGGGGCTTAGGGGCGATAAAATGTGCCTCAGGTTCCAGCACTGACCAGCGCTTCCCCATGCCCATAAGAAGGCATCAATTCGGCCTGTTGTGGTCAGCTCTAATTAAAGGGGAGCTATCTTCAACGTTTAGGCACAATTCAAAGGAGAGGTTGCTTCCCTTAGACCACATGCCTTGTCTGTATCTACTGTCTATCCACAAACATTTTGGGTGGGTGTTTGGGAGTTTAACGTCCTTTACCACCACGTATGGGTGATATTGGGGGGGGGGGGGGCAACCAGAAAAATTACAGCACAAATATTTTTGCCTAGGCGGGATTTATTGCTAGGGGCAAAACTGAACATGTGGAGGCATGGAAACAGTAAACTCGCGCACGCCCTTAAACATGCGGATAGTATAAACAAATTGCCTTCTTATTTCGCAGAATACATGGACACCATCGCCCTGCAGACACGCCTGGTGTCGGCCGTTCACAAGCGGCGCAAAACTAAGCACCCTGTCAGCGGACTGCCCCGCTACAACACGGCCGCCTCCTCCTACTACGACAACTACGACGCCCGAACTCTGCAGTCCGTCGCGGATTCGAACCGCCCTCCAGGTTCCAGCGTCACCACCACCGACGCTACCGCCACCACTCGGCAGTCCGAAGGTTCGAACCCCGCGACGTCGGCCGCAGGGGGTGCCGCGGGAGGGGAGAAAGGGCGTAATGGGAGTTCAGATCCTTTAGGAGTGCATCAGGCTTTGGACATAATCCGCCTGTCCCCAAAAGTCCCTCCCCCCAGGCTGGTGAAACCACGAGGGAGCAGAGCCGATGGTGATGATGGCGATGTAGAGGAGGAGGAGGGGGAGGAGGGAGGGGGTAGGGAGTGGGAGGGTGAGGGAGATGGGGGCGAGGAGGAGGTGAAGGATGAGGTTGGAAGAGGTGGAGGACCTAAGAAACACGCCATTTTCCTGCCGAACGCGTCCGCTACCGCTTCCGTGTGCTCCTTCTCACGTGACCTTGATGACTCGGTCAACGTGACCGACAGGTAAAACGACAGTTACGCGGCACGTGCAACACGTGAAATCTATTTATTTATCAAAGCTTCAGTATTATTTTGTGAAATACGGAACGACGGTGTGACCAGTGACGTGTACTTGCCCAATAAAAGTGTATTTTGATTAATTAATTGAGTGTTTACTGGCACACGATACTGTAATACTTTGGGGATGGAGTGGGTGTTGGGGTTGGGTGACGAGGGGTGGGGGGGGGGGGGTCGGTAGGAGCGGGTGTAATAGTTAATGTGTAGCACCCTTCCTCCTGTCAAAACGATTTACCTTATGTTCGTTGTATTCTGTTGTGTTACCTCACCGATTAAACATTTGCTAAAAGTTGCAGCATTGTCGTTTTCCTCCATTGTTCATAATCATTCCTCTTTCAAACTCTTGTCTTCTCGTCCACGTCAAATGACACACAGGGAAAGACGTCAGTTCGGCCACGTGATTTTTCCTCGATTATCGATTGCAAGTTACAAGGATTTATGCAAGTGTACTTTAGGAGAATTAAACACACACCGGCACACACACACACACACACACACACACACACACACACACACACACACACACACACGCACAGAAGTAAACAAACATACAATAGCGAGTGAATGTGTTTTTAGGGCTTAACGCCGCGCGAGCCACAAAGACGAATTCGCGGCTAACCAACCAACCAACCAACCAACCAACCAACCAACCAACCAACAAACATACAAACAAACATACAAACAAGCATACACAGATACAAACATACAAACGAACAACCAACAACTACACGAAAGCAGTGTATGTAAATATGTGTATCGCGATTTCTTTGCTGGTTGATTTCGTTTGTTTGGTTTAAACAGTTTTTATTCATTTTGAACGGACAGAAAATTCACTCACACAATTTCGACAATACCGAGCACAAGTTAAAAACTTATGAATGTGCTCATAAGTACAAAAAAACATTTGCGGCGGAGTATTATAAGACAGATCTGTAAGAGATAGAGAAGAGAGAGGATAGAAAGAATGACCAATAGATACAGTACAAAGAAAAATGCAGTGGGATTGCGTCTGCGACGGCGTTTGTTTGCTTGTTTGTTTCCATCTTCTATTGAATCAGAAGAAGGCTCGACAACAAAGAAGTAAAAAACAACAACAAAAACACTGACGTTGAAAAGTGTTTATGAAGATACATGCAGGTCTGCACATAAACACGTACATAATTATAAATACATACTTCATAATCCAACCACAATTTGGCACCCACTGTTACAATACTGCTCGGTCAATAATACACACACATCAAAATTAATACTTTAACAGACGCACGGGCAAGTAAAATAAACCACAAAGAAAAGCATGACAGGCAGTTAATGGTCGACATCACATTGACAGCGTTTCCACGTCTGACATTTCTAAGCACACAGATCATTCTGAGCTGTTTTGGTCGTGTCTAGCATCATGCGACCAAGACACAGGCACAGTTACTATCTCACAGAAGTCATAATCATGCACAGTTACTATCTCACAGAAGACGTAATTATGCACAGTTACTATCTCACAAAAGACATAATTATGCACAGTTACCATCTCACAGAAGACATAACCATGCACAGTTACTATCTCACAGAAGACATAATCGTGTACAGTTACTATCTCACAGAAGACATAATCATGCACAGTTACTATCTCACAGAAGACATGATCATGCACAGTTACTATCTCACAGAAGACATAATTATGCACAGTTACTATCTCACAGAAGACATAAACCTGCACAGTTACTATCTCACAGAAGACATAATCATGCACAGTTACTATCTCACAGGAAGACAATCATGCACAGTTACTATCTCACAGAAGACATAATCATGCACAGTTACTATCTCACAGAAGACATAATAAATTATTATGCGCAGTTGCTATCTCACAGAAGACGTAATTATGCACAGTTACTATCTCACAAAAGACATAATTATGCACAGTTACCATCTCACAGAAGACATAATAAATTATTATGCGCAGTTACTATATCACAGAAGACGTAATTATGCACAGTTACTATCTCACAAAAGACATAATTATGCACAGTTACCATC
>JACVVK020000630.1:125000-207500 GCA_018292915.2 Batillaria attramentaria
AGGGGCCAAGGGAAGTAAATGACACGAGTGATGTCCCTTGCACTGGATAAAGCACATTAACGTTGGTGAGAATCAGCCAGGGCTAGTCATGACGGTGAAAGCAGACTGGTATCTCTTTGTACTTACCTTGAAAACGGCTGACCAATAATCCCTGATGGCGGACCGGCTGGTGCCTCTGGGAGATCTCGGGTAGTTCATGTAGTCACGTGACGTGAACATGTCATCCGTGCCCGCGTTGCTCCGGGGCGTTAAAACCTGACATAGATTTTACAGACACATACAAAGGAGAAAATAGTCAGAAAGCCATGTGGTTGTAATGTGTTGATGTCCTTCTGTGTGTGAGTGAATGCACGTGATACACTTGAGCGTGCATATTGTTCAATTCGCGGCGCTTTGAGCAACGTTAGTTGGGTAACGGTCCAATTATTATTATTATTATTGCAGTAGTAGTAGTAGTATTACATTATGTATATGTTTCTAATCCTCCTCCTCATTATCATCATTATCGTCGTCGTCGTCATCAACATCATCATCACCACACATCTCACCTGATGACCCGTCAACTCAAAAGCTGCGCCGGCCGTCTGCGGAGGACGTCTGTTTGAATTCGCGGCCACTCCCACCCCAGCTCCTACCCCGGGTGCATGTTGCCTTTGCTCCTGTCTGTGTCTGCTCTGAAAGTTGTGCGTCGTGTGAACTGGGGGCGCGCTTCTGATGGTCGTGTTGTGGACGGTATTCGGTGCAGCCAGGACGAAATAGGACGACACTGGGGAGGGGTACTGCTTGGGGGCAGTCTGAGTGGACGCTGGGTCTGTGCCGTTACTGTGACCACTGCGAACTTCCGCCCTTCTGTCGTGCAGGAGGCTAAAATTGATAAAATAGGGAAAAGCAAAGACAGACCAGATGGTTAAACAATCCGAATGACCATTTTTTTTTCTCGAAGTAAAGGTGCAAATGGTATTTACGAGAGGTTTGTAAATACTGAAACAACACCTCGTGAAGATTTTGTGAAAGTGTATATGTACATTAAATTTTGTTCGAAACCAATAAAACTGTTTAAACTTTCATATCGACATGTATATATATTTATGTATCATTGTATGTGTGTCTGTACTGAATATTGTTATTGTATGCCTGTCACCTGCTTGAAAATCCCAAAAAACAGGAATAAAAAAAAAAAAAAAACCTGTTTAAACCAAACAACACCAACTTGTGTAGCAAAATTGGGTAACAAATTCCAGTAAAGTAGGAGCATATACACACGTACCCCGATCATAACTAAACGGCGATGCAGCTTTGTTCTGACAACATTGGCAAGTGTACAAACGCTTTGTTTTAGACTTGTGAAGAAAACCCAAAACAACCTAAATGATGCTGCAACTTTTTCATCAGTTAGCTTCCAAACACTGTCTTAACTTAGACTGACATTCTGGGCCCGTATGTAGAACTGGAGGTTAATTTAACCCACTGCTAGGGCCCGTATGTAGAACTGGAGGTTAATTTAACCCACTGCTACGAGCCTAACCCAGACTATGACAAAAGAAACCCCAATACAAAATTAAATTTAAAAAAAGGAAGTGAAGAAAGAAAGACAAAAATCCTTCTATAACGGCATAAGCAACTTGCTGGAATGGACCCTCTTCCTGATTTAAAACAAAAAAAAAAAAAACCCTAGAAACTTTAACCCTAGAGCTAGTTTAGTTCGAGGTTAGACTCTAACCCAGGGCTAAACCCCTAACCCCGACTTTTACATGCGGGCCCTGACTCGTAACTTAGCAACATCGTCCCAAAGAAGGCTACAATTTTTTCATGCGTCTTTAAAGTGTCATTCTTATGTTCTCGTAAACAACCTAGGTCCGGTTTTGTGGCGTTTTTTTTTTTTAGTTTTTTTTTTTAAATAATTAGCATTGGACATTGGAAAACAAAACTTTCCCTAATGATGTTAGCAACGGGGCCTGTAAGAATCCCACTCACGTATAACGTTTGCTTTGCTTTTGGCTTTTGTGGTGCTGCTGTTGTTGCTTTGCTTTTGGCTTTTGTGTGCTGCTGTTGTTGCTTTGCTTTTGGCTTTTGTGGTGCTGCTGTTGTTGCTTTGCTTTTGGCTTTTGTGGTGCTGCTGTTGTTGCTTTGCTTTTGGCTTTTGTGGTGCTGCTGTTGTTGCTTTGCTTTTGGCTTTTGTGGTGCTGCTGTTGTTGCCTTGCTTTTGGCTTTTGTGGTGCTGCTGTTGTTGCTTTGCTTTTGGCTTTTGTGGCGCTGCTGTTGTTGCTTTGCTTTTGTCTTTGCTTCGGGGTCTTTAAAAAAAAAAATCATGTATTTGGTTGAATGTGTGTTTATGTCTGTCTAGGGGAGCCGGGGTGGCCGAATGGTAGAGCACTGAACTTCTAATGCTCGGGCCGTGAGTTCGTATCCCGGATTGGATCAAATATTTGTGCTGGCTCTTTCATCGTTGGCCCGTCTTTGATATCACCCGTGTGTGGTGGAAAAGGACGTTAAACCCCCCAAATACCCACCCACCCGCACCGCATAAACTTTTAAAATCCCGGCCATGCAAACGCTGCAATTTTACATGAAAAATTCAGATCCACCCAAGCACCCAACCACCCCACCCTTATGTCTGTGTATCCTGTATATGTAAAAAAAATGTAAAAACAACAACAACAACAACAACAACAACTAAAGACTCCCACTCACCCATTTGGCGGCTCACTCAGTGCCTTCCCTGGCCTGTTCTGTCTCGTGCTGGATCCTCTCGTGCTGCCCGTGCCGAAACGACCGGATCGGATGCTGGCCGCGTCACTCGACATGAGAGCTCTCTGTCTGTTGAGCAGCGCCACCTCGGCTGATGCCGGTTTCCCCTTCAGCATGAACTGTTTGCCCGGGAGTTCGGGCTGACGCACGTCCATGCTGGAGAGACCCAGGTTGGCGTGCTGGACGCGTTGTAAGTGTTCCAGACGTCGCGCTGCCTGGCTTACAATCCGCCTGTTGGTTTACAACAGGTTTATTGCGATACAATCCGTACAACTAAACAAATTGTCAGCATAGACAAGCACCGCTTATGATAATGCTCGGTGGGGGGGGGGGGGGGGAGACAAGTACATATTGATAATGAACACAGTTTCTATAGCGCCTATCTGTTTTCTACGAAACACTCTTTACGCTCGCACAACACACACACACACACACACACACACACACACACACACACACACACACACACACACACACACACACACACACACACACACACACTGAGTGCTGATGAAACAGTGGTCGGACTACAGCTCGAAAGCTTGCCTAAAGAGGTAGGTCTTTAAATGGGCTTTGAATTGAGTCAGCGTGGGAAGATCCCTAATGGTGACAGGTAAAGCGTTCCAGACAAAGGGGGCGGCGTAAGAAAATGAACGACCGCCAGCTGACTTCAGAATTGTTTTTGGAACCTTTAACAGTTTTTTTTAATGGTGAACGGAGAGTACGGGAGGGCTGGTAGGTTGTAAGCATTGCAGACAGGTACAGAGGGAGAGAGCTATCGAAATGGCGGTAAGCCAGTGTTGCAATTTTGAATTGGACGCGGAAAGGGATTGGGAGCCAGTGCAGGATTGCAATGGCGAGCTAAACTGGTCAGTAAGTATGATAAATTAAAACTACATGAGAGAGAGAGAGAGAGAGAGAGAGAGCGGGGGGGGGGGAGGGGGAGGTATTCTATGTGTACTCACAACGACGGGAAAAAAAATCTTCGCTCCTTTTGTTGACATAGAGTTTTCACAATGATGTGTCCCCGATTACGGGAAATACACCACACGAGTTTGTCGATTTAGGCCGAAAAACTGCGAGTTTTAAAAAACGAGTATGGTGTATTTTACGCAATCGGGGCCACCGATTTGGGAAAATCATTTATTACACCACGTCCCCGTCTGCATTTCTTTGATATGTAAGCTAACATCGCGTATCGGCAATTAAAATGTTTTACGCGGCATCCATGACTGAGGTGCTCTACTTCGCTTTGTCTATAGGCTTTGAGAAGTCAGCAGGTCCATTTCGAAGACCCCGGCTGAGCAGAGACTAACCGGAACTAGGCTTACGATTGAGACAAACACGATTACGGAATTTTAAACCACGAATTGTAATAGTCGTAGAGCGGTATGAACACAAACAAACAACATTCAATGATGCTTTCCTTTGTCATTAAAAGGTCTCGGGTTCGACTCCCGGCCGACCCAAACTTTACCACAGACCTAGGACCGAATGACAAGGTTAGCGGGCATTGTTCTCCCGGTTAATATTGCCGGGTGTTAAAACAACGATTTAAAAAGAAAAAAAAACCAACAAAAAAACCCCAAACAAACAAACAAACAAACAAACAAACAAACAAACAAACAAACAAAACAAAACAAAACAAAACCCCAAACAGAACAAAATGAAAACGCAGCAGACAGAATGGGGCGCTTGGAAACCCGCTCAGCTATGTGATATCGTCGATAAAAAATCCTCACCCGTTGACGTTTTCACGGTTGGTTTGCTGCAGATGCGCGTGGTTGAGCACGAAGTGAGCGGTCTGCTGGTCGAGGGACAGCTCGTCCCCACTCCTAGGTCCGCGTTTTCCCGACCCCCGGGCGGCAGAGGCAGGGTGGGAGGCCGGGTTGCGTGGGGCAGGGTTGCCCTGCACGCGCAACTTGTCGATCACCGTGGCCATGAGGTCAACGTGACGTCATCCATGGGGTCAGTAGGTCAGGGTCGACTTCGGAGGTACTTGGGGACGGGCCTTCAGTACATGGTGATAACTGGTGTCAATGCTGACTGATCCAGAATGAGAGATACAATCTCTGTTCACACATGTGAAAATTGTTCATGTTGTAAGAATCCTAAACAAATTTAGTGCTTTACACATAAACATAATCAGCACACACATTCAGTAGCGAGTCGATTGTTATTGTTTTTTCAGGCGATCTTTCAATATAAAAATTCATCATGACATAGTAAAAGCTAAAACCAAAACAAAACAAAACAAAAAACCCAACAACAACAACAACAACAACAACCAATGAACACACACAAAATAGTTTTACCCACTGATCAGTTTTTTAAACCCAGGCCTTTCTCGGAAGTTCTCCTGTTTATATAAATTACATCTGCAACACAGTTAATTCTTTTATTCAGGCATTAAATTACACAGCAAAGCAGGTACACGTTCAAAGTAGACTAGACCTACGGGGAAAGACAGCCCACCTTGGGATTCCGGCTGTCAACATTTATTGGCAAAGTCCTGGGACCTCCTGAAGGAAGTTTTGACAGCTATGTTATATGGCCTGGTCTGCATTGACAGTATTGAAATTCTAAGTTCTGCCACCTCCACCGCCTCCCTTAGCCATCTTTTAACCCCCCCCTCCTCTCTCTCTCTCTCTCTCTCTCTCTCTCTGTTGTGCCTCTCTTATACATGTAGTTGTTTTTTGTGTGTAGTGTAGCAACGGCAAGTTCTTAAACGGACTCTTTGGTTAAACCTACCGTTGTGAAATGAAGACTCTCTCTCTCTCTCTCTCTCTCTCTCTCTCTCTCTCACACACACACACACACACACACACACACACACACACACACACACACAGACTGAGTAAGTACTTTCTTACCAGTTAAACAGTTAAACATTATCCGTCCCAGTAGCTTAGATAATGATTCCAAAATAGCTGTAGTATCCTCAGAATACCTAAGCAAATCTAAGTGATTCTTACACTACGCTTGAGGGCTCTATACCTACTTGAGGTTGCAAGAGGCACACTTAGCCTTTGTGTATTCTCATCCGGTTACGTGAATGACTTAATTCGGCCTACCGCCTGAGCAGTCATGCGTAACAGTCAGTCACTGCTGTTTGTTCTTATGCCTGACTCGGCACAGTGCAACACGCAATTATCATCAATCAGACTGTAACACGAATCGGACCCAACAGTACCGGTGTTTCGTTCAACTCAAGACGGAATACGAAACTAAAACTAGTAAAAGAGGATTAGCTTTTTGCCCGCAGCCCTTCAGTGTTACTTGATTGCTGACCGGTAGGATTGCGAACGCGAACATTCGTCGGCAATTTAATCAATACTGGCCGAGCAATTATGTAGTCTAGGGTAACGTGTCTATCTGGGTATTATGTAAGAAGTGTGTGTGTGTGTGTGTGTGTGTGTGTGTGTGTGTGTGTGTGCCTGTGTGTGTGTGTGTGTGTGTGTGTGTGTGTGTGTGTGTGTGTGTGTGTGTGTGTGTGTGCCTCTGCCTGTGTCTGTGTGTGTGCCTCTGCCTGTGTGTGTGTGTGTGTGTGTGTGCCTCTGCCTGTGTCTGTGTGTGTGTGATCAGTTCTTACAAAAATTCTTAAATCTGAGAAGAATCGGTAGGAGATGAAAAATTTTACCTTTACGCACCGGGACGCGAACCGGCTCGCGTCACTCTCAACAGCCGTAGGCACCGAGCCGCGAACCGATTCGCGTCATCCTAAACGGCCAGCAGCTGCATGCGCGTCAGCAGGGAAGTCGGTCACTGGCCAAGCTTACCTTTACGCATCGGGACGCGAACCGGCTCGCGTCACTCTCAACAGCCGTAGGCACCGAGCCGCGAACCGATTCGCATCGCCCTAAACGGCCAGCAGCTGCATGCGCGTCAGCAGGGAAGTAGGTCACTGGCCAAGCTCGCGATGTCAAAGAGGAGATCAGAAACAATATAAATTATGGTACTTCTAGAAGATTGCTGCATTGGTTCACTTGGGTTTGAACTGCATTTCATCAGGGGAGCCGACATAGTCGATCGGTAGAGCTTTGAACTTTCAATTATCGGGTCGTGAGTTCGAATCCCTGCTGTGGCAAAATATTTGTGTCGGCCTTTTTCAGGTTGCCCCGTCTTTAATATCACCCATACGTGGTGGAGAAGGACGTTAAACTTTAAACCACCCACCATCCCCAGTACAAAATTAGGGCTAGTGTATACGTTCTCTTGTGTAAATGCTCGGGATATAAAGTTTTCAGTAATATGAAATGTTACATTCGAAATTTTAAAAAAAGAAAAGAAAAAAAGAACAAAACTCATGCATGTGGTTTATGAACAAGTAACATGGAATAAGTTTATGGACAAGAAGGCATGCTTTGAGAAACTAAGTTCCTCACACAGAGAATACTTCAGTCATGTCTACACTTTCTTCTGAGGTCCTTGAATCGATATTAAGCTGTCATAAACGTGCAGCTGCAGTATACACTAGAGCCATAAATAATGATATATATGATGGTAGTGTGGTACGGTAAACACACACACACACACACACACACACACACACTCTCTCTCTCTCTCTCTCTCAGGTACACACACACACACACACACACACACACACACACACACACACACACACACAGAGAGAGAGAGAGAGAGAGAGAGAGAGAGAGAGAGAGAGAGAGTTGGAAATATTTGCTGGTCAATATCATGAAGTGAGGAGTGCCTTCAAACTTAAACCAAAGGCGAAACGCTTTGTAATAAACGCTGCCAGTTTCATCAAATGGTCGGTTGGGCGTCTGTCTGTCTGTCTGTCTGTCTGTCTGTCTGTCTGTCTGTCTGTGTGTTTGTCTCTCTCTCTCTCTCTCTCTCTCTCTCTCTCTCTCTCTCTCTCGTGTGTGTCCGTGTATTACAATGATGTGTATATGTAGAATAAACACTTTGCGTTTGAAAAGGAAACAATGATTGCCAACAAACTGTTGACCTAACAAACTATCGACATGCATAATAAACGACCATTAGCGGTTGCAAGGTTTCCCTCCGGAGCAACGGAACTCCTTCGTGTCCTAGACAGAAGAGACATGCGCAGAGCTGGTGTCCTAACGAGCCATTGTAGGCTACTGCCATTTACGTATTGTATTATCTGACCTCTTGCCAGCCCACGGTATCATTAACCGCTTACCTTGAAAATAGACAGGTACTCCTCTTGATCAAAACTGCTCCAGGGTTGTGGAGATACTGCTGACTCCTCGGCTAAAACGCCTAATAATTATGAAAATATCCAGCCGAGAGATACAACACGAAATCAACAATTCACGTCTCTACGTTGCACGTTGGTGAATTTTAGCAGCAGCGTCAACCAGCATGAGCTCAATCCGTGCTGCGGGTAGTTTAACTGTGCAGTCACCCGTTTCCTGCACGTCACTTGAGTTCAGGAAGACCCGACATGCCGCTGCTGTAATTGAGTTGTGTGCGGGGTGTAATGTACCCTTCGTATACCTCGAGCATTTTGAAATTTGAACAACTGGCACGTGTATGACAATGGATGGTTTGAAGTTGGGGTAGGGGCTGGGGGTGCGGTCGGCTGTAGTCACTGAAATACATTGAGCAAACTCAATATGTTCTCTACAATGTGATTTATTGGTCCTTGCTCATACCGCGCTCAAGGAGTGCTTTTGATTAAGTGTCATAAATCATAAATTGTCTTACTTCCTTCAACATTGTTCGTGTGTGGGATAATACGGGAGCTTAGAGGGAAGAAACAGTGAGGGGGGGGGGAGGAGAGGGGAGAGGGGGGAGGGTGGGGGGGGCGGGGGAGAATCGAGGGGAATGGCAATTTTACACTACTATCAACACAACTACCAACTACAACAATGCCCCCCCCCAAAAAAAAAAAAAAAAAAAAAACAAACTCCCACACCCTTTTCGTAGGCTGAACATTTCCAACGCAGAGTAGCAGAAAGCCGGAGTGCCCGGAGAAACCCCCGACGATCGGCCCAAATGAACAGTGCCACACACAAGAAGGAAAAATCGGTCAATGCATCTTTATTATCCCAGAGGGAAATTTGGGTGTGGTGGACAAACAAAGACAATGATACACACAAATAAAAATTCACATAAGATAATACATAATAAACACTACAATTAAACTAGAGATTTCTACGAATTAAGGTATTAAGGTAGGTATAATCTAAAATAACTATTTCAGATTATCACACAAAAATCACAGACTTCATCCTCCACACTCGCTCCATTTGACTCTGCCGGCATGACCCTCACATAAAAATACTCAACCATTTTGATCAGAAATGTACCCACCAATCCGCTACAAACCCCACACAAAAAAAGACTGGAATATATCGCAGACTGAGCGTGCGGTACGTGCCAGCACTGAGCTCACAGTCAGCCTGTCTCGAACCAAGAACCCCGGGGTAGAGAGATCACCACGCGAGAAATCTCTACCCGAGCTCCATATATGCCTTGTAATCCGATCAGCCGAGTTACTAACAGCCGTGCCGTAGGTTAATCCTGTGAGGGCTACAGTCGTTTGCGTGGCAGGCTGGCGTAGGTGTGGGCCCTTTGTGTTACGCTTGTAGTCATTCGGAAACACTGAGTACCAGGTTTGGTTGTCAGTAGAGGAGTGTATTTTTCCCTTGTTTGCTTAGATCTGTATCGGAATAATTCTGTGACCATTGTTGTTTCACAGGTACAAGGTCACTTGCTTGATTTCGATAGGTAAGTGTAACTTCGAGTTTCAAACAAACAAACAAACAAACAAAAAAGATGGAGAGGGATGGGGGATGATTTCGACTCTCTTCAAACACACACACACACACACACACACACACACACACACACACACACACACACACACACACACGCACGCACGCACCGTGGCGCACGCACGCACGCACACACACAGAAGCACGCAAATACGCACGCACATAAGCAAACACAAACGCGCGCACCCATGCACTCATGCACACGGAGTATTCATACTATTTTACTTGACGATATATACAGCAAAGACCACAAAAAAAACAAAAAAAAAACAAAAACAAGCAGCAGCCCTAAGTACCAATCAAAGGGAACGAATCGTGAAATGCAATGGACGCTACAAGGGAGAGAACTGCGCCTGTATGCACAGTGTATTTATACATACGTTAAATACCTTCCATACAGGTTACAGCCGTTGCAGTGTGCCGCAGGTAACCCGCTCTCTGGTTGCCCCTCCCTCCCTCCAAAAGAAACAACAACAAACAAATACAAACAAAGCAGGAAAAAAAGGCGGACGGGAGGGGTGGGGGGAGGGGGGGGGGGGTTGGTGGGGAGGTTGAAACGGTGGTGGGGTCAACCCTGTCCCGGGTCCTTCGTTTCTCCCAGCCCGTGCGACGACGTCCAAATCGGGCTAACCGAGACCGAGCCAAGCTAAGTGCTACCTAAGAAGGCAAAACTGAACAAAATACTCGGTGACAAGGAAAGTGGACAGTTGCGAACAACTTTGAGGTCCCAATGCTATTTCACAGTATGCACAGAAGCGGTGAAAACTGTCGCATTCACCAGCACAGTACATTTTCAGCCTGTTTAGAGAGAACTGCCTGCAAGAGTTGTCTCCCTTGCCGCAACAAGCATCCATTTTTCGTGGCAGAGCACAAAGCTCTCACGAAAAAATGCATGCTTGCTGCGGGTCTGTGTATGCACGAGGGACAACAGCGGCGCTGCCAGCGTGTCAGTGTGTGTGACAGGTGTGTCAGTGTGTGTTTGTGGTGGTGGTGGGTGGGTGGTGTGTGAGGGGGAAGGGGGGGGGGTGGTGATGGTAGTAAGCAAGCTCAAGAGGCTTGATCAGGTATAATCATGTCAAACGCTGATCTTGTGCATTGCCGCTGAAGACGTCTGTACAATCATGGGAGGCCACTCTTCTCGAAATTGCCTGACACAGTTACTAGCCCTGACAATGAAGTTTGCCGTACGCGTCACAGATATGAATATCAAAGAAAACGATCAGCATCCAAAGACAAAGAGCATGAAAATGGTAGCATTAGCTTGTTTAAAGTGTTCCTGTCCGTGGGGGTGTTAAAATTGACTTAACCATTCCCCCAACCAGCCGAAAAACGACAGCAACTAAGAAGAAGAAGAAAAGAAGAAATTTTTAAATGTTTTTTATTTTGTTTGTCAGTGTGCAAGTACTTAAATGTTGTGCATAATTTATTTCATTTAAATGATAACCACCGTGCTTTTTGCATGTAGTTGTGTCACTTTTTCAGAATAAATGAAGGGGAGAGAGAGAGAGAGAGAGAGAGAGAGAGAGAGAAGAAGAAGAAGAAGAAGTTTTTTTTTTTTTTTTAAACAACATTATTAAAACAGATTACACGTCACACACACACACACACACACACACACACACACACACACACACACACACAAAGCATTGATACATTAAGTCGTAACTTTATTTCGGAACCACGCGACTGTAACTGAGGCACATATAAAAATATAGAAAAATACGGAGAAATACTGTCTGTATTTTACATCACACACACACACACACACACACACACACACACACACACACACACACACACACACACACACACACAAATTTTCCATACACACACACAAACAGACGAAGCCATATGATACACTTCGAAACGAAAACTTAGTGAACTCATCGCCAACAATCTAAGTGTACTACATGTAACAGTCATCGACACTGGAGCTCGGGATAATGCAGTTGAGCTTTGTAAGCACGCACGACAACCTTGGCCTGGAAAAAAAGAAAACAGAAGAAAATCAAAGGAACTGCATAAAATTTTAAACGCTAATTATAACTACAACGACTTTTCTAGACTGGGCAGACTTAGTCTGACTATAATACTGTCACACACAGACTATGATACTGTCACACACAGACTATGATACTGCCACACACAGACTATAATACTGTCACACGCAGACTATGATACTGTCACACACAACTAGAGCAAAGAGAAAAAGAAGGAGATACGTAAAATTTAAAGGCGGGAGGGGGAGGAGGGTAAAGGGGGGGGGGGGGGGGGGGGGGGCGGAAGTGGGTGCAGGGTAGAGAGGTTCAGCAAGATAGGCAGGATTGGAGGTGGTGACTGCTTTGAAAAACACAACCAACAGTATTAAACGTTTCTGTTTTTCCGACATTAAAAAGTTGCGCAGACAAACAATTCCCCACACCCTCCTCACCCCCTTTTTTACGCTTAAAGTTGTGCATGTACGTTGGAAATAGTCTGTCCTAGTCTAAACGACGGCTCTGATCGAGCGTTCTAACCGGATCGGATCACCCACTACAAGCTCTGGGGGATGGACATGCACTGTGGCCGACTACGGCAAACTGCGCCCTCCTCACCGGACTGAAACTCTACCATGGCCGGCAAGGCAGGAGAAGGAGGAGAAGCTATACTTGTTGTGAATATGTTTCTGAACCCTCAGTAATGAAGAAGACGAAAGTTAGAATGAAACTGTGGTCCTTACCGATGACGTTGTGCCGATATTGAAGCAGATGACCAGCTCATTTTTGCCTTCCTTCACCGGTTTGAAGGTCACAATAGAATTGTCCTCCTGAAAATAGTAACAAGCAGAGGTGTACACCAACATTGAAACATCAGAGACCTCATATACACAGGAACACGTCATTATGTCGCAGGGTCAAATCAGTTGAAGGAGGGGGGGGGGGGATCCACCCCTACATCCACCCCCTCCAAAATGAAAAAGAAAAGAAAAGCACAAATGTAAAACAACAACAACAACATACCTTTGATGACTTCGGGTGGTCAGGGTGCCTACACTGCATGTGTACAGTATTCAGCTTCAACTACATACACAAGGAGAGATACTTGTCACGTTGGGTTTCACACTTTTCAGTAAAAGTTCCCAAACGAGATACTCGACTTTCTCGTTTACACACACGCACGCGCGCGCGCGTGCACATACTCTACGCGTGGTAGTTCCTGTCCAGTCGGAGTCGCTATTGAAGGCACAGAACCAAAGACATACCTCAGACAGACACCTCTGGGGAACGCCATTCAAATATACCCCTGTCACAGCACGGTGACCTTTCAGTTTACACGTGACTCCGTAGTTGTCGGCCTTGGTAGTACCGATAAACAGAATGAACCCCATTCCTGCACACATCAAAATGTAACTCATCAGCAACTGACCCTCTCTGTCTGTCTGTCTGTCTGTCTGTCTGCCTGCCTGCCTGCCTGCCTGACTGCCTGTCTCTCTAAATTGTCTTAAACAAATGCTTGTTTATGCACAAAATTGTCTACTGCAAATCCCCAGCATGTCTTCACTCAACTATTTAATCTGAAACATAATAAACAACACAATACGAGGAACAGTCTTTAGTACGGACATCCATGTGGGACTCTTTACCACTCAGTATCCAAACATTCCAAAATTTGCTTACTTCAAACAAATTCTACACGACACGCTCATTTCAACATTGACCATATATATGCAGACTATATATAGAAATGTGAACACACACAACTGAGTAAGCTCCAGACCTAGCCCAGAAAGTCTCAACACACAAACCACTGGCTACCAGAGAGACCTCACACACTGACCTGGTTCCAATAGCTGAAGCTGTTCATAGTCAAACCATGATACTTGTTTTCGCTTCTCAAAAACTGGGTAACATTGATATGGAAACAGTGGCTCCAGTAGCTTAGCCGTGGGCTTCAATGCGAGAAGGACCTCTTTCTCGAACTCAGCAGCGACCCTGTGACAAAGCGGGCAATGTAAAAACTATACGTCACAGCATTGCCAAAATTTTATTTGGAGTCCTGCACGAAGCTGTCTGTACCAAATTTCTGTCAAAACTGATAGCTGATATGGTCGCCAAGACAGCTGGAATGGTTGCTTGGCAGCTGAGATATTGCTAGAACCGCTGATGTAGTTGCTAGGACGTGATATAGTTGCTAGACAGCTGATATGGTTGCTATGACCGTTGATATAGTTGCTAGACAGCTGATATGGTTGCTATGACAGTTGATATAGTTGCTAGACAGCTGATTTGGTTGCTATGACAGTTGATATGGTTGCAAGAACAGCTGATAGGGTTGCTAAGGCAATCGACATCGTGGCTAGAACAGCAGATATTGTTGCTAGTACAAATCATAGTTATGGTTGCTAGGACAACTGATATTGTTGCTTTTGCAATTGCAGATTTTATTGTAGACAACTATCTCCTTACTTCGTGATATAGTCGATGAGTGTTGTTCGAATTTCTTGCGAACCAAGAACCTCTGCGAGCTGAATCGCGTTGAATCCCGCTGACTTCCCGACTGTGTAGTTGGCTCCATTTTCCAGAATTAGTTTCAGCATCTCCTTGTCGCCTCGTTTGATTGCCTGCAAGGTACAACACAAACCATACCGGCACATTATAGTGAAGACAGCTAACAAGCAGGCTCACTAGTCAAGGAGATTTTTCCAACACACTGTTAACACATTCTAAAACAACGAAATTCTGAAGAAAGGAACGAGCCACTGAATATGTATTCGTACAGCTGCTTCATTATAGCGGCATCTGGCAGGATGAGCGACTCTGACCGTGTCAAAACCGTGTTTTACACAGACGCTGCGGCGCCACTACTGAGTCAGTGGTCATCCCAAAGTGTATTTTAGAGCTTTGTGAACTTGTAATATCGCCAGCGACCACGCGCGAGTTGCACCGAGACGGTCATTTGACCGCAGCTATAGTCTGTTTCATACAAACACGCCACTTCACTTGAAAGTGAAAATTGGCGGCAGGGGCATATTTTCACTCACGTTTTGGCTCATATCTTAGCAACGACAGCCTCCAAATGGTTGATATTTTGCACACATTTAAATGGTATCATGTTCTTCCCGTGCTTATAAGCCTAGGTCGGTGAACCTAATAAGTCTGCAGGTTGTATCTTTAACTCATAAATCAGGACATGCTGACACAAAAGAGTTTTTATTTTAATTTTTTTTTTTTTACAGGCATTGCACTATGTCATCCGAACACCCTGATGATACACTGGCTGTAAACAAAAGCTGTCAGGCGCTTCCATCGCTCTTCTTCTTTTCCGTTACCTCTACTATCAATGGAGTTCAGATGGCGCTGCAGCCTTATCGACATGCTGTCAGTGTGTTTGCTTTAATATTATTATTATTATGATTGTGAGCGATGGTCTAATAGGTAGCGCGTCGGACTTTGCTGCTGCGCTACTGAACGGTCGTCACCGCTATCACGGCGGAGCGTGGGTTCGAGCCCAGGTCGAGCTCCGATATGACTTTTGTGATACCAGTTTTGCCTGGCTACCGGGGGTTTCTCTCCGGGTTATCCGGCTTTCCTCCCTCAGCAAAAGTGAAAAATAAAAAGAATAGGTATTGGGTGGCGCTGCACTGCGGCGATGCGCTTCCCTCTGGGGAAGCAGCCCGAATTTCCCGAAAGGGGGAAAAAATATAAATAACAAAAAAATGATATAACCTCACGTAATCTGGTAAGGACACCTAGGCGATACTTTTTATCGTAAGCAGACAAATAAACTGATATGTACGTACCTTGATGAGCGCGGTTTCTCCCTGGTTGTCCTCGTCGTTTATTCTTGCTCCCGCCTCCAGCAATATTGCCGCGACAGGACACTCCGCCTGAAAGTTGAGATACAGTTTAAAATAACATGCATGATCAGCCTTTAACGGCCTTTTCCTTTGATCTCTCCAGTGGTGGTAACTGTCCGTATTCACTGGTGGAATAAGCAAAGCGGGACCAAACATACTCTGTATCATCTGGTTTCACTACGCTAACCCTCTCCACTGACCCGAAATCGGCTAGCCGAGACCTTGTCGCAACAAGCATGCATTTTTCGTGGCAGAGCACAGTTTCCATGAAAAATGCATGCATGCTGCGGTCCTATGCACGGGGGACAACTAATGCAGGCAATAATCTCTGAAACAGGCTGAAAATGTACTGTGCTGGTGAATGCAGCAGAACTCACCGCTTCTGTGCCTAGTATGAAGTACCACGTTGACCAGAAAGTTGTTCAAAACTGTCCACTTTCTTTGTCACCGAGTATTTTTGTATTGTCCTTCTTAGATATCTCTTGTCGCGGTGCAGGTCTGGGCAAGCCGATTTCAGGTGAGTGCAGGGGGTAAGCGTAGTGAAACCCGATGGTACAGAGTTGAGTGGGACCAAACAAACTGGATATTACTACGTTCACAATACCCATTTATTGGCCCGCTTCGACTTATGGTGCATCAGAGATCTAGACTGACAAGGAATACGCTTCCCTTCACAACGGATAGCAGACGACTGAAGACTGGACTCGATTCAGCTTTATTTTACTGATTCAGGTGCAAACCGTGAATGTCGCAAAATTGAACCTTTGGGTCGTGCATCACTTTTACAGGTTTTTTGGTTTGATAGGGTTGAAATTGTCTTTGATTTGAGTAGACAGTGCGTAGTGGGTAAATTCTGCAGCGGTCGTGAAGTAGAGAAACGCACTACCGGGGAGGAAGAACCTGTTGGGGGGGGGGGGGGGGGGGGGGGCTGGCTGGCTTCATTCTGAGAGTGGGTAGCGACCAGGGCCCGCATGGAAAAGTCGGGGTTAGGGAGTTTAGCCCCGGGTTGGAGTCTAACCTCGAACTAAACTAGCTCTAGGGTAAAATTTTCTATTTTTGGGTTTTTTTTTTTTTTTTTTTTAAATCAGGAAGCTGGCCCATTCCAGGAAGGTGCCGAAGCCGTTATAGAAGGATTTTTGTCTTTCTTTCTTCGCTTCCTTTTTTTTTTTTTTAATCTAATTTTGTTTTGGGGTTTCTTTTGTCCTAGTCTGGGTTAATGCCACCACACCCTCTCCAGCCCGTCCGCAGCTACTGGTCGCCGTCGCTCTGCGTGACGCCGCGGGATCTAGGCTGAGCTGTTACGTAATGGCATGACGCGTGCCAAAGGAAAAGGAGGGAAACAAGGGAAAGGTAACGCTAGCGCTCACCTCCCCTGGACTGAAAATAAGATCCACTCCGCCGTGACTCCGGCCATTAAAGGGATATTTTTTTTTTGTCCAGCTTGCCACTGCTGGGTCGTAGGTCACTAGATTGGGTAAAACAGGAAAGCTTCACTTGCCAGTCTCTTAATTCTTAGCGACTTACTCTACACTTTTATTTGAACTTTGATTATTTTCTTGCGTATAGTGGGGGAGCCGGGGTGGTCGAATGGTAGAGCGTTGGACTTGTAATGCTCGGGTCGTGACTTCGATCCCAGCTGGGGCCAAATAATTATTTGTGCTGGCTTTTTCATCGTTGCCCCGTCTTTGATATCACCCTGTGTGGTGAAAAAAGGACGTTAAACCCCCAAACACCCATCCACCCACCCTCTTGCGTCTAGTGCCAACACCAACCTTGTCAGTTTACTATTGGATGAAACTGTTCAAGAGAAGACTGTCGCACCCACTGTGCAAAAGTTGTACCCTGACTCTGGTGGGAACACCTCACATTCTCTGGGGGTTACACATGACTGTATAATCAATACTTTTCGACATCACATGCAAAGAGAAGTACTCACGTGTTGCACTGCCAACATGAGTGCTGTGGTGCCGTCGCTCCGCCGGGCGTCAAGGTCCGCGTCGTAGAACACGAGGTGCATAATGGTGTTATAATCCTCTGTAACACACACACAGCATCTCGTGTTATAATTTCTCCTGGGGCGGTCGGTGGTCTAGTGGTGAAGAGGCCTCGTCATTAATGCGAGAGGTCAGGTTCGAGTCCCACTCGGGACAAAGGTGGTTTTCTTTTCTTTTCTTCGGGCCGATCGCCGGGGATTCTCTCCGGGTACTCCGCCTCCCCCCCCCCCCCCTTCCCGTCCCCCCTGCTTTGGAAATGTTCAACCCACAAAATTTGAAAATACATGTAAATGCAAATGTAAACTCGGAAACTTGATTTGCTGTGCTGACCCTTCGCGCCACGTGATTGTAATGTATTCATGTGCACTTTTCGAATTTAATAATAATAATAATGTTAAGAAGAAGAAGAAGAATTTTGTAGATTATGCGTGAGGTGCACCAGAAGTAATATCCTAAATGCTGCTAGCTGGTTTAACTGATGACGAAAACGGTCGAAATGTATTTCAAAAGAAAGATCAGCCTGTGCCAAACATCCCGGCATAATTTTAGGTCAAACTGAGCTATGACGTCAAAAGACCAAAAGAGATATGACGTCATGTTGCACCCAATCAAATCCACTCTGTCTTTAAAAAAAGTTTATCCGAAAACATGACAACCAGAATTTTTAACATTTTTCATCGATTTATACATGTACTTTGGAATAAAATCACCAGTGTCGAGTCTAATGTATACGGAACGTCTTCCGATTCAAGTTGTATGGTGTGCAAATCTGTAGATCGCTTCTAGTTTGGAGATGGAGATATAACTAATGAGCAGATGCAGACACACACACACACACACACACACACACACACACACACACACACACACACACACACACACACACACACAAATCACCTATCAACAATTACGGGCGAACAAACTGAAACAAACGAAAAAGATCTAAATTGTCTCTCGGTCCGTCCAAATAGTGCGAGGTAGTGCGAAAAATCTCGAGGAAGTGGGAGAAAGAGTTCATTATTGAGATACTGAAACAGAAGACGTGTTTGTGTACTTTTCTGTCAAAATGAGACAACAATAAGTTAATGCAAGACATCGTGTGCAACAAAGGCAAGTGTCGCACACGCTGACGCCTTTCGGGGTGTGATGGGGCGAGGGGGGGGGGGGGTTGTGTTTGCAAGTAGCTAACAATAGCCTTTATCAGTAGCGTCCCGCAACAATGGGCGCGTCCGAATGGTGCGAGGATGTGCGTGAACGGTGCGAGGACGATTTCAAACATAGGAATTAATAATAATAATAATAATAATAATAATAATAATAATAATAATAATAATAATAATAATCAATACAGTTTATATAGCGCCTATCTGTTTTCTACGAAACACTCTTTGCGCGCGCGCGCGCACACACACACACACACTCACACACACACACACACACACTCACACACACACACACACACACACACACACACACACACACACACACACCCCCCGTGCCGATGAAACAGTGGTCGGACTACAGCTCGAAAGCTTGCCTAAAGAGGTAGGTCTTTAAATGGGCTTTGAACAAATAACTGAAATAGTGAAACAAACGATGTGTTTGTGGTATTTGCATGTCAAAATGAGGGAGCCGGGGTGGCACACACACACACACACACACACACACACACACACACACACACACACACACACACACACACACACACACACACACACACGAGAAAAAGGCCAGCACAAAATTAATATGTATAAAAGCTGCACTAAAATTAGTATTAGCAGACAGTCGTTTCTGTTTGGATAAGTCTGTGTCGCCAGTGTTCTCCTCTTTGGGCCATCAGTGATATAATTATTATTGCCACCAGTGACATTGTTCATTTTAAATTATTCACTGGAATATGGAAAGTTTGGTTAGTAATTTAGTTTGGAAAGAACTGCTCGATAAAGTTTTTTACTGGGAAATTCAGGCTTCTCTAAGTGAGAAGGTGTAGTGTGTGTAGGGGAAAGTCAGGCTTCTCTAAGTGAGAATGTGTAGTGTGTGTAGGGGAGATTCAGGCTTCTCTATGTGAGAATGTGTAGTGTGTGTAGGGGAAAGTCAGGCTTCTCTAAGTGAGAATGTGTAGTGTGTGTAGGGGAGATTCAGGCTTCTCTAAGTGAGAATGTGTAGTGTGTGTAGGAGTTATTTCTTTCTTTTCAGATTTGTAGTTGTATAGTGTTTTGGTTTGTTAGTCCGTCTGTTTGTCCGTCTTGTTTTGTATTCGTATAGTCTAGTCTCATTTTCTTTTTCTTTGTTTGTTTATTTGCTATCACCACACGATCCTGATTGTTCGTTTTAGGACCTGTGCTTCAAAAATTTAGCGGTTCTGAAATATTGTCTACCTGTCTTTATTTTCTAACTTTTGTTTAATAATAAGAACAGAAAGAACAGAAATTTCAGACTCCTCTCTGTCATGGTTTGCATGTTAGCCTGCAGTGCGCATAAAAAGAGGGGCTTCATGGTTTCTTTCTTTGTTGCGTGTGCACGGGAGCGAGTCTCTGTGTGTGTGTGTGTGTGTGTGTGTGTGTGTGTGTGTGTGTGTGTGTGTGTGTGTGTGTGTGTGTGTGTGTGTGCTCGGGCGTCGCTCCGCTGCTTGTACAGTGTGCTAACACAAATTCCGCACGCATTCTTTACTTACATATTTTCTTAATTCAAATGTAGTGTCAGAGGATGGAATAACCACTTCGGCCGCGCCTCCGGCGCTACACTAGTACACCCCTCATATATGTGTTTTACCACATTGCCATTAAATACTAACATTACGCACGATCATTTGAATAACGCGCATCCCATTACACACCGGACACCAATCCATTACAGCAGCAACGTGGTGCGATGGGTCAACTAGGCTGTTTAGGTTCCATAATTTAAATCAAATGCATTGGTTGAAAAGAAGTTTTTGTAGTCTCAACATTTCCACAAACTTTCAAAATGGAGTTCGGCTCAGAATTCTAGAGAACTGAATTTTGGCTTTTATTCTACTGTATTTAGCGCCGACGTTGAGAGCTGGCAGTAATGAGTATCAAATATAGATCACGCATCTAATGGTCTTTTATGGCTTTTACTCTTATCCTTTTTCTGCATGACAAGCCTGCCTCAGTATAAGTTAGTCCACTCGGTATCTGTTTGATACTTCACACTGCCACCTCTCCATGTAAGTTAGTCCGCTCGGTATCTGTTTGATACTTCATACTGCCAGCTCTCCATGTAAGTTAGTCCGCTCGGTATCTGTTTGATACACGTACTTCATACTGCCAGCTCTCCATGTAAGTTAGTCCGCTCGGTATCTGTTTGATACTTCATACTGCCTGCTCTCCATGTAAGTTAGTCCACTCGGTATCTGTTTGATACTTCATACTGCCAGCTCTCCATGTAAGTTAGTCCGCTCGGTATCTGTTTGATACTTCATACTGCCAGCTCTCCATGTAAGTTAGTCCGCTCGGTATCTGTTTGATACTTCATACTGCCAGCTCTCCATGTAAGTTAGTCCGCTCGGTATCTGTTTGATACTTCATACTGCCTGCTCTCCATGTAAGTTAGTCCGCTCGGTATCTGTTTGATCCTTCACACTGCCAGCTCTCCGTGTAAGTTAGTCCACTCGGTATCTGTTTGATACTTCATACTGCCAGCTCTCCATGTAAGTTAGTCCACTCGGTATCTGTTTGATACTTCATACTGCCAGCTCTCCATGTAAGTTAGTCCGCTCGGTATCTGTTTGATACTTCAGACTGCCTGCTCTCCATGTAAGTTAGTCCACTCGGTATCTGTTTGATACTTCACACTGCCACCTCTCCATGTAAGTTAGTCCGCTCGGTATCTGTTTGATACTTCATACTGCCAGCTCTCCATGTAAGTTAGTCCGCTCGGTATCTGTTTGATACACGTACTTCATACTGCCAGCTCTCCATGTAAATTAGTCCGCTCGGTATCTGTTTGATACTTCATACTGCCTGCTCTCCATGTAAGTTAGTCCGCTCGGTATCTGTTTGATACTTCATACTGCCAGCTCTCCATGTAAGTTAGTCCGCTCGGTATCTGTTTGATACTTCATACTGCCTGCTCTCCATGTAAGTTAGTCCGCTCGGTATCTGTTTGATACTTCATACTGCCTGCTCTCCATGTAAGTTAGTCCGCTCGGTATCTGTTTGATACTTCATACTGCCAGCTCTCCATGTAAGTTAGTCCGCTCGGTATCTGTTTGATACTTCATACTGCCTGCTCTCCATGTAAGTTAGTCCGCTCGGTATCTGTTTGATACTTCATACTGCCAGCTCTCCATGTAAGTTAGTCCGCTCGGTATCTGTTTGATACTTCATACTGCCTGCTCTCCATGTAAGTTAGTCCGCTCGGTATCTGTTTGATACTTCACACTGCCAGCTCTCCGTGTAAGTTAGTCCACTCGGTATCTGTTTGATACTTCATACTGCCTGCTCTCCATGTAAGTTAGTCCGCTCGGTATCTGTTTGATACTTCATACTGCCAGCTCTCCATGTAAGTTAGTCCACTCGGTATCACTTTGATACTTCATACTGCCTGCTCTCCGTGTAAGCGCAAACAAAGAATTAAATCGAAAATTCGATTCTCTAGAATTCTATTCCGCGATGTAGCATCCAGATTTTTCGGTAGATTGTGTAAAATCACCCCCCCCCCCCCATTCCAATACACACACACAAAAAAAGAAAAAAAAGAGAAAAATTAAAAAAATAATAAATAAAATAAAATAATTAAATAAATAAAATAAATAAAGAAAGAAATAAAAACCACCACCAACAACAAAAAACACAAACAGCAATAATAACAACAACAAAACTATTCAAAGGAAAACTAATCTTGACAACCGTTGCCAGTCTGTACTGCTCCGTATGCACGTACTAACCACCAAGCTGTTATCTACAGACCACTTTCAAAGTGTGGATTGTTTCAGACCAACTTATTTTCCATAAAAGATAACGGCACTGCTGTACCGTTGCCAAATTTCATCAGCATAAAAGTTTCGTGGTCAAAATGTCAACCTGTGTCTAGGTACGCCTGCCTCTGTAAAACAGCAAGACTGGTGAGTTCTACGCACTGAGGTGCGTGGGGGTGGGTGGGTGTTGGTGAGTTTAACTAACGTACTTTTTTTTCTTTTTCTGGTAAGCATATTTGACAAGAAAGACACTTGAACATAGTACAAAAAAAACAAACAATGTCACATTACAAAGACAAAAACATAACCCATCAAAATAAATAGTAATGTCACAATACAAAGACAAAAACACCCCCTCCCTCCCCCCCAAATTAAACGAGAATACCCCCCCCCCAAAAAAAACAAAAAAACAAACAAACAAACAAACAAAACAAAAACAAAACAAAACAAAACAAAAAAAAAACTTACAGTACACAAAGAAAAAAAAGTAAAATCAGACAAAGGCAATAGACGGCAAGGCTGCTGAGGCCTTAACTACACTGGGTAACTAGACTAAACTAGGCTAATGGACTAGTTAGTTACACACTACACACATGTATGCGCGCACACATAACCTGCACACATAACCTGCACACATAACCTGCACACATAACCTATCACGTAACGTACTTTTTCACCACGTAAGGGCGATACACACTGAGGCGACTCTTGATAGACGGAAAAGAGCGCACGTCAGCCAGCCTTCTCTTACATGTACATTGCATGAAGATGGATGGATTAATCAACTTACCGAGAACAGCTGCTCTCATCAGGAGCGTCCACCCCTGGCTGTCTCTGGCGTTTACAGCCAGGGGATTATCTGGACACTCCTCCGCCTGCTCTACGAGGTCTTCGTATTCATCATACTCAGACATCCTGCAAGAAGACAACAGTTTAATGTCCAAATCTCCAAACACGTGTATCTCAATTCGTACTAAGGCAAATCAACCGAAACCTATTCCCCTGCCAAAAGTGTAGAAGACGTGAAAGTCGGTGATTGCATCGTGTGTTCGCATAAGCGTAGAATAAAATCTTATAAAAATAGTATATATATGACGAAGGGCCAGCTGAAGGGTCCGGACATTCGAGTAGCCCCCCTTTGTATAGATTGTTCATTAATAATAAGTTGATTTACTGGTTCAGAAGAGTTTATCTGATATCTTTGTATGTGGATTTCTCCATTTTATAAACGTTTATGTGGATTTGTGGTGCCAGCAAGACTTTCTGCGTTTTCCAAGAATACATATGTATATATTTCCGTTGATGCAGATCCGGAAGATAACGTTTGAAAGCCAGCCAAGGAAATGAAAGAAAAACTAAGTACGCACGTCTGCCCACTAAGACACCAAAGAACTGAATGAAAATGAAACCGTTCTAACGAAGGCTAAAAGCAGGGCTTAACGTGTCCGCCACTCCAGTGATTGGAGACAGTAAACAATACGGTCAAAAACATCTGTTTCTGGATATTTTGTGGTGGGTGTTTGTTATAATTCATTTGTGTTGTTCTCTGCTGGTCTTTTTTTTTTAAATTTCACCTAGGTCTTCTCTTCTGAATCTGTGCTCTAATATTACTTTATAAGTTGTTATTTGTCCAGTTTAAGTGAAGAGAATGCGTTCGTTTTATATTTTTACTTCATTTTAGTGTCCTAAGTGTTCTTCTTCTATATATATTTTTTAAAGAGTCCACACAACTTTAAATGGAGTATGCGCGAGTTTTGATTGTTTAAAGTTATGAGTAAAAGACAGTTTCAGTCACGAGGAATGGGTGGGTGTTTAGGATATACACAAGGATAGCACAATTCAATATTAATTGTGCTTTCAAACCAAACTACAATTATTTGCATACAAAGTAAAAGGCTTGAAGAGTTTCTTTCAAAATCCGATCAAGCGAAATGACGCTATATTTTCGTTTATCGAGTCTGCAGCCACTATCCTGAAATGTGCGTTTAAGTCAGTCTGTAGCATAAACGATATAGCGGTTTTATTATCCCCCCCCCCCCCCACACACACACACACTTCCTCATTTCCCGATGATAGTATATGACTTATATTAAAAAGTCACATCTTACGAACAAAACACACACAAATAAAAAGCGGACAAAGGTTCTCACCTGAATCGCCACTTAAAGAACTTGACTCTACCAACGTAGTGAATGAAACTGAAACAGTTCGAACTCTCTTCCCCCATATATATATACCTTCGCTCTGATTGGCTCTTGTCTCCGCCTGTCATTTCTGCTCGTGGGAAGGGAGGGGTGGGTCCTTTGTGTCTGGTGACACCCCACCAAATCCTCTTAGCCAGCCCGCGGTGAGTGTTCACACCCCTAAGGCAATCCCTTTAACACGTCAGCGAGTATCTCCCCCTCGTCTACTAGCCTCCTCCCTTGTCTTAGCTGGACACTTGGTAAGTGCGACCATGGAGTCGCCTCCCGGACTAGGGGTGCTTCTACTTGTAGTTAATAAAACAAGGATTAGTCGTGTCGACCGCAGACATTGTTTTCACCAAACAAAGGAGAGAACTGGCGCGTCTCTCGCTGTGACCACTCTACGGAGTCGGCGGGTGTCAACTTGTCTGTGATGTGATGATCTAACTCCAGGTGTTTAAAACTCAAGAAATCAAACACAGCGAAAACTATTTAATTTTTTTTTTGTCCACTTGCTGGTTGAGGTCTTCTGGTTTTTGTCGCCGTACGACCTCAAAGCTGACAAAGCAAAAGAATGTCCTGAATTTTACCTTTTTTTTTTACCAACAAAATAATAAAAAAATTGCTGGTGGAAGTTCCTTGGTCGTTGCTGCCGCAGGACCCCCCCCCCCACAAGCAAATTGACAAAATAAATTACATTAATTAAAAGAGTTATTTATCCCTTCCATATCTTAGTTAACTTTTTATATATTTTCTTAGAAATAAGTTTTACGCTGTAAATATCTTAAATGTCTGTAAATGTTCTTAACACCTTAGTATATTTTTAATTGTAGGTTGGTCCTGGATTTTACCATTCTTAATACTAAATAATAAACTATAAAATGTACAGATAGGGACCGTGGTTCGGATGAAGCTTCATTAAAGCGCTGGCCCTTGCCCAGGGCTTGGAGCGCTCGGCACTCGCCCAGCACCTTCCAAAAAAAAAAAAAAAGTCGTAAAATTAGTACTTCGTCCTTAATCACCTAGGTGCTTAAGACGTAAAATCCCAGTCGATCATCATCATCAACATCAAAACCGAATTCAGCACACTTCAAATTACGTGAAGGTGGCAGTGATGTGTGTGTGTGTGTGTGTGTGTGTGTGTGTGTGTGTGTGTGTGTGTGTGTGTGTGTGTGTGTGTGTGTGTGTGTGTGTGTGTGTAGGGGGGGGGGGAGAGGGGCGGCTGTGTGTCTGTGTGTATGACATCCAGTGTGGACTCTACAGACGTAGCTGACAATACCTCGTAGTAAGTAGCGTGTGTGACAGACAATCGTGGATACGACATAGGCTGGACAAAAACGCCTTCGAGCACTGACGTCCTTTGTCCACCACGAAGCTGTGGCAGAAAAGGCTTCAGGTGTTGTGAAGCTCGCAAGGAAGAGTTAATTAGGTACATGTCAAACACTCAATTTCTGCATTGCCGCTGAAAACGCTTGCAAAAGGGAGGCCAGTCGTTTGTAAGTAGCCAGACAGAGTTACTTAGCCATGATAATGGCACTGACACCTCAGACTGCGAGGTTCTCTCTCGAGGTGCCCTGGCTGAGTGACTGGGATCAGCAAGAGCTTGTGACGCGTTGTGAGAGTAGTCGCGCCACCATCAGTGACGTGTCCGTTTTGATAAGGATCTTTGTCACTGACTTAGTACTGATGAACGTAATTGCTGAGTACTAGTAGGCGTAGATTCCTTTTACGGACGCGGAACAGCAGCAGGGCCTAGTCAAATGAATGGGTAGGTCTCCTATACTAAAGATGATATAAAAAATGAAAAATATTAGAACATAAATAAAAAGCAAACACTACACTACCAGCCCCCCTCCCCCCAACACACACCCCAAACTATCAACAAATAATCCCTCCCGCCCTCCTCCATCACACACACCCCTCTCCCCCTTCTTATCCCCCCTCCCCCGGTGTATCCTTCTACAAGCTTTAACCTCTTCCTTCACCCTCCCCTGCAACAAAACAAAACCTGGTAGGTGTGGATAAGAAGGGGGCGCTCCTGCGCGTAGTTCACAAAGGGAGGCTTAGTGACGACTGCAGTTACTGTTCTCACCAAACAAAGGGGAAAGTGACCGACCTACGGGTTCCGCAGGTGTCCACTTGTCTGTGAAAGAAAGAAAGAAACAAACGAAAGGAAGAACAAAAATACTCAGTAATGTAACAATAACAAAACTACAAAACATACATACATACATACATACATACATACATACGTACATACATACATACATACATACATACATACGTACATACATACATACATACATACATACATACATACATACGTACATACATACATATATACATACATACATACATACATACATACATACATACATACATACATACATACATACATACGTACATACATACATACATACATACATACATACATACATACATACATACATACATACATACATACATACATACATACATACAAGCAAAATAACAGTATGCTAAAGAAAGCAAACTACCAGAAAAACGAACAAGACACCCCCCATTCCCCCACCCCCGGCCACTCCCGCGCGCGAGTGCACACACGCACATGCACGCACACACACACACAGACACACACACATTACTGCTACCTTCACGTAATTTGAAGTGTGCTGAATTCAGTTTTGGTGTGATTGTTTTCTTCAGTTTGTATAGCTGTATGTCACGCGTTTGGCGTGTAGACGGTAACTCAAGCACTGGCTAATTCTCACAGTAAACCTCGCTGAAATTCTGACGTCACACTTACCAATAAATACCCCCCCACACACACACACACACACACACCCCGCGCCTCATCCCCTTTAACTTTTGAAAATGTGTTGAAAAGAGGAATAACTCTTAAATTCAAGACATTCTAAAGAGTACATTAAATGCACCCTACATGGTCCAACCCTTGTCGTGGGGTAGTGGCTTGTGTACCTCGATGACCCAGAGAACTATACCAGCAGGAGCACATGCTCCTGGCAGGGTCACCCAAGCTGGACAGGTCGAAGGGTAGAGGTCAGACGAATGTGGACCACCTCTCCAAGAGGCTAAACGGGTTTGCGTAGGGTTAACAGCCCTACCTGTAAAAAACACTAAGTTACTGAAGCATCGACAGCAACAAACCGAGACATTCACCTGGGCGAGGAAGGGTCTCCATCCCGGAGACCTATGACGCATTGCAGTGAAAGCCGAAAGGAAGCTGCAAGGCCGACCCCCCTTCTAACACCCAGGACAACAACGAGAGTAGCCACATGGAACATCAGGACAATGTATGAAGTAGGAAGGACCATACAAGTAGCAAGAGATATGAAGAACTACAAGATAGGAGTACTGGGACTGAGTGAGACAATGTGGCTACAGACAGGACAGCTGAGATTTTCATCGGGAGAGCAATTGCTGTACTCTGGACACACAGAGGATGGAGCCCCCCACACTGAGGGCGTGGCCCTGATGCTGGCACCGGAGGCACAGCGGGCACTCATCGGTTGGGAACCTGTCAACTCCCGCATCATCACAGCCAAATTCATCACCAAGAAAAAAGACATCAAGCTGAACATCATCCAGTGCTACGCTCCCACCAATGATGCGGAAGAGGAGAAAAAAGATGACTTCTACCAACAACTGCAGACAGTGATAGATAGAGGAGGAGCCAAGGACATGACCATACTGATGGGAGACTTCAACGCCAAGATTGGATCAGACAACACAGGCTACGAGGACACCATGGGAACACACGGACTGGGACAGATGAACGAAAATGGCGAGCGCTTTGCAAACTTTTGTGCCCTGAACCAGCTAGTGATAGGAGGCAGCATCTTCCCACACAAGCGCATCCACAAGGCCACATGGAGATCGCCGGACCATGTCACGGAGAACCAGATTGATCACATCTGCATCAGCCGGAAGTTCAGGAGATCGTGGCGGGATGTGCGTGTGATGAGGGGTGCCGATGTATCATCAGACCACCACCTTCTTGCAACAACATTGAGACTTCGGCTCAAGAGGCACACCAACGCCAACAGCACACGGACCAGGTACAACGTTGGACTTCTCAGGAACACAGACACACAAGCAGCATTCCGGATCAGCCTTTCCAACAGGTTCCAGCCACTGCAAGACCTGATAGAAGACAGTGAAATGGACATCGAGACACAGTGGGAACACAGCAAGAAACTCTGGCACGACACATGCGAAGAGGTCCTTGGCAAGAGAAAGACCCAACATAAGGAATGGATCTCTGCTGATACCATCCAGAAGCTGGAAGTTAGGAAAGAGAAGAAAACTGCACTGAACACGAGCCGAACAAGAAGAGCTAAGGCAAAGGCACAAGAGGAATACACAGCAGCTGACAGAGAAGTGAAGAGGAGCACCAGGAAGGACAAGAGGGACTACATCGACAACCTGGCCAGTCAAGCAGAGGAAGCAGCCCGACAAGGGAATCTAAAAGACCTGTACCAGGTGACCAAGAAGCTCACGGGCAAATTTCAGCAGACAGACAAACCAGTGAAGGACAAGAACGGGCACCCACTGACAACAAATGAGGAACAGCTGAAGCGATGGGCAGAACACTTCAGGGAGCTGTTAAATCGCCCCATCCCTGAAACACCACCAGACATCCCACCAGCTGAGACAGAACTACCCATCAACTGCGACAAGCCCTCTAAGGCGGAGATCAGGAAAGCCATCATGACACTGAGAAATGGGAAAGCTGCAGGGCCGGACGAGATACCAGCAGAAGCCATTAAAGCAGACACAGAGACAGCCGTCAACATGCTGCACAGCCTGTTCAGCAAGATCTGGGAGAAGGAAGAGGTGCCAGCCCAGTGGAAAGAAGGGATCGTCATCAAGCTGCCAAAGAAAGGGGACCTCAGGGACTGCAGCAACTACCGAGGGATCATGCTCCTGTCAGTGCCAGGCAAGGTTCTCAACAGAATTCTACTGGAGAGGATGAGAGAGGCAGTCGACCCCATGCTCCGAGATCAGCAGGCAGGCTTTCGCAGGAACAGGTCCTGCGCTGACCAGATTGCCAGCCTACGCATCATTGTGGAGCAGTCACTGGAGTGGAACTCCCCCCTCTACATCAACTTCATAGACTATGAGAAGGCCTTCGACAGTGTAGACAGAGAGGCGCTGTGGAAGCTGCTAAGGCACTATGGAGTTCCCGGGAAGATCATCTCCCTGATCCAGTGCACCTACCAAGACATGAGCTGCAGGATTGCCCATGCTGGCCAGTTGTCAGAAAGCTTCGAGGTGAAGACCGGAGTCCGCCAGGGATGCCTGTTGTCCCCGTTTCTCTTCCTCCTGGTCATCGACTGGATCATGAAGACCACTACAGCAGGCAGGAAAAACGGGATACAGTTGACACTCTGGACGCAGCTGGATGACCTCGACTTCGCGGACGACCTGGCGCTCCTGTCTCACAGCCACAGCCAGATGCAGGACAAGACTACGTGCCTGGAAGCCACATCAGCCGGAACAGGGCTCAAGATCAACAGGAAGAAAACCGAGCTGATGAAGATCAACACCACTGCCAACACACCAGTCACAGTCGGTGGAGAGCCCATCAGGGAGGTGGAGTCTTTTGTCTACCTGGGGAGTGTGGTTGATGGACAGGGAGGCACAGACCGAGACGTCACAGCCAGAATCGGCAAGGCAAGGGCAGCAATGGTCATGCTGAAGAACGTCTGGGCATCCAAAGTTGTCAGCATAAGAACCAAACTTCGCATCTTCAACTCCAACGTGAAGTCAGTTCTGCTCTACGGATGCGAAACATGGAGGACAACGAAGACGATGCAGCAGAAGATCCAGACATTTCTCAACACCTGTCTGAGGCGCATCTTCAACATCCGATGGCCAGAGAAGATCCGGAATGAAGAGCTGTGGGAGCGAGCGGGGCAGTGGAAGTGGGGCTGGATTGGACACACCCTCAGGAAGCCAGCATCCAGCACCACACGCCAAGCCCTGACATGGAACCCGCAGGGGAAAAGGAAGAGAGGCCGGCCTCGCAACAGCTGGAGGCGGGACACTGAGGCAGAGCTATGTAAGCAGGGGACCAACTGGACTGGAGTGGCAAGACTAGCCCAGAACAGAGTGCGATGGCGAAAGGTTGTCGATGGCCTATGCTCCACGTGGAGCCAAGGGCCTAAGTAAGTAAGTAACATTAAATGCATAAATATTGTCACACAGATTAAGCTTGTGGAATAGGTGACTAACGAATGTTGCCAGTCCTGCGTCAGTGATAAACCTACATATACCATAAACACACCTTCTGTTTCATTTATTTCATTTATTTGCCATGTTTGAAATCGTTCTCGCACCGTTCTCGCACGTCCTCGCACTGTCCTGGAACGTCAACACACGTCCTCGCACCATTTGGACGGGCCGGACCCAAGTACATGTACTAATGAAAGGGAACGAATCGTGAAATGCAATGGACGCTACAAGGGAGAGAAGTGCGCGTGTATGCACAGTGTATTTATACATACGTTAATTACCTTCCATACAGGTTACAGCCGTTGCAGTGTGCGTAAGGTAACCCGCTTTCTGGGTGCCCCTCCCTCCCTTCAAAAGAAACAACAAACAAACAAAAAACAAAGCTGAATAAAGGCGGACGGGAGGGGGTGGGGGGTTGCGGTGGGTGAGGGCCTGGGCGGGGGGCAGCCCAGCGGTGGCGCTGCCGGTGTGTGTCAGTGTGTGTGTGTGGGGGGGGGGGAGGGGGTAAGCAAGCTCAAGAGGCTTGATCAGGTATAATCATGTCAAACACTGATCTTGTGCATTGCCGCTGACGATGTCTGCACAATTATCGGAGGCCACTCTTTCGTTTTTTTTGCTAAGTCGGTTTTGTTTTATTTGTGTTTTTAAACTGTTTCGCCCGCGAGTGCGCGAAACACTTCGTCTTGATAACTAGTACAGCGATACAATGTTACGTACACTCGGCGCGAGCGATTGCACATTCAAATTCTCTTGGTATACTACTGGAGCGTTCAGTGTGGTAGTAGTCGCGTCATCGTCTACGCTTCTGTTTGGCTCAGTGCCAGCATTACAGGGAGTGGGTGGATGTTTGGGAGTTTAACGTCCTTTTCCACCACATCAAAGACGGGGCAACGAGAAAGAGGCCAGCAGAAATATTTGGCCGCAGCCGGGAATCGAGCGCCAGCGTTACATAATTATGCTGTCACTGTCCAGGTGTCTATAAGTGGTGTGATGATAGATACCTCGAAAACAGCTCATAACGATCAGGGAGCATGGAAATGATAGCATTAGCTTATTTAAAGTGTTCCTGTCCATGAGGGTTTTAAAATTGACTTAGGATTCCAACTCTGAGCCGAAGAACGACAGCAACTAAGAAGAAGAAATGCTTATATTTTTTTTGTATTTTATTTGTCAGTGTGTAAGTACAAACTTCTGACGTGGAATGTTGTGCATAATTTATTTCATTCAAATGATAATCACCGTGTTTTTGCAAGTAGTTTTTGTCATTTTTTTTCAGACCGCAAATAACCAGAATAATTGAACGAGAGAGAGAGAGAGAGAGAGAGAGAGAGAGAGAGAGAGAAGAAGAAGAAGAAAAAGAAAAAGAAAAAGCAGCATTTTTCAGTATTGAGACAGATTACACGTCACACGCCACATGACACACACACACACACACACACACACACACACACACCTGCTACCTGCACGCATTTGAAGTTCACTGAACATCATCATTAGCTTGCTTTACGTCCTATGGCTTTTGGCCCTTAAGGACAAGTTGTTCCTGGCATGTGTCTTTTGGCTGCTTGGCTGGGCGAGTGTCTTTGGGGCGAGTGTGGGCTGATTTGCTTAGCTTTGGGCAACGTCAGGGGATCTCTGCTTGGCTTTCAGATGCCTGGTCTGAGTTTGTTTTTCAGTGCCACAGTCTGTTCTGTCATCCGTACTTTTGCCTTTAGATCATAGCCGGGGTGTCCCCTCGCTCTTTGGTGTTAGAACCATTTTGTCAGATCTGATCTGACGATCGCGTCGGCCAGGGTTCTCATTGGCCTATCACCTAGGGCTTGGTGTGGCCTGAGGAAGTCTACCGTCTTCAGTGAGTATCTGTCTCTCAGGTCCCAGACCGGCTGGATGTTGGCGGGCAGGCCATCACATCCGTTTACAATGTGGCGGACGTCTGGGGGCTGCCCACACTGGCAGAGGTCGTTACTCCATGTGTGTGCGCAGCACAGTGTGCGTATTCTGCAGATGATTGCAGAGTGCCTGCGCGGGAAAAGTGGCACGTGGTTTTGGCCACCCGGGAGGTGGACCCAGCCATTTTCCTCACACAATGCACGGAGTTTCCTCTCCCTGAGAGTGTGGGCCGCTCTTTGTATCTTACTTTTCACTTCACTGAGTGTCTGGGGTAGTTTTGCTTCCATGCCATCGCCGGTGGCACCCCGGGCCGCGCGATCGAAGTTCACTGAACTGAGTTTCGCTGTGTTTTATTCTGTTTTAATAGGTGTTTGTCACGCGTTTGGCGTGTAGACGATGACTCAAGATTTGGCTAGTTCTCACAGGTCACCTTGCTGACGTACTTCACTCAAGGGGTGTGAAACACACCTGGAGTTAGATCATCACATCACAGGCAAGTGGACACCCGCCGACCCCGTAGATTGTTCACAGCGAGAGTCACGCCAGTTTTCTCCTTTGTTTGGTGAAAACAATGCGGTCGACACGACTACTCCTTCTTTTGTGAACTACAAGTACCAGCATCCCCTAACGCCGGGGGGGGGGGGGGGGGGGGAGCCGGGGTGGTCGAATGGTAAAGCGTTGGACTTCTAATGCTCGGGTCGTGAGTTCGTATCCCGGCTGGGGCCAAATATTTGTGCTGGCTTTTTCATCGTTGCCCCGACTTTGTGGTGGAAAAGGACGTTAATCCCCCAAACACCCCCATTTTGCTTGATCGGATTTTGAAAGAACCTGTACACGCCTTTTACTTTGTACGCATGCAGATGTTTGTAGTTTGGTTTGAAAGTACAGTAGATATTGAATCGTGTTATCGTTGTGTATATCCTCGTCACGTGTTAAACTCCTAAACACACTCTCATCCCTCGTCACTGAAACTGTCTTCTATAATACACGTATTATAATAAGCGGCTAGCGTCTCTGTGTGTGTGTGTGTGTGTGTGTGTGTGTGTGTGTGTGTGTGTGTGTGTGTGTGTGTGTGTCAGGGGTTGGCGTCAGCCGATTGCCACCAAATTTGCCATGAGCCTAGAGGGACACTTGGGGGGAGAACATAGGACAAAGAAACAAAATAAAGTCTATCAAGTTTGGTGAAATTATTCAAAGAAATGGCGACATTAAAAGAGCGAGATCGAGACAAGGGAAGTAATACAGGAACGTGTCGTCCACACCATGACCTGATTCAACTAGGTTGCTCCCCTTGGATTCGAGTTTATCGTGAATTTATCACGCGTACATCGGAGTGCAAGAAGGCGATAGAAATTCTTAGTCTATCAAGTTTGGTGAAATTACATGTGCTGCGTGCAATGTATGCTTTTCCGTATTTTGCGCATCCCACGCAAGCGTGGACATCGAACCACTTCGTTCCGTGGCTGGAACCCGTCAGTTCGTCATTGACCACGAAAACGCGAGTACTGGCAAGAGCGAGAGCTTTTGGGGTAGGGAAAGTTTGACCTCAGTTATTACTTTCTTTCAGTTTGTGTAGTTCGTTTTTGCTTTTACAGGCGGCCAGGCAGACTGGTTAGTTTTGTCGTATCACATGCTTTCAGTGGGGAAGTAACCACTCACTCCCCCCCCCCCCACCAGAGGCAGGCACGAAGGCAAGAAATGCATGGACACCATTGGAGGTGTTGAAAACACTGAGATAACAGTGGGGGAGGTGCTGGAATGATAGTTTATTCTCTGTTGGACCGGCACTCAGTCTTTATCAGGCCAAATGGTTTCTATCTTTCTGTGTAAATTACAGTGTGTGTGTGTGTGTGTGTGTGTGTGTGTGTGTGTGTGTGTGTGTGTGAGAGAGAGAGAGAGAGAGAGAGAGAGGGGAGAGTGGGGTGGGGAGAAAAAAAAAAAGACTCACAGACACACATGAACAAGACATACACGTACATAGTTTACCAAACGAGAGAGAGAGAGAGAGAGAGAGAGAGAGAGAGAGAGAGAATTAAAGTGGATTGACACAAGTAACCAGTAAACTGGTATACATGTATACCCGAGCGAAGCCGGGTACTCTGCTAGTTTACTCATAACTTGAACAATCAAAACTCGCGCATACTCCATTTATTATTTACGTTTTGTGGACTTCAAGAAAAGAATATCTCGTATCACAATAAGAACACTTAGGACAGTAAAATAAATTTTTTTAAAAACCAAAACAAAACATAAAACGCATTCTCCCCACTTAAACTGGACAAACTTATAAAGTAAAATTAGAGCACAGATCCAGAACAGAAAACCTTGGTGAAATTTAAAAAAAAAATGACCAGCAGAGAACAGTACAAATGAATTATAACAAAGGCCCACCACAAAATATCCAGAAACAGATGTTTTTGACCGTATTGTTTACTGTCTCCAATCACTGGAGTGGCGGACACGTTAAGCCCTGCTTTTAGCCTTCGTTAGAACGGTTTCATTTTCATTCAGTTCTTTGGTGTCTTAGTGGGCAGACGTGCGTACTTAGTTTTTCTTTCATTTCCTTGGCTGGCTTTCAAACTTTATCTTCCGGATCTACATCAGCGGAAATATATACATATATATTCTTGAAAAACGCAGAAAGTCTTGCTGGCACCGCAAATCCATATAAAAGTTTATAAAATGGAGAAATCCACATATAAAGATATCAGATAAACTCTTCTGAACCAGTAAATCAACTTATTATTAGTGAACAATCAATTCAAAGGGGGGCTACCCAAATGTCCGGAACTCCGGACACTCAGCGGGACGTTCAACATATATATATACTATTTTTATATCAGTTTATTCTAAGCTTATGCGAACACACGATGCAATCACCGACTTTCACGTCTTCTTCACTTTTGGCAGGGGAATAGGTTTCGGTTGATTTGCCTTAGTACGAATTGAGATACACGTATTTGGAGATTTGGACATTAAACTCTTGTCTTCTTGCAGGATGTCCTACGAGGAAGAGTATGAAGACCTCGTAGAACAGGCGGAGGAGTCTCCAAATAATTCCCTGGCTGTAAACGCTTGTAGGATGTCCTACGAGGAAGAATACGAAGACCTTGTTGAACAGGCGGAGAAGTCGCCCAATAATCCCCTGGCGGTAAACGCTAGGGATAGCCAGGGGTGGACGCTGCTGATGAGGGCAGCTGTTCTCGGTAAGTTGATTAATCCATCCATCTTCATGCAATGTAACAGAAGACTGGCTAATGTGCACTCTTTTCCGTCTATCAAGAGTCGCCTCAGTGTGTATCGCCCTTACCGCGTGGTGAACAAGGACGTTAAACTCACAAACACCCACCCACCTCAGTACGTGGAACTCACTAGTCTTGAAAGTCTTGCTGGCACCACAAATCCATATAAAAGTTTATAAAATGGAGAAATCCACATAGAAAGATAACAGATAAACTCTTCTGAACTTATTATTAGTGAACAATCTACACAAAGGGGGCTACCGAAATGTCCGGACACTCAGCCGGCCCTTCGTCATATATATATATATATATATATTATTTTTATATCATTTTATTCTAAGCCTATGCGAACACGATGCAATCACCGACTTTCACGTCTTGTACACTTTTGGCAGGGGAATAGGTTTCGGTTGATTTCCCTTAGTACGAATTGAGATACACGTATTTGGAGATTTGGACATTAAACTTTTGTCTTCTTGCAGGATGTCTGAATACGAGGAAGAATACGAAGACCTTGTTGAACAAGCGGAGGAGTCGCCCAATAATCCCCAGACTGTAAACGCTAGAGACAGCCAGGGGTGGACGCTGCTGATGAGGGCAGCTGTTCTCGGAAGTTGATTTGTGTTTGGAGATTAAAACGTGTTTGGACATTAAACTGTTATCTTCTTGCAGGATGTCTGACGACAACTTGATACATGTAGAAGAGTATGAAGACCTTGAGCAGGCGGAGGAGTCACCTAATGATCCCCTGGCGGTAAACGCTAGGGATACTCACGGCTGGACCCTTCTCATGAGAGCAGCTGTTCTCGGTAAGTTGATTAATCCATCCATCTTCATGCAATGTAATAGAAGGCTGGCTCGCGTGCGCCCTTTTCCGTCTATCAAGAGTCGCCTCAGTGTGTATCGCCCTTACGTGGTGAAAAAGGTTAAACTCACAAATACCCACCCACCCCCACCCACCTTAGTGAGTGGAACTCACCAGTCTTATGTTTTATAGAGGCAGGCCTACCTAGTCACGGAGTGAGTTTAAGGCTTAAAGCCGCGCAAGCCACAAAGACTAATTCGCGGCTGAGTGTGAGTGAGTGAATTTGTAGGGCTTAAAGCCGCGCAAACCACAAAGACTAATTCGCGGCTGAGTGTGCCTGCACTACATAAAAAAAATAATGTAACGTTGGACAAAGGATGCAAACTGATCTACGGGGCAATATAAACCTAGGACATGCAGGAGACGCTGCACCTTCATGCTAAATTTATCGTACTCCCGGTTACAAAAAAAGCGTAGAAAACAAGTACAACTAGGTAAAACAAAGATAAATACTAAGCACATATACAGCAAATTTTGCAACTTATCTCCTAGGCGCAATAAACCAGTTCGCAGCATATGCCCAACATCACTTATTCCTAACCACTGGTAGTGCAGACGTGAGCGAGAGGTTAAAAAGAAGAAATATAGATGAAAGGGCCGAACTTGGAAATCAGCTGAGAGGAAGAACAGAGCGGCTAAATTCGGGAGGTTTTAAAGAGAAAGAGACAGGCGAATGGGCTGGTGAGGGATAGAGGTAGGTAGGAAAAAAAAATTCCTTAGTTGCCAATGAAGACATGTCTGGGATGCAGTTGGAAAATAGACCGCTCCAACACGGAACCTCCCCGCCTTGAGGCGGTTTAGGAAAGCAACTCACCAGAGAGGGGTGCGTTGTGAAGGTTAACATGACAGTGTTCAGCAGCACCAGCAGGGCGCTGCGAACAAAGCCCGCCAGGGTGAAGACCAGGTGGGGGGAATCCAGTGAGGTCGGCCTTCAGAAATGACCCTCAGATGTCTCACTGGACCAAGGGTCAGCAGACACCCTCTTACTGACCTCCCCCCGGATGAGACTTTAAGAGAGCAAAAGACAGGTGAATGGACCGATGGAGGCAGAGATAAGAGTAAAGAGCAAAAGGGGTGGGCAAGCTTGGCGAAATCAGCCCCGCCGCGTGAAGGCGAGCCCATGGGGCCACCTAGACACGGGTCGACATTTTGACCACCAAACGTTTAAGCTGATGAAATTTGGCAACTAGGTAGCAGTGCCGTTATCTTTTATGGAAAATAAGTTGGTCTGAAACTTTGAAAGTGGTCGGTAGATAACAGCCTGGTGGTTAGTACATGTACGTGCATGCGGAGCAGTACAGACAAACAACGGTTGTCAAGATTAGTTTTCCGTTGAATAGTTATTATTGCTGCTTTTTTGTTGGTGGTATTTATTTATTTATTGTTTATTTTTAATTTTATTTTATTATTATTTTTTTTATTTATTTATTTATTTATTTTTTTTTTTTTTTTTGGGGGGGGGGGGTGATTTTACACATCTACCGAAAAATCTGGATGTTAGATCGCGGAATAGAATTCTAGTGAATCGATTTTCCGATTTAATTCTTCGTTTGCGCTTACACGGAGAGCTGGCAGTGTGGGTTTTGGGCTTTGCTTTATTACTATGAGAATCAGCTGTGGGTCCAGCCCCATTACTATGACGAGGTAGTTGAGCTTGTTGGTTTTCATGCTGACACTTCCTCTCAGCCTCTTCAGCTTCTTCTTCTTCTGCGTTCCCTGTTCTGGACTCCGCCTCAGATGATTAGGTTTGTGGTCTTTATATAAGCAGTGGTCTTCAAGAGGTCCGTTTTGCTGCCCCAGAGTTTCTCTGCCAGTGTGGCTCCGTTCGGCCAGTGTTGTGTCCTTGCTTCTTTGAAGAGGGGGCAGGACTGCAGAATGTGTTCCGGGGTTTGAGGGGCTGTTCCGCACGGACAGTCTGGTGAGCGTGACAGCCCAAGGCGGCACAGGTGGGCACGCAGTCTGCAGTGTCCAGTTCGTAGTCTGAAGATGGTGGTCTGTTCATAGCCTCTTCAGCGTCTTGCCTTCTGAGCAATAGTTGCTCTCTCGCTTCCCTAGCAGCTAGTAGTTCTAGTTCTTTGGCTTTTAATTCCTGTTCTTTAGCAACAGCTTGTATTTCTAGCTCTCTGGCTTCTTTAGCTATCCGTGCTTTTTCAAGCTCTCTAAAGTAGGCTCCATCTTCCCCGGTCCTATCTTGACAGTACTTTACAATTTCATTTTCATGACAAAGACCTACAGCTTTGGCCTCAGCTCTATAGTCCTCCACTGAGGTAGTTTTCTCTGACATGATTCTATGTATCCATACTACCAACAACCAAACAATGAAATGAGAATATCTAAAGTGTGAACATCAAATGCGAATAGCTTTTCAACACTCCAACGAATCAAAATACAGGCAATCAAATACAAATACAATAAATTATGCAAACAGCACTAAATGAAAATCATGCTCCTGCAAACGAAATAAAGGCAAATCAAAATCATTCACAAGCAAGCGAAATGCAAACCATGTCAATCATGCAAAGTCAACTCCAACCACGATTGTTTTTCCCAGTTGCAAGCTCGCCAGATGTTATGGTGTGGAGTGTCGGGTTGCGGCCATGACCGACTGGCATACACGCTCACTCGCCCCCACACATAAAAAAATCCACACACAACGGCCCCCGTAGTGTAGTGGTTAGCACTTCGGACCATGGACCGGTAGACCCGGGTTCGAGGCCCAGCCGAGGCAAGCGGGATTTTTCCTACCTAGGTCGGCTCCTACCCAGAGCGGGTGTGCTATGGGCCCAATGGGGAGGCTGTTGCCACACAGCCGAGATTCACCCACTTCACGGGTGCGACTTCGGGGGTGCTTCCCTTGGTATGACACGTCTTATGATGTGGATGATTACACGGCCGGCACCGCAGGTGCCGTAGTTCCCGGGCCTGGTTAATGCCGGGATATTTAAACAGAAAGCGTGGAATGCGGCCCTGTCTCGCAGTCCCAAACCACACGGACCTGCATAGCATCATCTTACCATCCTCATCTCCATGCATAACTAAAAAAAAATTACCCCCGTTTCCGAGCCCTCCGTGGATTCCACCCATTAACTGGGAGGAACACCACTGAAACTGGCAAAGAGTTGGGGCAGGGGAAAAAAAAACCCCAAAAATCCACACAAAGGTCATCCGGAACGTTTCCAAAAAATATTTACAAGTAACACTTATCCAAAACTAAATGCTTACCCCAAATACCTATAAACCAATAAATCCACTATTTAAATCAGGCCCTTGGTAGACACGGGGGATGAAAACGAGGAGACAAGGACGGACGAAGACAGAATACATTGGATCCAGCGCAGACACGTCGTGCTCCTCCTCTAAGAAGGCACGCTTGGTAGCCCACAATACCCCGGTTCACTCAACGGAACCGTGACACACTGACCGCATAACCATACCGCACAGCTGAGCGGACGAAGTTGCACCTTATCAGGAAAGCGAGCAACTGTAAAGACCCATACTGGTCACGAAGTCGGCGGCTCCAAGTGCGTCAACAGCTACCCCAAAAGCTGAAAATAGAATGTTGTTTTCTTTCCTTACAGCTTTAACCACGCGCCACACGCTTTTGCGTTATACAAACCTACAAACACAAAACAGATACGGCATTCCCTAATCAACTACAACTCACTCACGAATACAATAAACTCGATGCCTTCACATCAACATTACCATGAAACAACAAAACTACAATTCATAACCAAACCAATTTTCTAACAAATTCCAAAACAGCAATGCCTTCCTAGCAAGTTATCCACGTCTTGGTTCTTTCACGGTTAGACATCAGTGGGTGTTTGGGGGTTTAACGTCCTTTTCCACCACATAGGGTGATATCAAAGACGGGGCAACGATGGAAAAGCCAGCACAAACATTTGGCCCCAACCGGGATCGAACTCAGGACCCGAGCATTAGAAGTCCAACGCTCTACCATTCGACCACCCCGGCTCCCCTTAGCCATCAGTGGTACGAGAACACAACGCCTAATTCTACAATGTATGCACTTCTACAAAACATTCAATACAATATTTCTCAAAAAACAACAACAGTGAATGAAACATAGCTCACCCTAGTCACGCTAGGCTGTCACCACAATGTTTTAAGCCCGCCTGGCCTACGGCCCTCTGTGACATAGCTTTAGCTGGGCGGAGTGTTCCTCTCGTCTTTAGCGATCAGGCGACGACTAACTACAAAACTGAGCTTTCTCAGCATTTGCGCTACTGAGTACCCCACGTGCAACACAATCTGAAGTGGACTAAACCGGAGTTAGTCTACACAACGCACATCACGCTCCACCAAACAAAACACGGGATACTCGAAATTCACTCTATATACAAAACATGGGATACTCGAAATTCACTTCGTGACAACAAAACACGGGATACTCAAAATTCACTAACTTATGCCGAGGCAGGCTTGTCATGCAGAAAAGGATAAGAGGAAAAACCATAAAAGACCATTAGATACGTGATCTATATTTGATACTCATTACTGCCAGCACTCAACGTCGGCACTAAATAGAATAAAAGCCAAAATTCAATCCTCTGGAATTCTGAGTCGAACTCCAGTTCCCAAGTGTGTGGAAATGTTGAGATTACAAAACACTTTTTTTTAACCAATGCATTTAATTTAAATTATGGAACTTGAACAGCCTAGCTGACCCATCGCACCACGTTGCTGCTGTAATGGAATGGTGTCCGGTGTGTAATGGAATGCGCGTTATTAAAATGAGCGTGCGTAGTGTTAGTGTTTAATGGCAATGTGGTAAAACACATATATGAGGGGTGTACTAGTGTAGCGCCGGAGGCGCGGCCGAAGTGGTTATTCCATCCTCTGACACTACATTTGAATTTAGAAAATATCTAAGTAAAGAATTCTTGCGGAACTAGTGTTAGCGCACTGTGCAAGCCGCGGAGCGACGCCCGAACACACACACACACACACACACACACACACACACACACACACACACACACACACACACACACACACACAGACTCGCTCCCGTGCACACGCAACAAAGAAAGAAACCATGAAGCCCCCACCCCCCTCTCATGTTCACTGCAGGTTGACATACAAACCATGACAGAGAGGAGTCTGAAGTTTCTGTTTTTATTATTAAACAAAAGTTAGATAGTAAAAAGACGCAGACAATATTTCCGAACCTCTACAATTTTGAAGCACGGGTCCTAAAACGAACAATCAGGATCGTGTGGTGATAGCAAATAAACAAACAAAAAGAAAATGAGACTAGACTATACGAATACAAAACCAGACGCACAAACAGACGGACAAACAGACGGACAAACAGGAGGACTAACAAACCAAAACACTATACAACTACAAATCTGAAAAGAAAGAAATAACTCCTACACACACTACACATTCTCACTTAGAGAAGCCTGAATCTCCCCTACACACACTACACATTCTCACTTAGAGAAGCCTGACTTTCCCCTACACACACTACACATTCTCACATAGAGAAGCCTGAATCTCCCCTACACACACTACACATTCTCACTTAGAGAAGCCTGACTTTCCCCTACACACACTACACATTCTCACATAGAGAAGCCTGAATCTCCCCTACACACACTACACATTCTCACATAGAGAAGCCTGAATCTCCCCTACACACACTACACATTCTCACATAGAGAAGCCTGAATTACCCCTACACACACTACACATTCTCACATAGAGAAGCCTGAATTACCCCTACACACACTACACATTCTCACATAGAGAAGCCTGAATTTCCCAGGGGGAAAATAAAGCTGTATCGAGCAGTTCTTTCCAAACTAAATTACTAACCAAACTTTCCGAATTCCAATGAATAATTCAAAATGAACAATGTCACTGGTGGCAATAATAATTATATCACTGATGGCCCAAAGAGGAGAACACTGGCGACACAGACGTATCCAAACAGAAACGACTGACTGTCTGCTAATACTAATTTTAGTGCAGCTGTTATACATATTTGTGCTGCCCTTTTTCTCGTTGCCCTGTCTTTGATATTACCCGCACGCGGTGGAAAAGGACGTTAAACTCCCCAACACCCCCCCCCCCCCCCCCCCCCCCCCCCCCCCCGCCTCCACGCGTCCAAATAGTGCGAGAACGTTGGAGATGGTTCGAGGAAGCGCGATGAAGAGTTCAAATATGTCAAATAACTGAATTAATTAAACAGAAGATGAGTTTGCGGTATTTGTATGTCAGAATGAGAAAATGAGGGCGGATGGAGGGTGAATGGGTGGGTGGGTCTTTGCTTGAACAGCTAATAAATAATCCTTTTTCGTCACAAGGGCACACGGGGTGTGTGTGTGTGTGTGTGTGTGTGTGTGTGTGTGTGTGTGTGTGTGTGTGTGTGTGTGTGTGTGTGTGTGTGTGTGTGTGGTAATGTAAGTGTGCTCCTTTTTATTTTACAAAAGTAAACAATTTTCCTCGTCTCTCGCTGTCTGTCTGTCTGTCTGTCTGTCTCTCTCTCTCACCTGTGGGCATCCAATGCTCGGGCTGTGAGTTCGAATCCTGGCTGGGACCAAATGTTTATGCTGGCTTTTTCATCGTTGCCCCGTCTTTGAAATCACCCGCAGGTGGCGGAAAAGAACGTCAAACCTCCCAAACGCCCAACCACCCACCTTCTCTCTCCTGAAACCAACTGTTTCCAAAGTCCACCATGGAAAAAATATGTCAACTACTGGGCTACCAACTGCTGTCGAAAAACTCGGTACTGTCCACCCTGATGACGGACCACCAAGTTACGTCTTGGGAGGTGACGGGGACGGGGAAGGGGCGGGGTTTTTTTTTTGGGGGGGGGGGTAGGACAATCTGTCGTAGTTCACCGTGTGAGCAGCTATCAGCAAGACGGGAGAGCGTTACAAGCGACCGGGCACTGGCGAAAGAAAACCCCAGGGCAAGTACATCGTGACCAGCAGCGAGCAGTGCTCAGCGGAACATTAGTCAGCAGCATCAGCAACAACAACAGACCACGCAAACTATCCTAACCTGACAAACACCCAAGCGTCGACGGAAACAACATCTTTTCCAAAACCACCGTCATGGCCAGCAGTGTGGAGCCCAGGGGCACAAGCCTTACATCTAGTGTCCGTGACAAAAAGAATGACACAGAACCCGGAGCTGATTTGGAAATTCCAGCCAAACCAGAAACAGGTTACTTTTCATAATTTTGCTTTGGTTCCCCCCCCCCTTCCCCTCCCCCCTTTGTTTTCATCACCGGTTGTTATTGACCGTAACACACTGTCCATGACATGCTGTGAGCACAGTAACGACACGTTGGTTTCTGCACGTGACACTCACTCGAGCAACAGTGATACAGAAATGGTCGTTAACAGCGACGCGTGCATGGACCATGGACCAAGCGAGGTGGCAAAGGACGTTAAATTCCGAAATACCCCCCCCCCTCTCTCTCTAGCTCTCTCTAGCTCTCTCTCTCTCTCAACGGCATGTTCTAAAACTGACTGTTACGTCAAACCATCAACCGTTCTAAAACTGACTGTTACGTCAAAACATCAGCCGTTGTAAAATATAGATTCATTTCATCTCTCTCTCTCTCTCTTCCTCAGACCGGTGGATAGGATTATCTCGATCATCAGCTAATCAGGAAAGTAACAAAGGTAAAGAACCCCCGATCCGTTTCTGTCGGCACTAGGCGCAAAAGGCTGCGCGGTCCTGTCCAAGAGAGAGAGAGAGAGAGATTGCGTTGTCGTTATGTACACTACAGAAAAAAAAAAAACAACTTACATTACACACACACACACGCACACACACACACGCACACGCACACGCACACGCACACGCACACGCACACATACACATACACACACACCAAAAACACAGCACTGGCACACACACGCATCGTGGGCTCGTGTGGTAAAAATCGATAATTAGCTAATCCAGCAAAGACACCCACCCCTAGTTTCTCATTTTGACACGCAAATACCACAAACACATCGTTTGTTTCATTATTTCAGTTATTTATTATGTTTGAAATCGTCTTCGCACGTTCTTGCACCGTCCACGCTCATCCTCGTACCATCTGGACGCACCCATTGCTGCGGGACGCTACTGATCAAAGGTCTATTGTTAGCTACTCGGTTGAGCTTTCTTTTGAAATACATTTCGGCCGTTTTCGTCATCAGTTAATCCAGCTAGCAGCATTTAGGATATTACTTCTGGTGCATCCCACGCATAATCCACTTATTAGTATTATTATTAGTTGAAGACATTACAATCACGTGGCGCGAATCACAGCAATTCAAGTTTTCGAGTTTAGATTTGCATTTATTTTCAAATTTTGTGGGTTGAACATTTCCAAGGGGGGGGGAGGGGGGGGGGGGGTGGAGGGGGGGAGAATCCCCGACGATCGGCCTGAATAAAAGAAAAGAAAACCACCTTTGTCCCGAGTGGGACTCGAACCTGACCTCGCGCATTGGTGACGAGGCCTCTTCACCACTAGACCACCGACCGCCCCAGGACAAAGTATGCTGTGTGTGTTGCAGGGGATTGTACAACCATTATGCACCTCATGTCCTACTCTGCGGATCTTGACGCCCGGCAGAGCAACGGCACCACAGCTCTCATGTTGGCAGTGCAACACGTGAGTACTTATCTTTGCATGTGATGTTGAAAAGTAGTGATTATACAGTCATGTAACCCCCAGAGAGTGTGAGGTGTTCCCACCAGAGTCAGGGTACAATTTTTGCACAGTGGGTGCGACAGTGATCTCTTGTACAGTCTTATCCAATAGTAAACTGACAAGTTTGGTGTTGGCACTATGCGCAAGAAAATTGCGCAAACAGTTAAGGCACTGGCGAGTGAAACTTTCCTATTTTACCCAATCTAGTGGCGTACGACCCAAAAGTGGCGAGCTGGACAAAAATACCGCTGCAGAATTTACCCACTACGCACTGTCTACTCAAATCAAAGACAATTTCAACCCTATCAAACCAAAAACCTGTAAAAGTGATGCACGACCCAAAAGTTCAATTTTGCGACATTCACGGTTTGCACCTGAATCAGTAAAATAAAGCTGAATCGAGTCCAGTCTTCAGTCGTCTGCTATCCGTTGTGAAGGGAAGCGTATTCCTTGTCAGTCTAGATCTGTGATGCACCATAAGTCAAAGCGGGCCAATAAATGGGTATTGTGAACGTAGTAATATCCAGTTTGTTTGGTCCCACTCAACTCTGTATCATCGGGGTTCACTACGCTTACCCTCTGCACTCACCTGAAATCGGCTTGCCCAGACCTGCGCCGAGACAAGTGAAACCTATGAAGGACAATACAAAAATACTCGGTGACAAGGAAAGTGGACAGTTCTGAACAACTTTCTGGTCAACGTGGTACTTCATACTAGGCACAGAAGCGGTGAGTTCTGCTGCATTCACCAGCACAGTACATTTTCAGCCTGTTTCAGAGATTATTGCCTGCATTAGTTGTCCCCCGTGCATACACAGAACCGCAGGATGCGTGCATTTTTCATGGAAACTTTGTGCTCTGCCACTAAAAATGCATGCTTGTTGCGACAAGGTCTCGGCTAGCCGATTTCGGGTCAGTGCAGAGGGTAAGCGTAGTGAAACCAGATGGTACAGAGTTTGGTCCCGCTTAGCTTATTGCACCAGTGAATACGGTCAGTTACACCACCGGAGAGATCAAAGGAAAAGGCCGTTAAAAGCTGATAGTGCGTGTTATTTTAAAAGGTATCTCTACTTTCAGGCGAAGTGTCCAACAGCGGCCGCATTGCTGAAAGAGGGAGCCAGAATAAACGAAGAGGACAACCAGGGGGAAACCGCGCTCATCAAAGTACGTACATATTAGTTTATAACCGCGGCAAGAACATGATACCATTTAGATGTGTGCAAAATATCAACCATTTTGGGGCTGTCGTTGCTAAGATACAGGCCAAACTTACTTACTTACTTAGGCCCCTGGCTCCAAGTGGAGCATAGGCCATCGACAACCCTTCGCCATCGCACTCTGTTCTGGGCTATTCTTGCCACTCCAGTCCAGTTGGTCCCCTGTTTACATAGCTCTGCCTCAGTGTCCCGCCTCCAGCTGTTGCGAGGCGGGCCTCTATTCCTTTTCCCTGCGGGTTCCATGTCAGGGCTTGGCGTGTGGTGCTGGATGCTGGCTTCCTGAGGGTGTGTCCAATCCAGCCCCACTTCCTCCGCAGGATCTGCTTGGCCACTGGTTCCTGCCCCGCTCGCTCCCACAGCTCTTCGTTCCGGATCTTCTCTGGCCATCGGATGTTGAAGATGCGCCTCAGACAGGTGTTGAGAAATGTCTGGATCTTCTGCTGCATCGTGTTCGTTGTCCTCCATGTTTCGCATCCGTAGAGCAGAACTGACTTCACGTTGGAGTTGAAGATGCGAAGTTTGGTTGTTTTGCTGAACGGGCCAATACGTGAGCGAAAACATGCGCCTGCCGTCCGTTTTCACTTTCAAGTGAAGTGGCGTGTTTGTATGAAACAGACTATAGCTGCGGTCAAATGACCGTCCCGGTGCAACGCGCACGTGGACGCTGGCGATATTACAAGTTCACAAAGCTCTAAAATACACTTTGGGAAGACCACTGACTCAGTAGTGGCGCCGCAGCATCTGTGTAAAACACGGTTTTGACACGGTCAGAGTTGCTCATCCTGCCAGATGCCGCTATAATGAAGCAGCTGTACGAATACATACTCAGTGGCTCGTTCCAAAATCCTTTCTTCAGAATTTCGTTGTTTTAGAATGTGTTAACAGTGTGTTGGAAAAATCTCCTTGACTAGTGAGTCTGCTTGTTAGCTGTCTTCACTATAATGTGCCGGTATGGTTTGTGTTGTACCTTGCAGGCAATCAAACGAGGCGACAAGGAGATGCTGAAACTAATTCTGGAAAATGGAGCCAACTACACAGTCGGGAAGTCAGCGGGATTCAACGCGATTCAGCTCGCAGAGGTTCTTGGTTCGCAAGAAATTCGAACAACACTCATCGACTATATCACGAAGTAAGGAGAAAGCTGCCCAAGCCACCATATCAGTTGCCCTAGCAACCATAACTATGATTTGTAGTAGCAACAATATCTGCTGTTCTAGCCACTATGTCGACTGCCTTAGCAACCGTATCAGCTGTTCTTGCAACCATATCAAAAGTCATGGCAACCATATCAGCTGTCATAGCAACTATATAAACTGTCATAGCAACTAAATCAGCTGTTCTATCAATATATCAGCGGTCCAAGCAATATATCAGCTGCCAAGCAACCATTCCAGCTGTCTTAGCGACCGTATCAGCTATTTTGACAGACATTTGGTATGGACAGCTTCCTGCAGGACTTAAAATGAAATTCTGGCAATGCTGTGACGTATAGTTTTTACATTGTCCTCTTTGTCACAGGGTCGCTGCTGAATTTGAGAGAGAGGTCCTTCTCGTATTGAAGCCCACGGCTACTCTAATGGAGCCACTGTTTCCATATCAATGTTACCCAGTTTTGAGAAGCCAAAACAAGTATCATGGTTCGACTATGAACAGCTTAAGCCACTGGGACCAGGTCAGTGTGTGAGGTCTCTCTGTAGCCAGTGGTTTGTGTGTTGAGACTTTCCGGGCTAGGCCTGTTACTTACTAATTGTGTGTGTGTTCACATTTCTATATATATGGTCAATGTTGAAATGAGCGTGTCGTGTAGAATTTGTTTGAAGTTAGCAAATTTGGGGAATGTTTGGATACTCAGTGGTAAAGAGCCCCACCTGGGTGCCCCTGCTAAAGACTGTTGCTCGTGTTGTGTTGTTTATTATGTTTGAAATTAAATAGTTGAGTGAAGATGTGCTGGGGCTTTGCAGTAGACAATTTTGTGCATAAACAAGCATTTGTTTAAGACAGTTTAGAGAGACAGACAGACAGGCAGGCAGGCAGTCAGACAGACAGACAGACACACAGGCAGAGAGGGTCAGTTGCTGATGAGTTACATTTTGATGTGTGCAGGAATGGGGTTCATTCTGTTTATCGGTACCACCAAGGCCAACAACCACGAAGTCACGTGTAAACTGAAAGGTCACCGTGCTGTGACAGCGGTACATTTGAATGGCGTTCCCCAGAGGTGTCTGTCTGCGGTAGGTCTTTGGTTCTGTGCCTTCAATAGCGACTCCGACTGTATACAGAACACAGGAACTATCACGCGTAGAGTATGTGCACGCGCGCGCGCGCACCTTCAGACACACACGCTAGTGCGCGTGTGTGTAAACGAGAAAGTCGAGTATCTCGTTCGGGAACTTTTGTTGAAAAGTGTGAGACCCAACGTGACAAGTTTTTCTCCTTGTGTATGTAGTTGAAGCTGAATGCTGTACACATGCAGTGTAGGCACCTTGACCACACGATGTCATCAAAAGTATGTTGTTGTTGCCCACCAAATTTGAAAAATGAATGCAATTCTAAATCCCGAAACTTAAATAGCTGAGCTGACCCTTCGCACCACGTGATTGTAATGTGTTTATGTCCAGTGTGTGAGAGAATGCGTGTGATTCACGTGAGCGTGTTGGGTTCAGTTCGCGGCGCTTTGAGCCGATTCATGAAATTGGGTAAAGCGCCTATACAATACTCATTATTATTATTTATTGTTGTTGTTGTTGTTTTACATTAATTTTGTGCTTTTCTTTTCTTTCTCTTTTTGGAGGAGGTGGGTGTTGGGGTGGATGGGGCTGAGCCCACAAAGCCCCCCCCCCCCCCCCCCCCCTCTTCAACTGATCCGACCCTGCGGCATAAGAATGTGTTCATGTATATATGAGGTCTCTGCTGTTTCAGTGTTGGTGTACAACTCTGCTCGTTACTATTTTCAGGAGGGCAATTCTGTTATGACCTTCAAACCGGTGAAGGAAGGCAAAAATGAGCTGGTTATCTGCTTCAATACCGACACAACGTCATCGGTAAGGACCACACTTTCACTCTAACTTTCGTCTTCTTCATTACTGAGGGTTCAGAAACATATTCACAAGTACAGCTTCTTCTCCTTCTCCTGCCTTGCCGGCCATGGTAGAGTTTCAGTCCGGTGAGGAGGGCGCAGTTTGCCGTAGTCGGTCACAGTGCGTGTCCATCCCCAGAGCTTGTCGTGGGTGATCCGGTCATGTTAGAACGCTCGATCAGAGCCGTCGTTTAGACTAGGACAGACTCTTTCCAACGTACATGCACAGCTTTAAGCGTAAAAAAAAAGGGGGGGGAGGGTGTGGGGAATTGTTTGTCTGCGAAACTTTTAAATGTCGGAACAACAGAAACGTTCTGCAGTATAATTGTACGTTGAGGGTAGATATGTCTTTGACAGTGTTACTTATCGTTATGCTGCACTTCTGTGTGTATTATTGTATCCCCCTTCTTTCCCCTCCCCTCCCCGCCTCCCTCCCCTCCCCTTTCGTCCGTCTTAAATCTTCCCGGAGGATAGGAAAGGCTAAAAGTCGTTGTAGTTATCATTAGCGTTATAAAATGTATGTAAAATGTTATGCAGTTCCTTTGATTTTCTGTTTCATTTTTTCCAGGCTAAGCTTGTCGTGCGTGCTTACAAAGCTCAACTGTTTCGTCCCGACCTCCAGAGTTGATGACTATTATCACACTTAGTGCAGCAAAGACTGTTGGCCATGAGCAGCTCACCAAGTTCTAGTTTCGAAATTCGGACTGTATTATACGGTTTTACCTCTGTGTGTGTGTGTGTGTGTGTGTGTGTGTGTGTGTGTGTGTGTGATGTAAAAAACAGAAAGTGTTTCTCCGTATTTTACTGTGTTTTTATGTGCCTCAGTGACAGTCACGTGGTTCAGTAATAAAGTTATGAAGGAATGTATCAAGGCTGGTTGTGTGTGTGTGTGTGTGTGTGTGTGTGTGTGTGTGTGTGTGTGTGTGTGTGTTGTGACGCGTAATCTGTTTCAATGTTGTAAAGAAACCCTTCTTCCCCCCCCCCCCTCTCTCTCTCTCTCTCTCTCTCTCTCTCTCCCTTTTCTCTCGTTCAATTATTCCGGTTATTTGCGGTCTGAAAAAGTGACAAAAACTACTTGCAAAAGCACGGTGATTATCATTTGAATGAAATAAATTATGCACAACATTCAAGGTCAGAAGTTTGTGCTTTCACACTGACAAATAAAATACAATAAAAATATAAAAATTTCTTCTTTTCTTCTTCTTAGTTGCTTTCGGATGGTAGGGGGAATAGTTAAGTCAATTTTCACACTCCCACGGACAGGAACAGTTTAAATAATAATGAGTACTGTATAGGCGCTTTACCCATTTTCATGAATCGGCTCAAAGCGCCGCGAACTCAACCCAAAACGCACGCTCACGTGTATCATACGCATTCTCTCACACACTGGACATAACCATATTACAATCACGTGGTGCGAAAGGTCAGCTCAGCTTCTTAAATTTCGGACTTTCGAATTGCATTTATTTTTCAAATTTTGTGGGCTGAACATTTCAAAAGCAGAGGGGGGGGATGGGGAACCGGAGTACCCGGAGAAAACCTCCCGACGACCGGCCCGAATGAACGGTGCCACATACAAGAAGGAAAATTCTTGCCCCGAGTGGGACTCGAACCCTTGACCTCTCGCTTTGGTGACAAGTCTCTTAACCACCAGACCACCGACCGCCCCGAATACTATCATTGTATGCCCACAGATCGTTATGAGCTGTTTTCGTGGTATCTGTCATCACACCACTTGTAGACACCTAGACAGTGACAGCATAATTATGTAACGCTGGCGCTCGATTCCCGGCTGCGGCCAAATATTTCTGCTGGCCTTTTTCTCGTTGCCGCGTCTTTGATATCACCCTTTGTGGTGGAAAAGGACGTTAAACTCCCAAACACCCACCCACTCCCTGTAATGCTGGCACTGAGCCAACAGAAGCGTAGACGTTGACGCGACGACTAGCACACTATGCACTCCAGTAGTGTACCAAGAGAAGTTGAATGTTCGACCGCTCGCGCAAAGTGTAAATAACATTGTATCGCTATACTAGTCATCAAGACAAAGTATTTCGAGCGTACAGGCGCACTCGCGAGAGAAACTGTTAAACAAACAAATTAAAAAAGAAAAGAAAAAAAAAACGACTTAGCAAATATGGAATTATCCCGTTTAATGGAAAAAGAAATGTTTGTTTTTTTATTGTACAATCAAAGGAGAGCTATTTCTGCTGAGGCGACCCACATCTTGTGGTGGTTACGCTCATGCTAATCCCTGTGACTAAGCCTAGACACCATTTCTCGAAGGAGAGGCTCGGAGATGTTTTACAGGTTAGTACTGTCGAATAACTTCCGGGGGAAGTATTCCTCAAAATTTTTGGCCTTTTCAAAATTTGTGTGCAGTGTACAAAATGGCAATCTGGGACATAAATTTTGTTGGCTTTGTAAATAAATTTTACGTGTGGACTATATGTATTCATGAGCGGCTGACAAAAGAGACCGCTAGCAGACGACAGAAGAAATGAGAGCTCAGATACCACCACTGGACACAAAAGAAAAGAAAAAGAAAAGAAGGAATATTATTTTGAATTTGTTTACTTCTACACATGAGTCGGCTTTGGGTGCTGCGTTATGTTTAACAGAAATATTATAGCGTTTTCTTTGATATCCGTATCTGTGACGTGTAGGGCTAAGGTCATTGTCAGGGCTAGTAACTGTGTCAGGCAATTTGGAGAAGAGTGGCCTCCCATGATTGTACAGACGTCTGCAGCAGCAATGCACAAGATCAGTGTTTAACATGATTATACCTGGGGGCGCGTTTCTCACGCAATTGCGCTCGCGGGCGCTGCGGAGGTCGCTCTGAGGTCGCTCTGCCTCGTTGGGAAACGGCCAATTAGAACAAGGCGCTTTCAAAATGGCGGCGGAATCACCGAACACGGTTGTTGGCAAGGTTGAAAAGGAAGAAGAAGACTCTAGTGCTCGCAGCTATCAGTCATCTTTTGAGCGCAGAAGACGACGTTTCTGAGGAGGAGCAATAATTACTGGCTTGGAGCATGATATACCGCTAGTATGCATGTTCTGCTCGATGCAAACGGAGACGTAAGACACCCTTACGTACTCACTTTGACCACTCCTTCGTGTCCCCCAGGGAGGCGTGCTCTCCCCCCACACTGTTCCTGTTGTACAATCAACGACATCGACGAACAGCATCACAAAGCACGTCTCCAACAGTCTCCATGCAGATGACCTGGCGGTTTGGACAGCCTCCGAACACACCAGCAACGGCCTCCTATAGGCTTCCAGGAAGTCGTCAACAAACATCTCCTCGTGGACAGAAGACTGGGGCCTTGAGCTAAACACCTCCAAGACCAACGCAACACTCTTCTCCCTTTCCACCACCAATGATCAAGTCAACCTGAAGCTCGAGGGACAGGTCCTGCCACAGACAAACACACCAACATTCCTTGGCGTCAAGCTGGACACCCGTCTCTGGAAGCCACAGATTGAAGAGATGGAGAGAAGAGGCATCCGCAAGCTCGCCCTGTTGAAGAAGCTGGCCGGGACAACTTGGGGAGCGGACTGCAGGCTTCTCACCAGGGTCTACACGGGAGCCGTCAGACCCACCATGGAGTACGCTTCGACCTCATGGGGCACAGCGTCTAAGACCAACAAAAGCAGGCTTGACAGAGTCCAAAACATGGGACTTCGCCTCATCCTGGGAGCCATGAGGTCGACGCCTATCCATGAAATGACGAAGACCGCCAACGTCGAACCCCTTGGGAGAAGACGCGACCTGAAGGTTTTGATCCAGGGCGAGAAGATTCGCAGACTACCATCACATCCCCTCCACCAGAGACTACAGCAGCCCACCAAGAACCGGCTCAAACGTCAGAGTCTCAACCACCAGTACAAGGCGCTCAGAGTCCAGTACGACGACGTTCTGGAAGCAAAAGACGAGACCTGCACTCACCTCACTCTGACTGACTGGAGACTCGATCGAGAGATGGAGGCCACCATCAGCCTCAGAGTCCCTGGTATCACCACCAAAGACCAGCAACCAGCCGCTCTCAAGACCCTCACTCTGGCCATGATAGAAGACTCCTATCCAGCCAGCTCCTGGACCCATGTCTACACAGATGGATCAGCGGAAGAAGCCACTCACAATGGAGGCAGTGGCGTCTATGTCAGGTTCCCTGATGGAGAGCAAACCAGCATTGCAGTTCCCGGAGGAAAGCTCTGTTTCACTTCAGAGCTGAAGTCCTGGCCATCACCACAGCGCTGACTTTCTTTCCTCCAGTATAAAGCCCCTTGGCAACATCTCCATCTTCACTGACTCCATGTCCACGCTCCAGGCCCTCGACTCCCCTGATCCAGGCCCCCTCATACAGTCCCTCCAGGCCTCCCTCTCCTCCCTGACCCAAAAAGCCCCACAACCCTCCAGTGGGTGCCTGCTCACGTAGGTCTCTCAGGCAACGAGCGAGCGGACCACCTTGCAAAGGAAGGAAGCCAGCTCCCCCAGCCAACAATCCCTGCCACGTATGAAGAAGCCAAGACACTCATACGCAGCAGATTCCACAGAGACTGGGTCTCCCTGAATGACGGATACCGGGCAGACCAAGATCCTATTAGGACGCTGGAGAGGAGACACCAGACCACCATCAACCGCCTGCGCACAGGCCACTGTGGCCTCCGAGCCCACCTCAAGAGGATAGGAGTGGCAGACACAGCCCTGTGTCAGTGCGGCCTGGCCGACCAGACCCCATCCCACGTTCTCCAGGACTGCCCCCTACACGAGGAGATGCGGCAACATTTCTGGCCGGAGAGGGGGGGACCTCAATACAAGCTCTGGGGGGAACGTCGGGCCGACCTCCACCGGACGTCCAAAGTTTGTGGCAGGATTCCCTCGGGATGTCGATTGTAAGCTGCGTAGCTGTCGAACGCTGAAGAAGAAAAAGAGAAGAAGAGACCACTCCGTCCCCAACAAACACCGCACAAACATATCCCTCGAATGACTGGCGACCACGGCGCGGTTGCAGAATTAGCTCTAAATTATTTTCGTATACTATATCTGCACAATTACAGTTGGGACAGAAGGTCTCCATCCACACCGCAAATTTCATTTTAAGCCATTTCTTAGTTCCACTTCAACGAGGCCTTCGGTGGGCGCCGCCATCTTTGTTTACATAGAAACTGACCACGTGACCTTTTGTTCGTGGCGAACTTGCTTCAGACTGCGCGCGCGAGCGCCTTTTTCGCACGCCGCGGGCAAGTTGCGTGCAAACGGTTTCATAGCAAAGCGCCCCGGAACGTTTCGGAACGCTCGTCTTAAGAGACGCGGCCCAGATCAAGCCTCTTGAGCTTGCTTACCCCCCCCCCCCCCCCGCGCGCACACACACACACACACACTGTCACACACACGGACACACACCGGCAGCGCCACCGCTCGGCCGCCCATGCCCAGCCCCAACCCCCCCCCCCCCCCCCGCACCTCCCCCCTTCCCCCCCCCTCCCGTCCGCCTTTATTCAGCTTTGTTTTTGTTTGTTTGTTGTTGTTTCTTTTGGAGGGAGGGAGGGGCAACCAGAAAGCGGGTTAACTTCCGCACACAGCAACGGCTGTAACCTGTATGGAAGGGCCGGGTTAACGTAACTTAGTATAAATACACTGTACACAGGCGCAGTTCTCTCCCTTGTAGCGTCCATTGCATTTCACGCCTGGTTCCCTTTGATTAGTACTTCGGGCTGCTGTATACTCACACCAGTGTCAAACACTTGGCTTTGTCATAACAACTTTTGAATCCATGCAGCACTGACACACACACACACACACACACACACACACACACACACACACACACACACACACAATGTCCCCGTTCATGTGTTTGTAAGTCGTTTTCTGGTTTCTGGTTTGAACAGGCCGAAATTCAGGAAAGAGTAGCAACAACTTCCCCCTTCCCTTTCAACCTACCCCCCCCCCCCCCCACACACACACACACACCCCGCGGTGATTTAGTTTTATCACGACGCCATTTTTACCGTTTGGCTGGCGACCCAACTTGCACCCGGATACGCAAGTATTCACCTTCTGTGTATAAAGCACGAACACAAGCTCGTCTTGACCTCAATTTACCGTCTATGCATGTTTGTGTTTTGCCACATGAGTTTAGTTCGGGGAGAGAAGTGTCTTAACTGAGCTGAATTATTGTGCTTCACTGAGCTGGCAAAGTGATTTCATTTTATGCAAGAGGTGTGATCAGCTGTCCAGCCTGATATTCGGTAAGTGTGTTGCTGCTACATCAAGTCTGTGCATTATGCCGATGTGTAGCTGCAAACATAGATAGCTAGTAGTTGTCCAGTCAAGTCTACAGTGTTTTCTAGGTCAGTTGTGGAATGTGCATGGACGGAGGCACAATCGACAGTTTCTTCAGTGAATAGTGTAATATTGTACGCATTAGTGAAGGCAGCAGAGTTGGTGGTGGTGGTGGTGGTGGTGGTGGTGGTAAATCGTGTCATTATTACTCTCGGGCCGGAGGTTTGGGGAGCACATGTCTCAGTGGGTCACGAGCATGGCGACTGAGAACCCTGGTACACGGAAACACAGAACGTTTACACGGCACGGGGGAGAACTCTTCTCCTCGCGTGTAGCCCCGGTGGCTTAGTCTCGAGTCATTAACGCAGGTTTGTGTAATCATATTATTTCCAGCGTGTATCCCAGTGAATCAGTGTGTAGCCTCTGTGTGTGTGTGTGTGTGTGTGTGTGTGTGTGTGTGTGTGTGTGTGTGTGTGCACGGTGTGTGTGTGTGTGTGTGTGTGAGAGAGAGAGAGAGAGAGAGAGAGAGAGAGAGAGGCTTTTGTTCTTGTTGGTTGCGGTAGTGAGTACTTATTTCCAATCAATGTTTTTATGTTTCTTTCTTCATTCTTTCTCCACGAACAAGGGAACTGGGCGTTCCTACACAGCTGGCGGTAATCCACAGTTCCACACCCAGGACCTCGTCAACAAGCTTGAAGTGAGCTGCAGCAATGAGAACGTCACAGTCCCTTGTAAAAGCACTGGCTGCTGTCCTTCTACTGTGCTGCCTTCAAGGGGCACGAGCCAAGCGTGTCATGTTTATGCCAATGCCCATCACAAGCCACGCTGTCCTGCATGCTAACGTAGCACGTGCTTTGAAGGATCTGGGTCATGAGGTCTGGCTAGTTCTGGGGTCACCCGTTTTGTCCAAAGGTGGTTTCAACAAAGAGGGGATAAATGTGATTGAGTTTCAAGTCATGAACTTTGACGACGAAGTAGTTTATCCAGGTGTTCTAGAACCGCTGTACGCAGGCAAAAAACCAGACTTCGGTTTCCTTGCCCAACTCAATTTCCGAATGTACGATCCGGTTCTGCCGAATAAGACGCTGTTCAGTGAAATGAAAGCTGCGAAGCCTGACCTGTTCGTAGTTGACGATGACCCCGGCGGAGCCAGAATGTTTTCTGTGTTCGCCTACAAGATGGGCGTTCCTTTTGCTTGTATCGATTTCACCTTTGAACCTTTCGCAAGGAGAGTGCCGTTTTCACCTGCCGTCACACCCAGCTATTTGATCCCCATTGAGCAGCACATGACATTCACCGAGAGACTCGAGAACACAGTGTTCTACTTGTTCGGTCTTCTTGACAATCCGTTGTGTTATTCAGATGCCGTGGCCCGTTACGCCCCAGAGATGCCCTACATTTCGTTGGACACTCTTATTGCACGTGCTGAGATCTGGCTGCTGCAGATCGACCACATCCTCGACTATCCCAAGCCCACCCTGCCCAACGTCAAGCTGATCGGCGGTATAGCTGCTTCTCCAGCCAAACCTTTGCCATCTCGCTTCCAATCCTTCATGGACAGGGCGAAGGATGGAGTCCTTATCGTCTCGTTTGGTTCCCTTTTGGAAGGTATGCCTGACGACTTCGGCGAGCGTCTGTTCATGGCTGCTTTCCAACAGTTGAAGAAGATTCGCGTAGTTATCAAGTCCAATCTGACTTCACCGGACCCAGAGAAGATCCTGACGTCATCATGGATCCCACAGAACGACCTGCTGGCTCACCCCAACACCAAAGTGTTCCTGACTCACTGTGGTATGAGCGGACAGTACCAGGCCCTGTACCACGCCGTGCCCATGGTGGGGCTGCCTCTCTTCTACGACCAGTTCTACAACGCACAGCGCATAAAGGCCAAGGGCTTCGGCAAGGTGGTTAATTTCCAAGGTCTGACTGTCTCCCAGCTGGTGGTCGTCATCGACGAGGTGGCTAGCGACCCGCGCTACAAGCAGACCATCACGCGTGCCTCCACGCTGTTCAGGGAGCAGTTCGGCGTGCCGGCTGAGAGAGCGGCGTACTGGCTGGATCACGTGATGAAATATGGCGGCAGCTACATGCGGTCAGCGGGACAGGAGATTCCTCTGTACCAGTATCTGCTGCTGGATGTCATGGCGGTGATCGGAGGGGTTGTGGTGTTCTGTAGCTTTCTCTCGTTCGTTTTGATCCGTTGTATGATTAGACTAGGCTCCAGGAAGAAGCCAAAACTCGACTAATTCAAATAGGACTTTTTTTTCCCTACCATACGTACAGACAGCGGGATTATTATCATAAAACTTTTTCAGCTCCCGACAGATTTTCACTTTTGTACACGGTATTGTATATCAATTTGTATAAAACAGTGTATCTTGACGAGAAAAGAACATAAACAACAACAGTCGGAAACTGGTTGTTCGAACCGACAGTTGGTTTTTTATCCACAGTGTCAGAACAACTGTCGGTGTTGGCATTGTGAATAAAAACTAAACTGTGCTTTTCTTCTGGTGGCAAAAGTAAAGGAAGCAAGATATCTACGCAAGCTGAGTTTTGTCGACAGTACTCTCTAGAAACCGGGAGCTGAACGGAAATAATTCACTATGTCCACGTTCACATACACGCACGCACGCACACACACACACACACACACACAGAGATGAAAGAACACCGGCAAACGCACGGGCCGTCAAAATGCCTACAGTGAAGTCCGGCTGTAGTGATAGACCCATGTAGTGATAGTCCGGCTGTAGTAATAGAATTTCTTGGTCCCGGTCCCAGTTGTTCATGTTCTTTGTTAACTTAGTCCGGTTGTAGTGATATCTTTCTGGCCGGATATAGTGATAGTCCGCTTGTAGTGATACTATTTTCAAGTCCCGGGGAAGCTAAAGTCCTGCTATAGTGATAATGTTCGAGAGTAATCTCCCTTTACCAAAATGGCGAGCAAACGCCAGCAACGCAATGTGCTTAGCCCTTGGGACCAAATTTTTTTATCACTACATCCGGACTATTACTACATCCGGATGTCCGGTTATAGTGATATTTTTGTAGGTTTTATCACTACATCCGGACGTCCGGTTATAGTGATATTTTTTATAGGTTTTATCACTACATCCGGCCAATCGCTTGTAGTTGTAGTGATATCTTCAAAGCTGATTAAAGACTAAATTTCATTCCTAAAAAATCTGACGATTTTTCATTTAACCCGTATTTCTAAGTGGCCCTTCTCTCTCTCTCTCTCTCTCTAAAACACGCACACACACACACACACACACACACACACACACACACACACACACACACACACCGGCTGTTGAACTGCTAGGACGGGGGTAGGTTAACACAGGACATTTGCAAGCCTGACAAAGACGACAGAAGAAACGTCACAAAACGAAATCAATAGTGGTTCCAAAATCACCTTATTACTGCCTTGAGGCTAGTTTACCAAATGTGCCGCCGCATGTGGCAATAAAAGCTTTGAAGATATCACTACAACTACAAGCGATTGGCCGGATGTAGTGATAAAACCTACAAAAATATCACTATAACCGGACGTCCGGATGTAGTGATAAAACCTACAAAAATATCACTATAACCGGACGTCCGGATGTAGTGATAAAACCTACAAAAATATCACTATAACCGGATATCCGGATGTAGTAATAGTCCGGATGTAGTGATAAAAAAATTTGGTCCCGAGGGCTATCACTACATCCGGACTTCACTGTATAATTATCTTCCCTTTTAGCCTCAAGCATCACAGTCGCCCCTAAAATACAAAAACCAAGAAAATCACGGCTTTTCATGACAACAAAAATGACTACAAACTACCACACTCGCCGGCCAGGGTTCTTCAAATGCACAGGACACCACGGTCACTTTGTGCCCTTACGCCTGTATAGGGCCTCCCTGTATTTTGCTCGGGGAGCCGGGGTGGTCGAATGGTAGAGCGTTAGACTTCTAATGCTCGGGTCGTGAGTTCGATCCCGGCTGGGGCCAAATATTTGTGCTGGCTTTTCATCGTTGCCCCGTCTTTGATATCACCCTATGTGGTGGAAAAGGACGTTAAACCCCCAAACATCCACCCACTCCCTGTAATGCTGGCACTGAGCTAACAGAAGCGTAGACGATGGACACGCCATTTTTTCCGGTTTTGTGCACCTTAATCGGAGCCCGAACGACTAAAACTGTGTCTCGTGAAAGTTCAACCTGTTGTGTATTCCCTTATTACTTTCATCCAGAATCACTTTTGATCAATCAACACTTGACTTGTTACTAATGGCGACGTCATAAAACAAAGCCCCAAAACTGTTTTCACTCGCGTTTTCAAGACTGTCTTCGCTTTGTGCATGTCACACACACAAACAGTTTCTGCAGTTTTGAGCGCGTGTGTGTTGAGGTGGGCCGTCTCTACAGCCTTGGGACTGAGACGAGCCATCGCGTGTCTTTTGCTTTACAACACAGTACGCGGGTTACTCCCGACGGAGGTGGATTTCTCGGCTTCGTTCCCATACTGTACAGTGCTAATGATGCTCAGCTGAGTGGGTACACTTTCTTTTTGCACTTTTAATGTTTGAATCTGCCTGTACTACATGTACTTATTGTTTGCTGCGTGTGATGTCATGATTATCGCATGGATTGTATATATCTATCCGTCAAATGTCAGGTAACCATGTTGTGCATATTTCATTCAAATAATGACCACTGTGCTTTTGCATGTAGTTTTGTCACTTTTTCAGAACGCAGATAACCAGAATTCAAAGAGAGAGAGAGAGAGAGAGAGAGAGAGAGAGAATTTTGAAACAGATTACACGTCACACACCACATGCGCACACACAAATAATATACAGTCGAATCCGCTTAAAAGAACCTCGTAGGGACATGCATTACTGTGTCCTTATAAGCGAGGTCCCTTGTAAGCGAGAAATCGGTTATAAGGTCGTATATGGAAGTGTGTGTTCTTATAACCGAATAAAGAAAATAGCAAGGAGAAGATGGCAGGTCAATGACATTTCTCTTATTTCTCTTCCCTCTTTTTTTCCTTTCAACCTCTTTCCTCTAGCTAAACACACATTATAAAACTTATTTGCAGAATATTGGTGTTATTTCCCCGAAAGGGGACAAAAAGTAATAATACAAATAAAAAATAAAAATTATTTAATAATAAGTTTGGACAGAGACAAAAAATATCTGGTTTATGATTATATCCTCTGTCAGAAATGATATAGTCAGAGTTGTATTTCTTGAGAGACAGACAGACAGACAGACAGAGTATTCTTCCAAACTGTCTTTTGGACTTTAATGAGACAAACATGAAAGTAATACGCAAATTAAACAGACGTGTATGATTTTCAAGCGTCACAGAAAGCTTTAGAGAGGGCAGGGAGCAGGGGAAGCGGTGGAGTATAGGAAAGAAAAGTCGGTATGTACATAGAGTTTTCACAATGAGGTGCCCCCGATTACGGAAAATACACCACACGAGTTTGTTGATTTCGACCGTAAAACTGCGAGTTTTAACGAGCAGTTTTACGGTCGAAATCAACAAACGAGTGTGGTGTATTTTACGTAATCGGGGGCACCGAATTGGGAAAATTATTTATACCACGTCCCTACCTGCATTTCAAGTCTTTGATTTGAAAGCTGACATCGGCAATCCAAATGCTTCACGCGACATCACTGACTGAGGTGCTTTACCTCGCTTACCTGGCTTTGTCCAAAGGCTTTGAGAAGTCAGCTGGTCCGTTTCGAAGCCTCCGTCTTAGTAGAGAACTGGAACTAGGCTTACGCTTGTCACAGACACGACCGCTTGTTGATAAAACGCAGCAAAAGATCAACAATTCCACGTCAAGCGACTGGCAAAGCTCCTTCGTCCCCATTTCCGTACGAAGTCGAACTACGTCATGTCGTGACGTAAATTATTCTTTAGTCCCTTTTCGCGTCATATTGTGACGCAAATCCTTTCACCAGAACACACTGCTGGAACACTGCTAGGGGTAATACCTGTTCACTCTTTAAGGCGATGTCACACTGAAAACAAGTTTCCCTGCTACGGTCAAGACATTCCTACCTTACTAGACACCCTTTTCTTGTATGTAGAACTTCAATGCGTATGAAATACCTCTGGATGGGGTTTCTGGGTAAAGTCGATGTCTCGTTTCCTTAAAAATACATGTTGACTGAGCGGATACGGGAAGGTGTCACTTGACACTCCGCATGGCGGCTTTCATTGGTTGAAACACAAAACATGTTTTCGGATTTTAGGGCAGGCTCTAAAACTGAAAACACGATCGAAACAGTGTTTTGAAAACATTGTTGTGAAGTATGTCACACGACAAAACACACTGTTTCGCAGCGAAACATCTGAAAACAATGTTTTCAAGTGTTTTTGCCCTCTCGTGTGACATGGCCTTTAGGTACAGCCATAAAATTCACGCGTGGTTGTCATGGGTACAATCTTTATACCACATGTGGTGAAATATGGATTTTATACCATGACTTGTAATAGTGGTAGAGTGGTATAATTCCGTTTATCTACACAAAAATTTAGTTCACATGCTGTCAAACCTGTTCATCTACACAAAACTTTAAATAACGTGCGGTCAAATTCTGACAAACTGACTAAACAAATATTTCAAATCGGCTTTTTATTTGGCACTATCAATCATAAAGGAAACACAAATATTTTACATTTGCGCTGATAGTTCCATAAAAGACCGTCAGCCAAAACAAAACATCCGAAAAAAAAAACAAAAAACAAAAAAAAACCCGCTTTTCATGCAAAATTTTCATGCAAAAAAGTGAGAGAAAAAAAACTGAGGGCGAACACGTTCTTTTGCTAAAGAAAAAATAATAATGGTTTTTTTCGGCTGTTTCTATTCACTCAGATTCAGCAGGTAACAACTAAAATCATAAACCAAATATTCTTATTAATCAATCCTAAATCTTGGAAGCTTTTAAAAGTGAATTGACATAAAGAAAAAAAAAAAAAAGACATGGGCTCATGCTAGAGCACCATGCTTCCCACCTAATGCCAATCTGTTTTGGTTTACTTTACTTGTTGGAGTTCAAATGCAGAATGCCATGAACAGCACTTCACTTCACTCAAAATGACCGCAAAGGTTTCGCAAATACACCCTGTCCTGGCTGATCTCAACTCCAGGAATTGAGAACAGTGGCATGTGCGGTATCCATTCTCTAGTGGTGGCACTCACAGCTTTATACACAACAATGGTAGTTGGAAGCAATGTTGCTGCTGCATAGATTTCTGCGTCTGAGCGAGAGAGCTTTTCTCTTCCTTTCTGACATGTTTCTTGCAAGTGATGTACACAAACCGAAAACGAAACCGTTCCCTTTCCCCCAAAAGAAAGCCCACTTCCTGGAAACGATAACTTCCACTTTCGACTTCTACACCTGTTTATAAGAACCTGAGTTAGGCCTAGTTACCTTTAGCCGAGCAAAAGTTTTTTTATATGCGAGGGAAGGTCGTGTGGGGAGCAAGCAAGTGTGGTTCCTATAGGCGAAGGTTTTTATAGCTGAGGTTCTGATATGCGAGTTTTTATAAGTAATCACAAAGAACAACTTTGGCAGGGACATTTTTTGGGGAGTCCTTATAAGAGAAGTCCTACTAAGCGACGTCCTGTTAAGCGGATTCGACTGTATATAGCCTTGTGATACATTTCTTTGTAACTTTATTACGGAACCACGTGACTCTGTCTCTGAGGGACATATAAATACAGAAAAATGCGGAGAAACTCTTATCTTTGTTTTACACCTCTCATACACACACACACACACACACTGGTACACAAATCCCCCCCCCCCCCCCCACACACACAGGTAAAGCCGTATGATACAGTCCGAAACTCGAAACTAGAACTTGAACTGCTCATCGTCAACAGTCTTTGCTGCACTAAGTGTGATAATAGTCATCAACACTGGAGGTCGGGATATAAAAGTTGAGCTTTGTAAGCACGCACGACAAGCTTGGCCTGGAAAAAAAGAAAACAGAAGAAATTCAAAGGAACTGCATAAAATTTACTAATGCTAATAAAAACTACGACGACTTTTATCCTTTCCTATCCTTTGGGAAGATCTAAGCGCCTTACAAACGGACGAAAGGGGAGGGGAGGGAGTAGGGGGGGGGGAATCAAAAATACACACAGGAGTGCAGCAGAACTGATAAGTGAACAATTTCAATCACTGTCAAATGCATATCTACCCTCAACATACAAACACAACTATACTGCCATATTACACACACAGACTATATTATAAAGCAGAAACACAGTAGTTCGTCTGCTCGCGTGATAACTTGTAAAATTTGTGTTGTGCTTTACGTCTGCTAGGTTCAGTCTCGTGTGCTCGACTCGTCTCCTTGGCGGCGTTTTGTGGCGATGTTGGTGCCTATATGTCTTGTTTGGTGTATTGTTTCGCTGTTCTTCACGTTGTCTTTCCAAATGCAGTCAACGTCACCTCATTTTTCATCCATCTTCAGCGGTTTTAGCAGAAGGCCAGAAATCTCCATTTCAAGGTCCCTGACCGATGACGTAACTGGAGTGTGTTTTTGTGAACTCATAAACCACTGAGTGGGTTATGGAAAGCCGTACCTCACACTTTCGCTCTCTGTTTCCTTACTATTTTCAGACGTAAAGCACTCATAGTTAACTCACTGAAAGTTTGCACTGGCGAGTGGTGTAATTATATATATATATATATATATATATATATATATATATATATATATATATATATGGAGAGAGAGAGAGAGAGAGGGAGGGGCGAACACACACACACAACTGAGTAAGCTCTAGTCCTAGCCCAGAAAGTCTCAACACACAAACCACTCCCTACAGAGAGACCTCACACACTGATCTGGTTCCAGTGGTTCCCGCACCTCATAGTTCAAGTGAGAAACGTTCCGTGCCCTTTCGCAAACAGGGTAACACAGGTGTAGAAACAGTGGGTCCATCAGCCTAGCCGCGGTCTTTAAAACGCCACCTATCTTCTTCTCAAATTCAGCAGCGACCCTGTGACAAAGAGGACAATGTAAAAACTATACGTCACAGCATTGCCAGAATTTCATTTTAAGTCCTGCAGGAAGCTGTCCATACCAAATGTCTGTCAAAATTGCTGATATGGTCGCTAGGACAGCTGGAATGGTTGCTTGGCAGCTGATAAATTGCTAGGACCGCTGATATATTGTTAGAACCGCTGATATAGTTGCTAGGACAGGTGATCTACAGTTGCTAGACAGGTGATATGGTTGCTATGACAGGTGATATAGTTGCTAGACAGCTGATGTGGTTGCTAGGATAGGTGATCTATAGTTGCTAGACAGCTGATATGGTTGCTATGACAGTTGATATGGTTGCAAGAACAGCTGATATGGTTGCTAAGGCAATCGACATCGTGCCTAGAACAGCAGATATTGTTGCTCGTAGAAATCATAGTTGTGGTTGCTAGGACAACTGATATGGTTGCTTGGGCAGCTTTTACTGTAGACATCTCCTTACCTCGTGATATGGGAGATGAGTATTTCTCTAATTTCTTCCAAGCCAAGAACCTCTGCGAGCTGAATCGCGTTGTATCCCGCTGACGTCCTGACCGAGTAGTTGGCTCCATTTTCCTGAAGAAGTCTCAGCATCTGCTCGTGGCCACGCTTGACTGCCTGCAAGGTACAATACAAACCATACCTGCACATCAGCAAAGACAGCTAACAAGCAGACCCACTAGTCAAGAAGACTTTTCCGACACACTGGTAACGCATTCTAAAACGACGAAGACGACGAAATTCTTCTGAAAGGGACAAGCCACTGAGTATGTATTTGTATGCCTGCTTCATCAACACAAAAACAGGGCAAGCTCCTTGTGAAGGTGGTCCAATAGGTAGCGCGTCGGACTTAGCTGCTGCGCTACTGAACGGTCGTCACCGCTATCACGGCGGAGCGTGGGTTCGAGCCCAGGTCGAGTTTGCGGTATGTCATACCGGTTTTCCCTGGCTACCGGTGTAGCATCCGGTCCGGTCCCCCCTCTGAAGTAGTCCCCCGGGGGACCAATTCGTGGCAAAAACTGCTCTATAATGGTCCCCCCCTTAGACATCCAGCCTCGTTTTCGACTGGTCCCCCTGGGCGATTTTGGTCCCCCCTCGCATCCAAAATAGGCCCCCTCTCGAACTGGTCCCCCTCTTTTCTAACCAATGTAGAGCTATGTCAGTATTTATTTTTAACTTTATTGTTACAAAACTTTATTGTCCCCAAAAGCACAGGGCCATAGGAACATTTTTTTCCTTTTTTTTCCGATTTATGTGCTTGTTGTTATTTTTGTGTGTGTGAGATATATTTGTTTGGTTGTGTTCTTGTTTCTTTCAGTTTTTTTTTTTTTTTTTGCATTGGTTCTTTTTTGCTGTCCACATTTCCTGTCAATTTTTTTAAACTGGAAATAGCATTTAGAGAATAACATCAAAGACCAAGTATCTAATATTTTCTATACAACGCCATAGAAAAAATATTTCTTCAAAATTAAGTAAGTGTCCATGACATGAAAACTAGTTGCCACCTTTGGCTTTCAGCGTACTTCAAGTAGACAGTCAAGACTGAGTACCAGTGTCTCAAATCATGACCCTTGAAACAACAAAAACAGCAGAAGACTAACAGTTCTCAGGCTGGTCTAAGGAGTGACACAAAAAACAGGAGCAAAGTGATGTCCAAGATTCATTATATAAATTACTCTGTCTGTTTTCAATGGGGCCGATTGCCAAACTGGCCCGTATTTCAGCCACCTAGGTTGTCGGCCTGGAGCCTCTCTTGTGAACACATACACGGGCGTGTCCAAGAGGGTGGCTGCAGCAAATATCTCAACCTCGGTGGCCCAAGTACGGAATGAATTGTCGTGTACTTATAATTATAGGCATGTTTGACACGAGTCACGTGACGTGTCAAGAAGCGTGGCGACCGTTTTCTCATCCCACAAAAAAAAGAAAAGAAAAGAGAAAACAAATCTAAACTTTTAAAAGTGATTTAACTTCGTAGATTTGCCGTTCTATGTAGCCTATACTTTTGTTTTTTAGTGGCGACCGTTTTCTCATCCCACAAAAAAAAGAGAAAATAAAAAAACAAAAGTATAGGCTACATAGAACGGCAAATCTACGAAGTTAAATCACTTTAAAAGTTTAGATTTGACACTGTAACCTTGACCCAGTTCAAGATCATCTTGAATAACATCTCTGTACAAAAATGAAAATAATTATACATATAACGAAAGAGGTGTGTGTGTGTGTGTGTGTGTGTGTGTGTGTGTGTGTGTGTGTGTGTGTGTGCGCGTGTGTGTTTGCGTGCGTGCGTGCGTGAGTGAGTGTGCACGCGTGCGTGCGTGCGTGCATAATGTGTGTGTGTGTGTGTGTGTGTTTGAGAGATGGGGGGAGGAGAGAAAGTGTGGGGGGCGAGAGAGAGAGAGAGAGAGAGAGAGAGAGATCCAGAGTCACGTTTTCTACTGAGTTGACACACACTATAACAATAAAGTTAAAAAAAAATACTGACATAGCTCTACATTGGTTAGAAAAGAGGGGGACCAGTTCGAGAGGGGGCCTATTTTGGATGCGAGGGGGGACCAAAATCGCCCAGGGGGACCAGTCGAAAACGAGGCTGGATGTCTAAGGGGGGACCATTATAGAGCAGTTTTTGCCACGAATTGGTCCCCCGGGGGACTGCTTCAGAGGGGGGACCGGACCGGATCCTACACCGGGCTGCTTATCGATGGTTTCTCTCCAGGTTATCCGGCTTTCCTTCCCCAGCAAAATTGAAAACTAAACAGGGATACGCATTGGGTGGCGCTGCACTGCGGCGATGCGCTTCCCTCGGAGGAAGCAGCCCGAATTTCCCGAAGGGGATAATAAAGTAATTTAAAACAAGAGCTCACGTGACATGGTAAGGACACTTAGGCGGTGCTTCTTATCGTAAGCTGACAAACAAACTGATGTGTACGTACTTTGATGAGAGCCGTCTCTCCGTGGATGTCCACGTCATTCACTTTGACTCCCGCTTCCAGCAGCATGGCCGCTACTCGACACTCCGCCTGAAAATGGAGATACAGTTTCAAATAACATGCATTATCAGCCTTTGGCGGCCTTTTCCTTTGATCTCTCAAGTGCTGTAACTGTCAATATTCGCTGGTGGAGTAAGCAATGAGGGACCAAACAAACTGGAGACTACTACGCTCACAATGCTAATTTTTGTTCTTTTTGTCCCGCTTTGAACTATGGCGCATCAGAGATCTTTTCGGGAGTTGGGCATCACGTGAAATAGTAACCTAGGAACGTTTCACACAACGGGCTCTTTAATACTACTACTATTACTACTACCAATATTGATAATGGATACTTGTAATAAAGCGCTTATTTTTAGTCAGCTCGAGGCGCGCACAAGCCTAAAAGGACTTAAAGGAGCTAAAAACTACAACTACTAAAAGAACTAAAACTGGTCAAAAGAGCTAAAAGAAATAAAACCAGGAACTAAAGAAAATCAACACACACACACACACACACACACACACACACACACACACACACACACTGAATAGCTTTCTGGATATCTCGTGACTGACTCCTGAACAATGCTTTGCCTTGCTGGCTACTTCATCGCTCACAGTGGCCAAAACAAAAATGTCTACAGAAAATTTCGTGATGCCGCTAAAAAGTCAACCAATCGTGGTACAAATGAAATCAATCCAAACTCCAAGGCGGCTCCACTGCTTCATTTTCATACAAGAAATACTTCAAATCAGTCGCCTTAGATTCACCTGCAAACCGTGAATGTCGCAAAATTGAATTTTGGGGGCGTGTATCACAAGATTGGGTAAAATAGGAAAGTTTCACTTGCGAGTCCCTCAAGTCTTTGCGACTTACTTTTTTAAATTTTTGACCATTTTCTTGCGCATAGTGCCACGCTACTGTGCACATTCCCGTGCAACCCGGCTCTTTGTGTGACTACGCCGCGGATACGCCGGTTTAGACTGAGCGATGTCGGACATGGCGCAAGCTATGCTACTATCGGTAAGTACACGTATTTGAAAGTAATTTTGTTTCTTGCGTAAACATTTTAGCTCGAGATTGCAGGACCAAAAGTAAAACCGCAAGTTGGAGATGTTGCCGATAAAACACGCTTGGCAAATCCGAGTGCCCGCATGCTCATTTCTCACACATCTCGTCAAATCCCCCCCCCCCCCCCCCAAAAAAAAAAACAACAACAAAAAAACAACAAAAAAAAAACCAAAAAAAAAACAAAAAAAAAACAACAACAACAAACAAACAAACAAAAAAACCCCCTACTTACTGTCAACATTTGTTGCGCCATGCTGAAGGCAACAGCAAGGCATACGAGCGACTCTGACCAAATTCAGAAGTGTCACGACTTGTGTGGGGGTCAGTGCACTGAGTGCAGACAGTACTGACTCGGTCACGGCTGCTGCCATGTGCACGGACGGACGGACGGACGAACACTGCGCGTTTCATCGGCAACATCATCTCCAAATTGCGGTTTTACTTTTCGTTCTGCAAGCTCGCGCTGAAATGTTTAAGCAAGAAACAAAATTGCTTTCCAATACGAGTACTTATCAGTACTTATCATTACTGGCATAGCTTGCGCCGTATCAGTCCAACATGATCGCTCAGCCGTCTAAACTGAGGTATCCGCGGTAAGACAAGAGGATTGAAATATACTAACTCTATGGTCTTTGTAAAAAGCTTTCTCTTTTTATTTACGTTTGCTGATACGCACGTAATTCAAACCATATGGGCACTATGTATTTACGCGGAGTAACATTTTCATCTAAACATCAAGGCTGACATCAAGAGACTTGACATGAGCTAAGACTAGCCACCCTTTGTTGCCGAACAAGACGGCAGCGGATAAGCAACACAACAGTACGGATGCCATCACTCCGCTGTGAGCAGGATGCAGGCGACAAGTTCCAAACGATGATCCCAAAGCATTACCTACGAGTTTGAAGTTGTTTCGTGGACCGATTTTCTAACTGAGCGATTTGCAAGTTTCCCTTAGCACATAAAGTAGTACAGGCAAAATTAAACCCGATAATGCAAACTGCTCCCTGCCCCCATCACCACCCCCCCCCCCAAAAAAAAAAAAAAAAAAAAAGTAGACAAAAATAAGTAACACATACACTACACCATGCAACTTCAGCTCACGTTCTATCAACTACGCGAACTGTTGAAGGGATCCTCTTGTTTGTGTCTGGACGCGGTTTAGAACGGGTAGTGCGTTTAGCTCGTGTAGTCCGTGTTTCCTCGTGCCAGGGCCTTGAGTATTGCTCACTGGCTGCCCCCGCCTGGCCACGTGCGTTACGTGAGGCGGTGTCAGCGCCTTGTTTTGCTTGCCGTACTCGGAATTTTCGTGGGGAATGTTATAAGCTTTCGGGTTGGTCAGTGAGCTAGAGAGTTCACGGAGCGAGTTGGGCTCGAGCGACCGTGGCCATTTTAATGCCAGAGCTGATGGATCATTCTCACCGCGGCTTGAATTGTGCGTTCTGCTTTGGGTGGCTTGGTACCTGTGTTTCCTGTCCTACTGGAAGTGTTCCTTGCTGTTGGTCGTGTATTGTCACGAGTCGAGGTACATGTATGTCCGAATGTTGTTATACCTGTCCTGATAGCCCGTGTGTGGAAGGTGTGAGAATGAGTAGTACAGGGGTGCACAGAGGTAAACGAAAACCTGAAACTATTTTTCAGCCGAGACCAAAACCTGAAACTTTTTCTGGGAAAGAGCTAAACCTGAAACAAAATTTAACACGGCTTCGGAACTTGGTACACTAAAGAAAATAATGTAAGGTTTGAGAAGTACGAAAATGATAAACATGCAATATGTATACAGTTCTACTTTTCTACAGTTCTACAGCAGTTCAGCAGATAAATAAAACCTCTAATTAAAATCCATCCAAGGTAATTGTAAAGAATAGTATACAAAAACTACGTTGGTGTACTTGCACGCACTTTGACGGATGTTTTCGGTTCTGCTCGATGCAAAGAGGCGTAAGACACCCTTACCTACTCACTTTGACCACTCCTTCCCCAAAATCATGCACAAAATATCCCTGAATGACCGGCGACCACGGCCCGAGCAGTCATCTGCACGCCATTTCGGTTGGTGCAAATAGCTCCCAGACTTTCGTATGAAGCTATTTGCACGTAACCAAAATGGCGTGCCGGCGACTGCTCGGGCAGTGGTCGCCGGTCATTCAGGGATATTCTGTGCATGTTTTTGGGGAAGGAGTGGTCAAAGTGAGTAGGTAAGGGTGTCTTACGCCTCTTTGCATCGAGCAGAAGCGAAAACACCCGTCAAAGTGCGTGCAAATAGCTCCAATTATTTTCGTATACTATTCTTTACAATTACCTCCATCCAAATATTCCCCAAACCGAAAACCACCGTTTAAGAATTCTGCCAAGCCGGAACACTCGCTGTCACAATCTTTTCCAAGCCGGAATGTCGCAGCGAACGAATGCCTCAATGTTCCTTCGTAGAGCGTTTGTGTATATTTCTGCCTGATGTAGTGCGTCTGTGTGGTTGTCGGTGTAATTGTAAAAAAGTCATTGTCCATTCTCTCTCTCCGTTGTATTTGATGTTTTACAGCTCGTAGCTACTATCTATGGACACTTAGGCTAAATTTACTTTCTTAGTGCCGATTACTATATATATTCTCGCGGCTGCTTATTGACAGCGCCTGTTATTTCCAGAGGGAGTCTTGCTGTTCCAAGTGTTGCTGGACCTGCTGTTGACGTGACATGGACTCTTGCTGTCTTGGAGCTGGAAGGAGGGGCGGGCTTGTCGTCGCGAGGCTGCCTGCTTCAGGTTCTGGTTGTGCCACGTACCGCAAGTTCTGGTCAGCTAGACGGGGAGCCGGGGTGGCCGAATGGTAGAGCGTTGGACTTCTAATGATCGGGTCGTGAGTTCGTATCCCGGCTTGGGCCAAATGTTTGTGCTGGCTTTTTCATCGTTGTCCCGTCTTTATCACCCGTATGTGGTGGAAAAGGGCGTTAAACCCCCAAACACCCCAGGTAATAAACACGCGCCACTCCTATCGCTACCACCACCATAATAACGCAAACACCAATTATTGATAATCATAAACAGTTTTATTATCAGGAGCTGCTTTTGCGACGCGGTTCCACGGTTCCAGTCGATCCCAGCCAGGTACAGTCAGCGTCGCTGGTTCAGATGTCTCAGTCGGCCGTAATATCTGGGTGTACCATCTGAAATAATAACAGTGACTCGGGTTAACTGCTGAACAGTAGCACATAATATTTTTGTACTTCTTCGATTCAAATGGTTTGTATCCCAATGCATGCACGACCACTCGGTTAAAGCAGGTTGGACTCGGCGTCTCTCTCTATCTCTCTTTCACACACACACACACACCACCACCACCCACGATACCTACCCAAGTATTTGTATCGCCGATTTGTAAGGTCCCACGCGTATAGGCTTCGGCTGTAGCGACCCTCGCTGAACATCGTAAACAGGGCTCGGACGTGTTGAACACCGGACCCGTCACGACAAAGCTGGAAGGCGTCAGCCCATTGAAATAGGATTTCTGGGTTGATCCCGTGCGACTAGCCTTATGCGTCCCCAGTGCCGGATGCCCCTGGTCCAAAATAAAACGTCTAATATTCCTTGGCCACTGTGCTGCGTCCCCCACGCGAGGAGCCGAGGCTTCTTGCAACGTGGGCGTGGAAGGCCACTATCTCTATCATTCCGATGGCTCGTTCTCGCTGTCCATCACAAAGGCGTGGCATTTCTCATGTGTTTTTGTATGGCAGTGACTGCTGGAACGCTTTAAAGCCCTTTGTTATACGGGGAGCCATGGTGGTCGAATGGTAGAGCGTTGGATTTCTAATGCTCGGGTCGTGAGTTCGATCCCGGCTGGGGCCAAATATTTGTGCTGGCTTTTTCGTCGTTGCCCCGTCTTTGATATCACCCTATGTGGTGAAAAAGGACGTTAAACCCCCAAACACCCACCCACCCCTTTGTTATACCCACCATTCATGAGCAGTGTTCACGCTGCCCGGGTCAAGTGTTTTTTTTTCCTTCCCCCCCCCCCTTTTTTTTTTTTTTCAAAATCACACCTTAACATGCAAAGTGTGCGCTACACGTGCTGGATTGAGTAGGTTGTGTCTTCGGGTTATGTAGTCAATGGTTTGTGAACCAAAACACGACTTTTCATTTCAGTTCTTTCACCTTTAGATTTGTAAAGGTTTTTTTTTGGTTTTTTTTTTTTATTTGGCCGTCAGTTTATTATAACAGTGAGCACGTGTTGTGCGTCGGTGCTTTGCAGCATAATCGGACAACTAAACTTACCGCTACTTTGATGAGAGCGGTCTCTCCATTGGTGTCTCACAACTGACAGTGCTTTCACAACTGACACCTCCGCCTGAAAGTCAAAGTAAAGTTTTAACATCCAGTATCAAACACTGAAGCTTGGCAAATAAGGAATTTTCCTTCCTACCTCTGTCTGTCCCTCACCAGCCCATTTGCCTTTCTCTTTAAAACCTCCCGAATTTAGCCGCCCTGTCCTTATCTCTCAGCTGATTTCTAAGTTTGGCCCTTTCATTTATCATTTTAACCCCTCACTCACGTCTGCACTATCAGTGGTTAGGAATAGGTAATGTTGGGCATATGCTGCGAACTGGTTTATTGCGCCTAGGAGATAAATTGCAATATTTGCTGTATATGCGCTTATTTCTTATGTTATGAATCAATAATTAAAAAATTGCAAATTTAAAAAATATTGCAAATTAACATGAACATACAGGTACTTGTATTTTCCACCGCCAACATTAAAGCCGTTTCACCGTTCATCTGTTGGGCCTGAACAGCGGCATCAAAATATAGAAGGCGGAGAGCGATGTCGACGTCCTTTTGAACACACACTGACACACAATCTCGTCTTACAACACCCAGCATATGTTTTGCAAACTTAGCTTTAGACACACAGCATCACGGCTTACGCACCCAAGGCATGTCTTCATTGGCAAATAAGGAATTTAATCTTCTACTTTTCTGCCTATCCCTCACCAACCCATTCGCCTGTCTCTATCTTATAACCCCCCCCCCCACCCACCCGTACTTAGCCGCTCTGTCCTTCCCCTCATCTCTCCGATTTATAAGTTATGCTCTTTCATCTATATTCCATCTGTTTAACCCCTCCACGTCTGCGGGGAGCCGGGGTGGCCGAATGGCAGAGCGTTGGACTTCTGATGCTCGGGTCGTGAGTTCGTATCCCGGCTGGGGCCAGATATTTGTGCTGGCTTTTTCATCGTTGCCCCGTCTTTGATATTACCCGTATGTGGTGCAAAAGGACGTTAAACTCCCAAACACCCACCCACCCATCACGTCTGCACTACCAGTGGTTAGGAATAAGCAATGTGGGGCATATCCTGCGAACTGGTTTACTGCGCCTAGGAGATAAGTTGCAGTATTTGCTCTATATGCACATTTTTATGTGTTTTACTTAGTTTTAATTTATCGTAGGGTTTTTTTTTTTTTACGCTTTTTTGTAATCGGGAGTTCGAGAAATTAGCATGAAGGTGCAGCGTCTCCTGCATGTCCTAGGTTTATATTGCCCCGTAGACCAGTTTGCATCATTTGTCCAACGTTTCATTTTTTTTTTTCAAGTAGTGCAGGAAGACTCAGCCGCGAATTAGTCTTTGTTGCTTTCGCGGTGTTAAGCCGTACAGATTCACTCACCCTGTTATCAATACAAACACAAATAATGAGAAGCGTTATAATGGAAAGAAATGAGACTCCACGTGAACATGATTATGTGAATTCAGTGTTAAGAGTTGACAACCTCGCCCGACTCAATGAGGGTGCTGTTCAGGGATGCCCCCCCCCCCCGCCTCCCCCACAGCATCTTCAGTTTCCTCAAAGAGTCCGATCTCTTTCATAAACTATTGACGGTTGTACTTTAATTCTGTGATATGGCTTTATATTCCACAGACTTGAAAGTTTTCTCTTGTATGGATCTCCAAGTTACACGTATTTTTAATACCTGTTTTAAAACACCTGGCAATATGGGACTCGGTTTAGGCCACGAAATTGTCTTTGTTGCTTGCGTGGCGTCAAGCCCTAGATAACTAAATAACAACCTCGCCCAGTAGGACTGTGCACAAACGCAGGGAATGGGATGGTGGCGACGACAGTGTCTGTAAAATGTGTAAATTGAACACACACAGGCTAGTCCACTGTTGTATTGTGTTGGTAGAAGTGACTACCTGATATTCATGCGTTACGTTCTCACCTGAATACCGCAACTTGAGTATCCGAAAGGAAGAAAGATGAAGTTTGGAAGCCAGACAGGGTGATGGGAGAATGATGAAGGCAAGAAACGTACACAACTAAAACCTGAATTAGCCGTTGAATTGTAGGCCCTTCTATTTTTAATGACTGGTAGAAAGGGACCTCGCTTCGCTGCGAAACGGTCTTTGTAGCTTGCGCGGCGTAAGGCCCTAACCAATCTGCCCCGCTCCCCCCCCCCCCCTCATTTCCCATTGATATCTATATGAACTCTGTTAAAAAAAGAGTCACATCTTACGAACAAAACACACACAAATAAAACGCGGACAAAGGTTCTCACCCGTGACACCTGAATCACCACTTAAAGAACTTGACTCTAAACGCAAGTACACCAACGTAGTGAATGAAACTGAAACAGTTCGAACTCTCTTCCCTAGTATGTATCTTCACTCTGATTGGCTCATGTCTCCTCCTGTCATTTCTGCTCGTGGGAATGGGTGGGTCCTTTGTGTCTGGTGACAAAACACGCACAAATAGAAAGGAGAAAAAAGTTCTCACCTGAATGCAACCACTTGATTGAAGAAGTTGCAGAAGGCAGAGACGGTAGAATAAGTCGAAGAACGTACACGCCAAAGTACTGAGTGAATAATAGCCACGTGAAGAACGCAATGCAGAGAGGTGGACGAATAACGAAATCAAGAAACACATCAAAGAATTGAGTGAAACTGAAACCGAATTATTTTCCCCCCGTACATTCCTTTACTCTCGGTGATGTCCTCGCCTGTAAGTTCTGGTCGTGGGAAGGGGTGGGTCCTTTGAGTCTGGCACCCCACCAAATATACGGCGAGCTTTCAGACCCCTGAGGCAAGTCCGTTGATGCGTCACCGAGTGTCTCCCCTTGGCTAAGTTTCCTTTCTTATCCTACCTGGACATTTGGAAGGTGTGGTAAACGAGTCGCCCTCCGTAGGGGGTGTTTGTGCGTATATTTCAATATATTTCTAATATTTTGCATAAATAAAAGTGACATTAGCTCAGTGACGTCATCCCGTTCGCGGGTGACCCGGACTTCAATTAATGTTGCGCCGCGAATTAGTCTTTGTGGCTTGCTCGGCGTTAAGCTTCAGATGTTTTAAGCTATGGTTTTATAAAGGACCTGGCAGGATGGGCCTGTGTTAGCCGCGAAATAGTCTTTGTTGCTTGCGCGACGTTAAGCCTCAACAACTCGCTCACCCATTAGCGTTGCGGTGATGGCCCCCATCACGGTCTACGGGAAGCAACTGCTTTTCTATTTTACCCTCAGTTGTAATTGATGAGGGCCGTCTCTCCGCGAACGTCCTCCTCATTCACTTTTACCCCCGCTTCAAGCAGCATGGCTGCTACTCGACACTCCGCCTGAAAATGGAGATACAGTTTAAAATAACATGCATTATCAGCCTTTAGCGGCCTTTTCCTTTGATCTCTCAAGTGCTGTAACTGTCAATATTCACTGGTAGAGTAAGCAGTGAGAGACCAAACTGCGGACTACTACGCTCACAATGCTAATTTTTTGTCTCGTTGACCTTAATCAGGACACTGAACGTGTTGTGGTATGGTCCACTCAACCTCAGGCCAGGAACAAACAAAATGGCGGTGAACACTGTAAATGTCGGAGTGTTGCAAACTATAAACAGAGTGGATGTTCACAGGACTACAAGCATGCGCGTTAGTGCTACTTCTTTAGCGGACAGAGATCTCGCCGATGACGTTGTTTCTCGCCATTTGGCCATCTGCTTCAGTTTCACAACCGTGATGACTGTCATCACTGTGACTACTGTCATACAAAACCCAGGGAGGGCAAACCCGTACACAGTACCATTCAGAATGTCGACAAGTTGTCTGTTTTGTAAATAAAACTCGGAGGCTGTCGGAACACGTGTAATGGAACCTGTCCTAGTGTCAAAGATGCACCCATAGTTCCAACGAGACATCACCACGAAGCAGCCAGCGACTGCTGGAGTACAGACCGTGAATATTATACCAGCCATCGTCTTTGTGCTCAATACAGTCTGAGATTTCAGAGGCCGGGCCACGCAGTAACACCTTTCACACGCAACGATGGCTGATATCAGTTGTGAAGCCCAGTTAAAACCGTACAGCCCCAGAAGATTGTAATCTACCACGGCTTTGGCGAAAGGTGACAAGGTAGTAGATTCAGGCGTCAGGGCTTTTACTGCAATCGATTGTGGATGTTGTACATAGGCGAGGAAAGCAGTCGTCAGGTTCATGGTGTCTGAAAAAGCCAGGCAGAACACGCAGAAGTTAAACCTTTCATGCAGCCCATGCTTATAGAAGACGACCATGTTGATGGTGTTGGTGGACGCACTGATCAAGAAGAGAACGTGAACGATCACCCCGCTATGTATGGACAGGAGCGTTAGAAACGTTTCTTCACTGACAAGATCGTCGGGGTGTTGGTCAGAAAGGTTGTTCGTGTTAACGTCTACACAGCCCTCTGGTACGTTACCGACGGTCGAGTTAAGTACTGCAGCAGAACCGAAAGTTGACAGTTCACTATTGTAAACCATTTCTGTTTTAGGAGTCGATGTAGTCTCAATGGCCGGTGTAGTCATTTACCCTACCACTTTTCCTGGGACGTTGTCGTCCTCCCCGCGAATCTTGAATTTTGATGCAGAAGTTTGTCTCCAGGTTTTGCGTCTATGTGGAAGTCGCACTTGGAATAGATTTTAATTTTCTGGGACTGAGAGAAGGGAAATATTTCTCTAGATAAGTATACGACAATACAGCTTCTTAGAACAGTTTTAGGTAACCATTCTATCCCCCCGCCCCTCCCTCCCCCCCCCCACACACACCCATGTGATTGAAATGTTTTGTAGTTTCTCAAGAAGAAAAAAGTTACATATTCAGCGGTCCAAAAGAATAAAAGTATTATATTGAACTCCAAGACAGGAAAAAAAAAATCTTTCTGTGTGTGTGTGTGTGTGTGTGTGTGTGTGTGTGTGCTTTTTCTTTCCTCGTCTTCCATTGATTTATGTCAACTGTGTTTCCGTTTTCACGTTTCATAAAATTAAAATACTGACATGAAAAATGATACTTGACATGTGTGTGTGTGTGTGTGTGTGTGTGTGTGTGTGTGTGTGTGTGTGTGTGTGTGTGAAACTTTGTTTTTGTTTTTTATCTGGCTGTGATTTCTCTCATTTGTATTTTTGTTTGGACATGTTATGTATAAAAAATTATAACGACATACTGGCAGGAACAGGAACGTGTTACAGATAAACCAAAAAAAAAAAAAAAAATGGTTACACGCTGTATGTCAAAATATCAAAGGATTTTTTTCCCATAGCGAAAACACTAATTTTGCCTGCAGTTTCATGCCGATTCCATAGTCATGGAAACAACATTATAAGACTTATTTTTTTACGTTCATGGATAATTTTTTTGAGTGGCACAAACGCACGTCGCTTGCATTCTCCGCAGAGATAATGATGCAAGTCTAACACTGATAATGGCGTAGGGAAACTTACGCCATCACCACTGAAGCGCATGATGCACCGGAACGCATTCTCCGCCGCAGTGTGTGCAATGTGTATGTGAGTGCTTGCGAGCGCGCGCGCGTGTGTGTCTAGGCGAGTATCTCCGAAAATTGTCATCCGAATGGCTTCAAATTTGGGGTCTCCAAATATGTCAAGATTCTTAAAGACAGCCTTCGAGCGATTTGTGATTGTATAAATGGTTTGGGAGTTACCGCCCGTTTGAGGAAAGTTGATTGTCTCGCGTTTTTAGACGTAAAAGTCATTATATCACTCCTTAATATGTTGATGTCATGAATAAGGGCTCTGGACAGAGTAAATTTTGGACGCGGTCGCTCTTATACGTTTGACTTAAACCGTACCTCATTTGACAGCGAATGTGAACCCATTTTAGATCTCAAAATCGCTCATACCGTGTGTAGATAATGTGTTTCTGATGTCATAAAGATTTACAAAAAATTCAACAACAAAAAATCTCTGCAGCCGTTATCGGAAATTGAAAGTTTGTACTGCAAGCCACACGCCTCGCGAAGATCGAGGAAACGACGCTCGCGCAGTTACACGAAGTATGAGCGTCATTTTATTGAGTTCATATTTGATTGACTTAAAGATCTAAGCTCCCAACAAAAAAGCTTTCCGAAGTGTAAAAAAAAAAAAAATCCAGAGTCGACCGTGCAAGCACAGTCAACTCTGTCACAGTTGCAGAGTTCACACAGTGTCCAAACAGCGACAAAACCGTGCCGAAAAACTGCCTCCACTTCCAGTCGGGCTCCGTCCACGCCACTGTGCACAAGATCCACGTGCAACCCGGCTCATTATGTGACCACGTCGCGGATACGTTAGTTTAGGCTGGGCGATGTCGGACATCGCGCAAGCTATGTTACTACCGGTAAGTACACGTATTTGAAAGCAATTCTGTTTCATTTTAGCTCGAGCTTGCAGGGCCAAAAGTAAAACCGCAAGTTGGAGACGTTGCCGATAAAACGCTCTTGGCAAATCAGAGTGCCCGCGTACTCTTCATTTCTGACACATCTCGGCAAATTCCCCCCACCCCCCCCCCAAAAAAAAAAAAAAAAAAACTTACCGTCAACATTTGTTGCGCCATGCTGACGGCGTCAGCACGGCATACGAGCGACACTGACCAAACTCAAAAGTGACACGACTTGTATGGGGGTCAATGCAGACAGTACTGACTCGGTTACGGCTGCTGCCATGACGACTGCACGGACGGATGAACACTGCGTGTTTTATCGGCAACAACATCTCCAAATTGCGGTTTTACTTTTCGTTCTGCAAGCTCGAGCTGAAATGTTTACGCAAGAAACAAAACTGCTTTCGAATACGTGTACCTACCGGTAGTAGCATAGCTTGCGCCATATCCAGCATCGCTGAGTCGTCTAACTGGCGTACCCGCGGCGTGGTCACATAATGAGCGGGGTTGCACGGGAATGTGCACAGTAGCGTGGACGGAGCCCGACAGGAAGTGGGGGCAGTTTTTCGGCACGGTTTTGTCGCTGTATCTGGACACTGTTAACTCTGCAACTGTGACAGAGTTGACTGTGAACTCTGTAAATTTTTTTTCGCACTTCGGAAAGCTTTTTGTTGGGAGCTTAGATCTTTAACGCTGGCGTTCCTTGGAGATGTCTCGCCAAGGTTTCCCGAATTTCTCTATTTGGAGACGTGGAAAGCAGGAATTTCATCGATGAACTGCATTTTGTTTTTGTTACAGACTGTCAGCAGTAAAATGGAGTGAGATAGAACACTGCAATGGAACACATACACAAACCCCCGCGCGCGCGTCTGTGTGTGTGTGTGTGTGTGTGTGTGTGTGTGTGTGTGTGTGTGTGTGTGCGCGCGCGCGCGTGTGTGTGTGTGTGTGTGTGTGTGTGTGTGTGTGTGTGTGGGGCGTAAGGACACAAATTGACCGTGGGGTCATGTGTAGTGTTTATTTGAAGGGAGTGTGCCAGGTTGAAGTCATTTTTGTTGTCATAAAAAAGCGTGAATCTCGTTATTTTTGTATTATCCTAGCAGCGCAGCTTTGTTTTCATTCTATATGCTAATCGCCCAGTCAGAAAGACCTCTGAGGACGTGTCAAGTTCTGCTTTGCTCTGGTTGAAAGCAGATTTTGCATGTTAAGGTGGGTATCTTCAAGTGGTCACTGTGACTAAATGAAGTTACATGGCAAAATTCTGCTTGCTGCATGTCACTGGAAAATGGCTGTAGTCTTTAGAAAATGCATAGATTCCTAGAGTAAAATACAGGGAGGCCCTATACAGGCGTAAGGACACAAATGACCGTGGTGTCATGAGCATTTGAAGAACCCTGGCCGGCGAGTATGGTAGTTTGTAGTCATTTTTGTTGTCGTGAAAAGCCGTGATTTTCTTGGTTTTTGTATTTTAGGGGCGACTGTGATGCCTGAGGCTTTAAGGGAAAATATAGGCATTTTGAGGCCCAGTGCGTTTGCCGGTGTTATTTCACCTCTGTGTGTGTGTGTGTGTGTGTGTGTGTGTGTGTGTGTGTGTGTGTGAACGTGGAGATATTCTATTAGTGAATTATTTCCGTTTAGCTCCAGGTGTCTAGACGGTACTGTCGACAAAACCCAGCTTGTATGTGTATTTTGCTTCCTTTATTTTTGCCACCAGAAGAAAAACACAGTTTAGTTTTTATTCACAATGCCAACACCGACAGTTGTTCTGACACTGTGGATAAAAAACCAACTGTCGGTTCGAACAACCAGTTTCCGACTGTTGTTTTTTATGTTCTTTTCCCTTTAAGATACACTGTCTTATACACACTGATATACAATACCGAGTACAAAAGTGAAAATCTATCTAAAGTTTTATGGTAATAATACCGTTTAACTAGGGTCTGGCTGTACATATGGTGCGGAAAAAGTCCTGTTTGACTTAGTCGAGTTTTGGCTTCTTCCTGGAGCATAGTCTAATCATACAACGGATCAAAACGCACGAGAGAATGCTACAGAACACCACAACCCCTCCGATCACCGCCATGACATCCAGTAGCAGATACTGGTACAGAGGCATCTCCTGTCCCGCTGACCGCATGTAGCTGCCGCCATATTTCATCACGTGATCCAGCCAGTACGCCGCTCTCTCAGCCGGCACGCCGAACTGCTCCCTGAACAGCGTGGAGGCACGCGTGATGGACTGCTTGTAGCGCGGGTCGCTAGCCACCTCGTCAATGACGTCCGCCAGCTGGGACACAGTCAGACCTTGGAAATTAACCACCTTGCCGAAGCCCTTGACCTTCATGCGCTGTGCGTTGTAGAACTGGTCGTAGAAGAGAGGCAGCCCTACCATGGGCACGGCGTGGTACAGGGCCTGGTACTGTCCGCTTATACCACAGTGAGTCAGGAACACTTTGGTGTTGGGGTGAGCCAGCAGGTCGTTCTGTGGGATCCATGATGACGTCAGGATCTTATCTGGGTCCGGTGAAGTCAGGTTGGATCTGATAACTACGCGAATCTTCTTCAACTGTTGGAAAGCAGCCATGAACAGACGCTCGCCGAAGTCGTCAGGCATACCTTCCAAAAGGGAACCAAACGAGACGATAAGGACTCCATCCTTCGCCCTGTCCATGAAGGATTGGAAGCGAGATGGCAAAGGTTTGGCTGGAGAAGCAGCTATACCGCCGATCAGCTTGACGTTGGGCAGGGTGGGATTGGGATAGTCGAGGATGT